>JABAKD010000013.1:14065164-14092664 GCA_012845835.1 Undaria pinnatifida
GGTAAAAACAAGCCTGTGCTCGTCGTGTCACATTGTATGCGAAGCCGTCTACAGGTCACGCACGCGTCGTTGTTTTATATGTACCTTATTCTCCGTCAATCAAGCATCCTTTTAAACGAACAAGGAAGGTCATAATTATGTATTCAAACCATCGGATACAACGCCGTGGTCGTCGTTCGTGTTGCCGGGCTCACAGTACAGACAGGGACGGCCGGCGATCGACACACCCGAATCGTTCCGACCCGACCCAGTCCAGTCCTCCTACCTAAACAACCTACTCTCTCACGACAACTCAGGCCACAGCTTCTTCGGTCGGTGCCTCCGACTTGGGGCACGACTTCCAACCTGGGGGGGTTCAGTCCGTTCGTAACCCCCCCTCCCGATGCCCACTCTTTTCCCACCTCTCGCCCCCTTTCTTGGACGTCGTGCCCCCCCTCCTTCTCCTGGACCTCCTCAGCCCCTCCCTCAATCTCCTGCCGATCCCGCTGCTCCCCTTGCCGTAGTTGCTTTTCCCCCATTGTTCTCGTCCTCTTCTTCAGGTAGGTGTTGTTGGCGTTGATCGGCAACCTTCAAGGTTTGCCTAACTGGTGCTGGTATTTTTTGCCACCACCGATGAGTGCGGAACACGTCGCTACGATCCCACATACGGGCTCCCACGAGGTGTCCGCCACGTACCTTTGGCGCGATCCCGAACGGCCAGCGCCAACGGGGGCCGTGCCGACTTCGTAGGCCGCATTGAACGTCGCGTTCGCGTAAACGTCGAACTCAGCATTCACCGCGTTGTCGATCA
The DNA here is from genome assembly GCA_012845835.1 of Undaria pinnatifida. Taxonomy (NCBI): domain Eukaryota; class Phaeophyceae; order Laminariales; family Alariaceae; genus Undaria; species Undaria pinnatifida. The sequence goes on from JABAKD010000013.1 coordinate 14,065,955, forward strand.
ACGCCTTCTTTGGGGTATACCAGTGCAGTAATATCCCTCTGCCCATCCGTGCCTATTCGCGTTTCGTTCACTTTCCCCACCAGAAAGGGGGCGTTTGTCGGAGTGAAAAACGCGAAGCTGCTAAGTGCCCCGTGCTCCACGTTCTTCGTAGCGCGTTGCTGGCGCTGTTTGGTGCCGCCAGAGGCTCCTTGCTGTAGGGTGCGCTCGTCGCGACCTAAAATCGTCTTCGTCTGAGCTGTTGTCGTCGGATGCATTATTACTGGTGTATCCTTCCCCTCCAGCACCCCCGCCATCATCATCACTCCTCTCGTCGTCGCTGTCGTCGCCACCGATTAGGTTGGGGTCTAACAGGCAGCAGGTTGTGTCCAGGTCGACGAATGTGCGGTCGCCTGTCGATCTCAGAATTCGTAGGCTGTCGGCGTGCTCGTCCTTAATTGGGCTTGCCTCGCCTCGTCTCCTGGAGATACCAACGGAATAATGTGGAGGGAGCAACAAGACAAAACAGAAACATAATGATATTACAGTTGGCACGCAACATGGCTGAACTATCATGAAGAAAGTTCTTCTAGCGGTGCCCCCTAACGTTTGGAAGCCAGCAATGATACGGTAGGCTCGACTATTTTGTTACGCTCCTTACACGGGAAAATAGAAGATGACCCCAACGCGATAATGGTGAAGAATCTGAGAGTTACAACCTGATAAAGGAACCCGTGAGCCTTGTTGTATACAACAATCATTTTGCAAATAACAAGGTGGGCCCTCAGACGATCACAGGCCAAGACTCCCGTCAATAAAACAAAAATATTTTTGCCAAAGCTTGCTACCTCTATCGCCGCACGTCAGTAGCTGCGTCAAACGTTAAGCGCCCTTGACGATACAAGTCCAAACACGAGCGAGATAACGGAAATTCGGTCGGGTCATAGGGAAGATCCACAGGAACGGCGCCAAAAGAAAAAAAAAAAAGAAGCGAAAAAGACGTTGACGACACCCACCAGGAAAGGCTGCCGGGAGTCTCTGCCATGAGGCTGTTGACGTAGTTCGATTTGGCGAATGATGGTAGGGTCAACCACTTTGAGCAACGTACGGCGGAGCACCTTCCAAACGCACAGAACCAACTCTCATTAGCCGCCAGCCCTTGAAGCCTTCCCCCGGTCCCCACTGTTTTCCCGTCCGCACTTAAAGCCTAGCCAGTTGGGGTGGTGCACCTTTTTCTTTCACTTCTACTAACACTGCAGACCCTTCCTTGTGGATGCGGAATGCGTGGAACTTGGTAATATCGTGGATCCGGCGCGTGACGGGCTTCACTAGATCTTTGAAGTTCGCAAGGTTTTCCAGCGTGCGGCTCTGGACGGAAGCGTCAGGTACGCCCTCGCAAAAAACTCTGCAAGATGTTCTCGTGAGAAGGACGTTGCACCCTTTCACTGCTCTTGCGAAGCTTCGGGGACAAAGGTTGCAAGCAGGCATGCGACGTGCGGCATTTTCGAGACAGGCGGTGGTCATTGTGTGGGCATGCATGCAATTATATAATAACTGCACCACGACGACGTCAAGACGACGAAGATGTAAAGCCAAACGACCAAGGCTACGGTAGGGGGGGTACCCCCATTTTCACTGGCTGTGTTTGAGCCACTCGCACGAGTAGCTCTGTACCCTACGGATGAAGATGGTTTAGGCACTTGGTTTGGCGCAGCTTAGATCACCTTTGCATTGCGGATGATTTCGTCAATGTAAAACACAAAGAAAACGTAAGATTCCATAGGAACAAAGGGGTTACTCGCGCGAGTGACCCCTAGCCACTGAAATAAAAGGCCCAAAAGGGGACCCCCCTACCGTAGCCTGGGTCAAACATAGTCGCGCGTATACAATCGATGGCATTTACCCTTAAAATTGCAATGAAGAACCACCAGGGGATCGGAAGCATTTACCAGAACAAAGTTTGGTAACGAAGCGGCCCTGTTGCCGGGACGCACGCAGTATCGCTCAGCTTCGTCCCTATTAAATATACAAGCCGTAATGGACTGTTCTATACAGCCCTAGTCAAGACACATAAAAAACTGTATTAATTTGGTCGTTACCAACGCGGAACCAACAAGGTAGCACCAGACCTGTATGTGTCCACGTGCGTTGTATACGTCACAATGTACTACTACTGCTATGGCTCCTCTAAGAAAGAAACGGTGGATTCCACGTCGGAAATCTGGCAGCCTCTTATCCGAACGGCAAGTGTTTTGGCTTTTTGGTCGTTATTCTTCCCGATATTCTTTTAACAAGATTGCGCGACTACCTAAAGGGTAAAGCCTACGCGCCAACACGATTGTTGCCGTCGTGTGCAACCGGCGCATGCTAACTGCTTAATGGTGTTAGGGTTCACGATTGGTTGAATTTTTACATTTTCTGATTGACGGTTCACCGCACGACTCACCAGGAGAATATCTGATCAATTTGTATGTGGGTGTGGCCGACCATCATAAAGCACAGAGTAACCGATCTCATAACCCCTCTCGCAATCATCGCGGCCAAGAACCCCATGATGTAGTTATTTTTGTTTTCGGACACCGTGTTGTCCATCTGTATCACCACATCCCCCATCCTGTTGTTTTGAAACTTGTGCCAAAGCTCCGTGAACTGTATGAAGAGCGCCGTGCACACGAGGTTGCTACCTGAAGCATGAAGCGGCGGGAATTCAAGCTTGGCTCAAGGGACCATGAAACAAGCGCAACGCCTGGACGAGTACGGCGAGCAGGATGTCAGAGTACTACGTCTTGAACAAAAAAAACACCCGAGGGCAGGGGCACGCGGGTTAGAAATAGACAAGAATACCACACACGCCGAAAAAGCTTAGGGTTAAGAGCAAACCGGATCGTTGTCATCACAGATAGATAGGACGAATTGTGAAAACAAACTTGTTTCCTTATTATGGTTCATGACGTAGGTTTTAGATCCCCTATCCCCCCGTTCCCCCCGGCTAGCGCCCACAGTAAGGGGGGGGGGGGGGGGGGGGGGGAGGGGGCTCACGACATCAGCTAACAAAATACAGATACAAAAATCCATATAGTTTCCCTCTTAAAGTCCCCTTTTTTTTTGTTTTTTTTTTGGAGCCCCGCCCCCCAAAGACGCTTCGTGCTAAGTGCACGTGATGTCCGCGTGATCAATGTCACCCCGACGTGCTCCGTCCCGGTGTCGTGGGGGTGCGACGCTTTATTCTGATATTACGACTACGGCTATGCATGATATGAGAAAATCGCCTTCCTCCCCCTTTGCCTAGGAACCCTGACAAGGTACGGGGGTTCACAAAAAACCAAATGAAGACAAATTAAAGGAGATAACAGGAAGGAATCCCATTGCCTCATCCTGTGATCACACACATATATGAGAACATGTACGAAACCAATAGCATTCGTAAGCTCCACCACGGCTGCGTCTGTTGCCTTTTACGTAATAATTCACGTTCAAGTATACTGTAGGTAGTATTACTAGTGAATTGCTTCACACCATCATCACACACGACACATGATATACATCCGCAACAATCGAGCTGCGTCGCACCTGTGCCAAGAATCTGAGGTGTCATGAATATGTTCATGATGACGCCTGCCACAAACACACCGTAGATCTTCTGACGCTCAGCATAACCCCTGGAACGCGGGTGGACCAGTGGGGGGCACGTATATTGATAGGGGGGTATGGGTCGTTGTAACGCAACTACGGTCGGTAACTGTGTGGCCATCTTGACGACGAAATCGCCGCATATACTGATGAACAAAGGCTGAGTAACACCAACAAAACCGTGCAACAGGGAGAAGCAAGAGATCGTTCATTACCTGTCATCAACGCCATGCGCATTGTATGCAGCCAGAGGGGTCGCGAAACTGCTCTGGTTAGCGGCATCGACCTGCAGATATACCAACTCCCATGGTTCACCCCTACTCCTTGCCTCCTGCGCGTCCCTCTCGACACGCGCACAGTATTGACGGTCCTGCTCAACCTCCTGCCAAACACAGCCGGAAGAGAGACAAGCATATATAATATCATAGATCATATTATTGTTGTAGTATTTCTGCGGGGAGAGTTTGTGTATGAAATAAAGCAGTCAGTGAGGAGCCGCATTATGGAAATATTATGCTTTGAAAAAAAGGCTGACAATGTCCCCGAAATTAAGAAATCCGGTGTTGTAAGAAAAAACCGACGATACGGGAAAAACATGAAACTGAACAGTAGCAACACTAGTAAACGCCTGATAACAGTAGTAGTAGTGGTCAATTTCTACCAAGGATAAGAAATATTAACTCGCTCCGGAGCGAATCAACTTACAGCCGCAGTTCCTTCTCGAACTGTTGTCACTGCGGCAGACTAGAACTACGAGAACGCCGTTGCCTCGCTTTGGGGCTAAAACTTTGAGAGGTACCCGTCATTGCTCATTCCCCGACTTTCCCAGGCGCTTGAGATGTGGATCTCGTGTTACATTTCTTAGATTTTCCTTGAGCAAAAATAATGGCGAAAAGAGCGAGTTGTAATGTGATCCGATCAACATAACAAACCGTGATAAAATAGATATGGTTCGTAGCTTGACTGCTGAAAGGGAAACCAAAATAAGGCTTTGAGTCCCAACATCGGTATTTTTAGTTTGGGCCTGCGCCCATGTATTCGGGTTAGAATCACTTCGTAGAAGTGTTCCATGATGTAAGCACTATGTATTAGACGGGTCACGGCCTCACAAGCATTAGTATTGGAAGAAGCGATAATGTTTTGAAAAGGTACCATTGCGCCGGCTATATATACATTTCTAGGCTATCGATAATTGATTAGTCTAGACTCTACAGAAACTGCTAGGACAGGCAGGTCTATTGACCAGAAATTAATCCCCCCTCGGCCTGACGGTGGCTGGTCAGCACCGTTAAGGTGCTAGAAAGAGAGAGATAAGTTGTTGTGTTTTAGCTCCAACACACAATAAAACAAGCGACCCCAACTTCATCGCCGAATGCCCATACCAGAATCTAGAAGAGGATAAATGGAAATCCCTGATGCAATCTAGAAGAGGATAAATGGAAACCCCTGTTGTCTTCAGATCTAAATAACGTTCACAGCTCACATCAGATCCTCAGCAATCAATCACCACCAAGAAGATCAACTGTCGTATCTTACCACTAACACTACACACTCTATGGTGCTCCACTGTCTACACGGCCCCGCTATATATGTACTACTACAGCAGCAGTAGTAGTAGTATTATTGTTGTTTTTGAAACACACCGCTACCCGCATCAGACCACAAATAATTGCGGGCTTACCTTAACGTGGGCCTCGTATTCTCGCGTGCATCTTTCCCTTTCCGCTTGGTTCTGTGTGCCCCTGGAACCAGCCTGCCCGTGGAGTTTTTCCTTCAGGAGGGTGCACGTCTGACACAGCATGAAGTCACCGCACGGCTTCAATTTCAGCCGTGGGTAGTGTTGCTTCCAAACTTTATTGAAATAGTCAGACGAACACAGGGCGTCGTTCAGACCGCTTGGATCTTTGGCGAAAAGTCTGCGTTCTTCCTTCTTGAACTCTTTATACAGCTCCTGAGACCGTTTCAATTGACACACACACGCCACGGACACGGAGAGGGAGAATAAACGGGTACTACGAAAAAAACAATGATGGGCGTAAGACGCGCGCTACGATAGAGGTTCACCAATTTTTTCCGAGTTTTCCTCAATTTTGGGAGCTCAAGATCTAGACTATCCCAACAACTGATTTGTATATATTTTAAAACAAACAGCTACTACTACTATAGTCTAGACTATATACCAGATGCAAAATTCCATGGCCTTGGTACACAACGAGAACCACGTAACGAAAGAAATTGCATTTTTCCGACGATTTTTGGTTGAGGAGCCCCGTCATTCAGAAACCATTTACCTGTATGGTAGCATTCGTCGTAAATCGGACGGCGCCTGTGCATATTATACATGTTCATGCTTACCGTAAGACATCGTGGTTTGCAAAAACCGACAACAATATTGTGTCACCCTCGTACACGTCCAAGGTCTTCCACCCCCCTCTTCTCTTATGATTAGGGCTGGGTACTGGACCGGTACACACTGGTAGTACTGCTACTGGTACTGGCAGTACTAGTACTGGCCCAGGCCCCGCCAGTGCGGCCAATATTTTCTCCACCTATGAGACGTACGTCAAGTCCAGCACGTAGACCTCCTCTAATAATATCGACTCAATATAGAAATGCTCACGTTCTTGTTGTGGAGGTACAAGTAGCTGTCGTCTGAATTTGGCATTTTCTGCGCGAATTCCTCCTGGTGGCGGCCAAGGAAGCTAACGACGCGGTCCAACTTTGGGTGACCTCGCGTGGCGCTGATCGTCGTTCTTCTCAGACAAAATGAAGAACCAAGACACCCAGAGAGAGGCGACAGCAATAGCAAGACTAACAGTAAGAATAATGGCTGGAGTAGAAGACGAATATCGGCCCTAATAATGTGCAGAACAAAAAGTCCATACGAGAGCATGCACTCGGGGCGACTCGAACTCACAAAAGAACTGGCCTACAACAACAGCAGTATCTAACCCGAACCAACCCTAACCCAGCTAGTCTAGTCTAGACTACATAATAATTAATATAAAAAAACTGAAATACACTCCAGCTGTGAGATCGAAGATTTTGCCGAAACTCATCTTTGCAAGCTGTGTGTGATACTCCGATCGCGCATGTTACGGGTTTTGTGTGTCCTCATTAGACTAAGGATATAGGTCGGCGACTCCCCTTGCAACTACAGTGTAGCTATCAGGATCAACAGGGTGATGTTAGTCAGTCTATGCGCGGAAACTATTATTAATATAAAACCCGTTTCTGAGGGGAACAAAATCTGACAGCTGTGGAAGGAAATGCATCAGCTTATCAAGCGAATCCCGTATATGTGTAGTCTATATATACCAGGCGCAAGGATTACCCCATACGCCGCGAATACTGCTACACAGCAGAAGTAGAACGACTGCTGGTCCTGTGCGCTTTGAAGAGTGTATGGTACGTACGTACGTATTAATTGCTTGCGGAGCTGTTTAGTCTATTGGTCTGTTTCGGTTTACTAAATCGTCTGTACGGTCCCTGCTCTTGCGTGCTGCAGGCAGGAGTGCGTGTTGTAGGGAGGGGTATTTATGCATACTATTTCAACGTTTGTTTCTTCGTTCGTTGGATGACATGGTTCGATTCTACCCTTACAACCTGATGATGCACACACGACTTGATTGTTTAATTAATTCCATGGCAGCGGTGGTCCAGCAACAGCACAGAGGGGCGTACGTACATAAGCAGAGGCGTACGTACATTAGTGAGGTATTCGTCGTGAATTCATACCCCCCCCCGGGTTCGGATAGCAGTAGTGGAAAGCCCGAAGAAACTGGTGACATGTAATTACCAGAATCTATATACCAGGTATGTATATGTAGACTACACGTCCGATGGGAGCCGACGGGGATATGAAATGCTGGACCCTATTGTGCGCGGCATTAACGAGGGCATGTATGTGCACACACACGCGGGGTAGACGAGAGATATTTTATGAGGACGTATACCAAGTTACTGACACGAATTCAGCTGGAAGCACGCACGGCTGTTGTTGCATGTAGCACGTACTACTACTTACTCTGCTGGGTGTACCACGACTGCTTTTTTTGTTGTAAAAGTCCAAGACAATCAAGTACCACGAGCGGTAGTGTGCACCGAACGACGAAAAACACACGACATAAAAAGGCGACAAAACATCCGAGAACTGATGCCGAAATAGATACCAGGAGAGTGAGACATAAAGCGTCGTGAATGCCTCAACAGGCAGCAAACACCAAATACCCCCCCGTTTCGTACCGGCGGTCGGAGGAGCTGGATGCGCGCGCCCCGGGGGTCCTCTTGCATGCGCTGATGAGGGTCTCGGACACCCCGAATAGCTTGCGGAAGGCTAGGTTGCAGACAGGACTGTTCGCGGCCATCATGCTACCTTTGCTTAGCTTCGCCAAGGGGACGTGCTCGATAACGAAATTCTTCCGATCCGCTTCTCGCACCAACTCGCCAAACCTTGCTTGTTCTTTTCTTAGCAGCGTCGCGTTGTACAACAGAGCGCCATCTTCGTCATCGTCGCCCGAAGAACAGAAAAGCGAGACACAGTTGATGCCGCGGCAGCACCGCCCTTCCTTGGTGCGCTTTGTCTTTTTTTGTTTTTCCGGCTTCCCTCCACAAAACCTCCTCCTCCTCCTCTTCTTGCTCATCATCATCCACGCCCCCCTCCATCCTCACTCCAGTCGCCTCTAGTTCCTTCAGCACCTTCTCTGCGGGTAGCGGGGCGGGCCAATCGCGCTTTGAGCGCTTGAGGGGGCCAGGAACACTACTACCACTACTACTGCTACCGCTGCTGCTGCTGCTGTTGTTGTTGTTGTTGTTGTTGCTGCTGTCATCCCCCTTGAAAAGCGAAGACCTACGCCTCTTCTTCCTCCTCTCCCCCTGTTCCTGCCTCCGCTGCTGTTCGTTTGCTTCTTTCACGGGTGTGGGTGGGCCGAAATACGATTTGCCAGCCTCCGTGATGGTCATGCTCTCGCCCTCCTTGTCTCCTTGTGTTTGTTTGCTGTTGGTATATATATGCTGTTGTTGATGATGCTTGTGCTGCGCTGCTTGCGGTGGTGTGCATAATAATAGGTTTGTCGTAACACAATATTGATTGGTAGTCTCGACGCCTCTATCTGGGCGAGTTTCGAATAAAAAACGCACCGGTTCAGGTTGTAGTTCCTTCCGGCGGAGAAGAAGGCGGAGATAGGGTCGCGAATGTTTCGGGCGGTTGAAGAACTAGGTTGAAACATTCTGGAATTACAACCGAACCGAAACAAGAAACACACGTCTTGAGCGCAGTGATAAATATTTGGTCGTGGTATAGCATCCGTAAAATTTCTGGAAAATTCCCCGGTTTGTTCTCAGAGACGTCCTCACGGTATGTATTTGCGCGAGTCTTTTCAAGCGTTGAGTTTGTTTTTGATTCGAACCAGTTTGGTACCCGAGTTACAGAGGACTAAACTAACGTACGAGGAGATTACCGAATCCAACAACAGTTCAGAATACGCGCTATTCTTCTCGCTGACGTTATTAGAACGGCGGGACTGACGGACCGGCTTGATTATACGCCACAATCCGGTTCGAGCGATGTGCGCGGGACGTCCCTTTGGTCGGGGCATTTTTTTCGCTCTTCCTGTCGAGCACAAAACTTGATGTAGAAAGATACTAGCAACAAGCACCCGTGCCTCTCGTGCGTCTTATAATAATGCTCCACCTACATAAGTCAGACGCTTCTCGCCCTTGTCGACCTTCTCTCCCGCTGGTTGCCTCGTTCCGTCTGGTCGCTTCTTCTGTGCACCTACAAGTAAGTACTTGCGCTGGTGGTGTCCCCTCTGGGTCGTTGGTGCTGTGGTGCTTGCTGCTGCTGCTGGTGGTGTTTGCTGCTTTTTGTTGGTTGTACTTGGCTTGAGTTGCTGGTTGTTGCCCCGCCTCCACGCACGAGGGTACACTGGTAAAATAATAACACGACAATGTTCGCGCTGGGTCGCTGTGTGGTAAATTGGTGAGTGGTCCTCGTCCTTGTCCTCGTCCTCCTCCTCCTCCCACGTCCTCTCGTCGGTGCAGATTCTGGAACGTGTACACAACCTAACCGTACCTACTACTTACTCCAGGCCTTCATGTCCGCCAGTAACAGCACCACGAGGGCTCGGCGTAGCAAGGCCAAGGACAATGCCGCTGGCGCGGTTGACGTAGCGGGGGTACTATCCAGTCGTCAGTTGCAGGCGTGGCCCATCCCCTTGAAGAATATCAGGTTCACCGAACACTGTCGCCAACTTAATGAGAGGACCGTGCGGTCAATTACGAATTCCATACGCGAGGTCGGATGGATGCCAACAGCACTGCCTCAGGTTACTGTCCCCGATCTCCCGGACGGCGAAGATATGACCAGCGACCTAGCCGCAACGCTGGTGGTCTTCGTATTGGACGGAAATCACCGCCTGAAAGCGGCCAAGACCTTTTACGACGACCCGGAGAAGACAATAACTTGTCAATGCTACCGAGACATCAGCAACACCTTCACGAAGAAGATCCTCGCGGATGGTGAGAAACACCAACCAACTCGTGTCCTAGCTCGTGCGTCGTAATATAATAATAGAAAGATGTGATGTCAATGATAATAATTTTTCTGGTACTACTACTATTAATACAATAACCTAACTGCAGTAGTATACTGCTGGTACCTCGTAGTAATAGTTTTGAGTACTCGTCCATGATACGTACGTAGCTACCCTGCCGTGCACGTCATATAATCACTGTGTGTGCTGTACATGTAGTAGTCTAGACTAGGACTATGTTTACTACAACAGGGAGGTTTTCTGAATCAACCACAACATATAATTTATATATCATGTACTATTACTGCTGAACAGTAGCTATGTACCGAAGTAAGCAGTAGTACAGCAGTAGTATCTCGATCTCCCAGTAGCATTCGTTGACAAGTGACCGGGTCTGGACCACTTACAGTCGCTATGGTTTCCATCGCGTTGTGATTTGCGTTGTGGTCGTTGTGATGTGGGTTGTGATGACAACGCGACGGAAACCAGCGACTACGACTGAAAGCGGCCCAGACCATTACAAAAAAAAAAGGGGGACCCGAAGAAGACAATCACTCGCCGAAAAATACTATTAATACTACTAATACTAGGAGATCGAGATACCGCTGTACTGCTTCCTGCTTAGCAGCTAGCTGTAGATAACTGCTGCTGCTGTATATACATACGTACGTGGTTTACCTCGATCCCCCAGTAAGTACGTGTTAGAATTAATTAACACAGCAGTTAGTTGATGGTCTTCCCCGGGGTCCAGAACATAAATATATATTCGATCCATGTACAACAACAAATTATGAAGATTTAACACGTTATTACTACACTTAAACACTGGGTTGCATACTGCATCTAACATCAAACCTTCTAGAATAGTGAGCATTACCAGGCAGATGATACGCACATGTTGAAATGTCCCGCCCCCCCCTCCCCTTCCCCTCCCCCGATATCCCCCCCCCCCTTTCCCGCCTACTTTGTCCAAACGCCCACTCACAATCGAAATCGGGCTAGAGTTTTAAACACATATAAGCAGTTGATATCACCTCATAATTTTCGAGAGCCATCCATGCCGCTTCTTCCCCCCCCCCCCCCCCCCCCGCCCCGAACGCCCCTTCTTCCCCACCACACGCACCATCGCCTAGACCTAGCACCACACGTATTACAACCCCCCACCTAAAACCCTTCCTTTCCTCCCCCCCACGACCTCCTCACCCGCCCCCCACCCCAACCCCACCCCCACCCCCCTCGAACACTCCCCGCCCTCTCTCTACTCACTGATTGTACGACTTACCCCAGGATATACATGATAAACTGATGCATTCTTTCCAAAACCGTCACATGTATCCCTTAAAATAATGTATAGTTTCCACGCACAGATTGAGCTGCCCCACACGCCCCACCCCTGCCCCAACACCCCCCCTATGATAAACTGGTGCAATTTTTTTTCTTCTCTTTTTTTTCTTTTCCAAACCCGTCAGGTATATCCCCTTACAAGGACTTATAGCGTCCACGCACAAATTGCCCGCCCGTCCGCCCCCCCCCCCCCGCCCGCCCCCCCCCCCCCCCCCCCCCTCCAAACCCCGCTCGCTTTCGATCAAAACCAGGCCCCCACGTCCTTCAAAACTCCGCCCCACCCCCCTCACCGTTATTCGACTTACAAGATTCACTTGATAAAAGGATACATTTCCCTTCACAGCTGTCAGATTTGTCCCCCTCAGAAACGGGTTTTATAGTTTCCGCGCACAGACTGACTATCATCACTCTGTTGAACCTGATAGCTACACTGCTGTAGTTGTAAGGGGAGAGTCGCCGACCTATATCCTTAATGAGGACACACAACTCGTAATACGCTCGATCGGAGTATCACACACAGCTTGCAAAGATGAGTTTCGACGAAATCTTCGATCTCACACCTGGAGTGAAATTATAATTTTTTATAAATATATTTAGACGATATACGTATAATATACTCTGGAGTATGTGTGTTTTGTCTAGGTCGGTCTTGGACGGAAAAGACCGACTGAAAGCGGCGCAAACTTCCTAAGAGGACTCCGGGAAGACCATCTCTATCTGCCAATCAATGCCACCGGGAATTCGAGAACAAATCACGAAGATGCACGATGATGATGGTGACAGAAAAAACCAACCAACTCGTACGTCGCATGGAAAGTGGTGAATCATGCGACTGATAATAATTCCCTGGGTACAACTCGAGTCAACAATACGTAGCTACTACCTTATTACAGTACAGCACGTAAAAAGAACAGGTCATAACCACTAACCACACTGCTTGCTGTATGCCGGGTACGGCATCGTAGATATATATAGATATAGAGAGAGACTACAGCAGCAGCAGCAGTAGTAAGCGGTTTCTTGTACCAGGTATGTTATATTTCACAGCACCATCATGTCATTTTACCAACCAAAGTGTAGTATTATGTACGCTTACGTGGTAGTCTGGAGGGTGTATGATTTGCGCCCCTTCTGATCATTTGTCCATATATCTTCTGAGTCCTCGTCAAGCATCAGCCATCGGGGCCGTTGTTATCTTCGTTTTCTTTCCTGGGGTCGCCTTGGACGATCGGCCCGATGTTAAGGAATTGTTCCGGAATCTCCGGGAAGCTCTTTGGCAGTTGATGGCAGTGATGCATAGTTTCCTGTTATGTTGTGTTTCTTTCCGCCATTTGACCCCAGTGACGTTATTAGGGGGCACTCCGACCGATACTTCGCACCATGGGTTAGGGTTAGTGTAGGGTAGTCTCATGGTTGAGAAAAACACCATATAATGTAAGACACCCCTCTTGAGTAACCTCTACGTATGCACGGCGTTTCTCTCCGGGGCAGACTTCTCTACTATTAATACTTCATACAGTAGTACCGTGTGCCACGTACTATTAATAATAGCACAATCCGACGTCAGCTTCGCGCCCAGGCTCAAGTCTTGTTTTGACAACGGAACACTCTTATACATCACCATCAACCTGTGTCGTGTTATATTATTATTGGCGTAATTTTGAGGTGACATACTGCACCGACACCCGCTTTCATGATTCTAACCAACCCCTTCGTCTCGTCGTGCCGCAGCCTGCAACGGTGTGCAGGAGGTGTTTTCGAAGCGCACAACGTACGACAGCGTTTTCTTTTACTCGACCATGGCACAGGAGGTTATGAAAAAGAGGGCCACAACCTCCCGTGGCCGCAGGAACGAGGTTAAATCCTCCGACTTAAAAGCCTGCTGGGACGAGGTGTGTGTCTATGTACGTGTTGTTGTCTGCCCGCTTCACTACTACACGCCGGGCGCAAGCTAATTTTTTGTGCATGCAGATGTTTCGGTTGTGTTGTCACAGTTGTCCGTGTGCCGCATTTGCTGGAATGCATGCTAGTGGTGTGAAAGTTACCACGCCAGAGTGATGAAAGCGGCGGTCAATGGTATCAGTTAAGACCTGCGCGCTTTTCAATATACTCTGAGGTTCGTTGCTTGAGACTGTAAACGTGGGAAAGCGGGCATTTCATTAATACAAGACTCGGCCCCCGTGTTCGTTGTGACCTAAACTACTAACTGAAGGCATGTATCTAGCGCAGGGAATAAGCTATTTTCGTATATTTGAACCAAGATACGATTCCAACCCATTTGTACGTTGTACTTGAGTCATCCCACGGTAGGGGCGCAGCGTCAATCCCTGAGTTCCTCACACAAGCTCAATATCTCACTCCAAGAATGATTTCGCAGTAATTCGTTTGCACAACCCGACCCAGCTTGTATGCGTTAGTAGTCCTAAAACACAATATGCAGTACTGATGAAATTACTTCATTAACCGGCTGTTCCTCACTCGAGGAGCTCAATCAGACAAGGATTTTGGACAAAAAAGGGCAACCCCCACCGTGGGACATGCGTTGCACGTATATATGTGTTACGGAACTTTATTTACTACACCTACCCTTACGGAACACGCCTCCCTGATAATCATTTCTCTATACCTACTATGCACTTGACCTCCTGACCTAAAAAGCGCCGGTAGACATTAAAAATGTAAGGATTTTTTTTTTGTTTTTTGCGTTTCGGTACTCCAGGTACTCGCCAGCACTCATCTAAAGTGAGCTTCGAATACTGCAGCGACGGGGTCATTCAGAATGACATGTATTCGCAAGTCATCGATCGAGTAACAACGACATGAAGTGAGTACAACTCTGATTATTTACCGAATTAGGCTAACACTGTATGCACGCGGTAATTTCGAATCGTCTGCGTTTATCTTCTGCTGTTCTTGCTGTGCCTTCCAGGTAGGAGGACGGGCAACGCCAAGCGAGACCTCGCTACGTCAGTGGCTTGAAGTTATAAAATCTTTCAGCCATGAGGCTATGCAGACCCTCAAGACAATGACGGAAGACGGCGCGCCCGGTTTTGAGCGCATCACGAAGAACTTCCTGCACAGTTCGGAATTCCGACAGCTGAATGGGCTGCCGCGCCAGCAAGCGCTGGTGCTGGAAATTTACGCCAGGTACAAAACCTGGGGCAAGAAACACACCTCGCGCCCGAATAAAGAGTATACTATATAACGTTCCGCAGATGTACATCGTTTGGCACACCCTAACCCTCTATTAACGATGGTTTAACTTGCCGCCTCCTCCTCTGCTCCCCCTTTTCAGGTTGTGTGCGCAAGAATGCAATACATACGAAATTATAGGCTAACTGGGCATCTACTTTGACGTACGGAGGTGGTACCACACCGCCGCGGACCCTCCCTGTCTGTCTGTTCGTCCGAAATTGTTTGTACGGCTAGGGTACTTGCTATGCTAAATGGACGATCGCTACTCGTCCCGCTATTTTCTACAAACCTTGGCAGGTTCCCCAAGAGCGGGGCGAAGATCGATCTGCCGGCGGTATTCAGGGCAGGCAAAGGAGGTAGCATCTTGGGTGGAACGGCATTGAGCGCATCGTGCCTAGGGAACAGTGGTCGGCCAAACTGATAGGGTATGTGTTTGTTCCTCGACGCTGCCCTTGTGCTTCATGGTCACTCCTCGACACTGATTTTGGGCTTGATGCTTGCCTTGTTTCATACCGTCTCATGGCGTTAAGACTGCTGGCCACGGTCAATCTCATGTAAAGAAATAGACGTTCGTCCGTTCTGAATAATCACTAGTCCGTCCTAGCGTACTTTACGACTTCGCTTCCAAGGAATTGGCAGTGAGTGACGTTCGCTCGCCGATAAGAAGTGTGCTGCTGTATCACTCGTTTTCAACCCCCCTCCCCTTCCCCCCCCCGGCGTGTTTTGGCGTGTGTCACGAGCCTTCTCCGCGAAACGCACAACTTGACACCGCAATGTCCTAACCGTTACCCCGCCGCAAACGACAGCAAGGTTAACGAATTCGCGTTTGAGAAAATCGGTCACTACCCCACATACATCAAGCCTCACATGGCGCAGACCGCCACTCGGGTAAAGAAGCTGGAGAGCGAGCTTCCGGCCCACGCACCGATACTCGACCCGGAGATCGCCGCCCTCATCCTGGCCGAACCACTGCGCAGAGTCCGTACAGTGAGTCCGTACTCGTCAGCCATGTTGGTCTTCGAACCCGAATCGTTCAACATAGTTGCCTGTTTCTTCCACAAAAACCTGTGTGTGTAACTTACTCAATTCGATGTTGGCCGCGCGGCATAGTTACAACCATTCGCTACAACTTGTGCATAATTGTGTTGAGGTCAAACCAAGTAAATTTTTCAAACGTGTGGTGGACGCACTTGTTTTTTGTATACCTTTCTGGTGGGGTGGCCCTGCGTGTGGCAGACGCTTGATGAGGATGCAATTTGCGGCCATTTCTGGAGGAATACGAGAAGAGGTACGAAGAATCCAAGAACGTCATCAACGCCCTCAAGCTTCAATCGTACCCCCCACCGGTAATGGCGGAACGAACCCGGAAGAAGCGCGGGTAAGGGAACAGACGACGAGAAAAAAGGTGATGACGACATGAACGACGACGACAACGCCTCAAGTCCCCGCATCCGGTGTGCTTTGTGCAACCCACCCCCGACTTCGAGGTAACGCCAAAGTAATGTCGATATGTATCATTGCTGTTGCGATCGTCAGAAGCTATTTCGTCATGGCAAAAACATACATGGCCTATTCAACATACCGGCCTCTTCTTTCTGTTGCTATTAGTACCATTGCTATTGATATCGTTTTTGTTGTCTAACCCCATCCAACCACCGTACCAACCCCTTTTCCAAGACACACATACGGCACCACTTCCGCTGGAATGGCACAAGTCAAAAAAGAAGACCCGAATAACCAACCAGTGCCATCATCCCGCATTACTTTGTTAACCCGCGTGTGTATGTGTGTGGAACCGCAGGTACACTGCGTCCTCTGCAAAGCAATCCAATATCGCATTGCGCAGGAGCCACCACGGTTGGTGACGATGAACGTGCTAAGGAGCGCGGTGCGTCGACTGCGCGAAGACAAAGGGCGTAGGTGCCCAGAAACGACAATTTGGACAGGACGATAACAAGGAAGGTGGGCCGTCCAGCCCTGTCCGAAGAAGAGGTCTCCGAAGAAGAGTAGGACGGATACAGCTGGCGCTACGCCGGGGCTCCCTCAGCACTGCCACCCTTCCTCTATCGACCGGGTCGGAGAGCGGCCTCAATGTTATGCGAATGTGACAAAACGAACAGAACATAATCGGAGTGGCGTTTCGTTTACCGCCGTGTTGACAACTTGCCCAGGTAGATTCTCCATGAAACGCATAGGGGGAATACTGCATTTCAGTAGCAGCAGGATTTTCTTGATCTTTTTTGACGTCGAGGCTGCTATACGGCGCAGCTTACTCAGAATGAAGAGTTTTCGTGGTTCCACATGATAATAATACTACTACTGGTTGTTTCTATGGAGTGAGAATTCAGACTTACGGTCTGAGCACCGCGCGCTATGGCTGATAACAACTGGTTAATTGCGTAGGGATGGTATTCATGTAAATGTATGGAGACGCTCGCCCCATACCTCTGTTGGTTTGAGCAGGGAGGAGAACACGTGCCTGCACCAGGTCATGCCTTTGAGTGCAAACTTCCCAGACCAACTCTCTGAGATCAAGCTCAAGCAGCTTGCAATGTTGGTGTTCGTCTCCCTCAACCGCCCGAACCACGCGCATCTTCTGCACGACGCCACTACCCCCGCGGACTTCCTCAAGAGGCTCTTGTACCTCATCTGCACGGAGATGCTGCACCCCAACGGCACCGTGATCGTGGCTTTGCCCGTCCCATACCACAAGCACGCAAGCCGCATAGCCGGTGAGCTTTCAACTATTAACTGTCGATAATGTTGCATGTGTGTGCTGTCGATATCAGTACCCGATCGGTTGTTGTGTTCGCCAAACAGAGTGGCAGCGGGAGTACCGCATATTGTAGTTTGAGACGATAGCATGTGTTACTGCGGCCAGAAAATAAACGCCAAAAAAGTGTGCGATAACAGTTGTCTCGTCTCGGCGCGCGGTTGTTCATGTCCTCGGGGTATTTCATTGCAGAAAAATCTACAGCAACCCGGGCTCGGTCTTGTTGTCAGAGGACCACGGATTGCTTGTCGAGTACGGTTCGAGGGGAGGGGGACTCACCGCTGAAAGCAAGAAGAAGCACATCAGCGGGACCGTGGACCACTACCTCATCGCACACCACAACGTGAACAAGGAGGGACATTCGAACTTCACATGCCATGAGAAAGTTACGCCTCAGAATTTCCCCGGCAGGACTTATGCGACAACAACAAAGGTCGGTCGTCCTTCCGTTTCGGACCCCCGTACTACGCAGGCGTTGATGTACGACGTGCCTTACAAGGGGCAGCAGCGAGCCTTCCACGACAATGTCGCCCGCTTCGGTATCCAACGGTGAGCCGGAATAGTTCTTACGGCAATACTACTCCGTAGGATGGAACGCAGGGATAGGGGGGGGGTGGTCTGGATTTGAGCGGAACGTATGGTAGTTGTGTGGTGATGATGTGCATGAAAGGAGCGTATCCTTTCAGCTATGTCGGACGTAAACATTGACGTGCGCATGTATGCGTATTCCACGTGTATCATTAGTGACTAGACGCTTGCAGTTGGACCCATGTCGGGTGTACTGACGTCGTTCGTGGACGGGGTCTGCTTCAAATTCCTTGTTAAGAACCAACGTTCGTGCAAAAAGCCCTTTCGTTCCATCCGAGTCGTTCGTTCGCGCAAAATGCTTAGATTCACCAACCAGGGGGACTCCGTCGTGACGCTTAGCGCGGAATCGGACGGTGTGGTGGAATGCGCGCTGGATCTAGGGAGGAAGGTGGAGCTGTTCGTTGCAAGCAATGGCGACGCGTATGAGGATGTGGCGCGCCGGGTAGAGAGTGCGTGGGAAGGGGCCTGGCGTGAGGGAAAGTTTGCGGTGAGTGTGGTTGCATCTTATTTGCTTAAATTTCCAGTAGCTGATACTGTCTTTACTTTTTTAACCCGTTTCTTACAGTGATAATGCGAGGTGTTTTTTTTAGCGTTGCGGCCATTCCTCAGCCGTATTGCGGGGGCCTTTATTTAGTACCTGGAATCTGTCTCCCTCGGTTACGCCTGGAGATGTAGGGGGGAAATGGTATTTATTTTTAGCGCTAAATTAATCAGCACCATTATCGGATGATTTGTCCGTTTGGTGCACAGCTGTCAGGCTCTTGAAGAACTATGTACTTCGCACGTACATATAGCGGTAGAAGTAGTAGCAGCTAGCCGTGCTCTTTCATCCTCTCCCAATTAAAAATTTTTTGTCACACCATCGGTCAATCGATCCATGCATAGCCTGCAGTAGACGTTGCATGACTCGATAACCGAGCGCTCACATACTTTAACATGGACATGCACGATGTCGTTCGTATTCTTGACGTTTGCAGCGTGACTCGTCGAGCAGCAACTTCAAGTCTATCGGCCCCAACTCTCTCCCGGCGGGCATTCCGATGGACACGACGCCAGCACGCGTTATCCGCGAAGTCGGCACGACCCCGTCCCCTCAACAACTCCTCGAAAAAGCCACAGGGATTGCTGCTAACTTCGGATGGATATTAAGGTGTGTGTGCTTTTTCACTGGGGCGAATATGAACCTGGAGCGTTGTTGTGTGTGCTGTTTTTTGTGCGCGACTGTGAGGAATCTTCCCTCATGACGGTTGGAACCAACCGGTATTCGGCAGACTCATCTCCTATAATAATGTCCGTGTTGCAAATAACCAAGCGCTAGCGATATCGAACGCGGCATAGTAATGTATACCCAGGTATGATGTAGGGAGAGCACTCAGAATTATGTTGAATGCTCCCTGAACGCGTTTTTTTGTGCCAGTTGTTGCAGACGCCCAGGTATAGAAAACGCTATGTGTGCCCATCCGCGTTGATGCCGAGCTGAATGTCGGTTGACACCCACCGCTCTCAAAAACTTCCTCCGCTTCTGTTTGGTGTTTCGCCCGTGAAAATATCGCAGATGAGCGACTCCGAAAACGTGGTCTGTCTGCACGCCTTGGAAGGCCAAGCCTACGGGTCCGGCAGCGGGGATATTCCCATATGGGGCAAACCCGTTATTTTCAACTCACGCCAGGATGCGCTCGACTGGCTGAACCCCGAGAAGGACGAAATCGACCTTCAGTTCGTGCGGCTCGTGCTCGTCGCGGACTACCACCTGCTAAAACGCATGTGTGTCCCCGCACTGGAGGGCGTGCAATCCACAGAGGCCGGGCTTTACATTGAAGTGTCGCCGACGTGCCCGGCGTTCTACGCCTTGTGGGATGAGACGACCGCAGACACGGCACACGAGGTTTGCAGCAATCTTCGGCGATCCTGGACTCGCGACGCTCTGGTGAAAACCTTCCAGGATGGGGCCGGAGGCATAGTGGCTCCCCTTAAACTCCAGCTGTGCAAGGCTATTCAAAGTTCGAGCGGGGGTGGTGCAATGGTCAAGGTCAACCCTGGTGTGACCGTCGTCCGCCGTGGGTGGTGCCACGAAGACGACTTCGACGATCACGAAGGACTGGGGGGGGGCGAAAGCGCAAGAAGAAGTAGTTGAGGATAATGCCTCGACAGCGGAATAAACACCCGGCGAGCGGGGAGAGCTGGTGGGGGGTGCGGGTGCGGGTGCGGGTGCGGGGGTGCGAACGGTGATGAAGAGGTGACCTGGCCTGGGACCGGCACCACCAGTAGAAGTAGTAGCACGTGTTTAGTTGCCGGCATTTCGTTCCTAGGTCAGTGAGGTAGGAGGACTGGAATGGGGCGGGTGTGCCGATCGCCGGTCGTCCATGTACTGTGAGCCATTGCAAACGGAACGACGACCACAGCGTTGTATCGGATGGTTTGAAGTTTTCATTATTTCCTTTGTTCGTTTTTACGGATTGTTGATTGACGAATAATAGGTGTAAAATAACGACGCGTGCGCGTCATGTGGACGGGATGCTCGAAACAGCGCTTTTCAGCGCATCTAAAATTTGGTTTCCTAATTTAAAATGCAATACCACGCAGGTTGTTTCAACCATTCAATCATTCGTACTCACAGCTGCCGTTTTCCAATATTTGTAAAATACGTACCGGTACTAAGTACACTAGGTTTGTACATACCAGGTACTACGGTATTATTGGATCAAAATGCACGCCCAGCTCGAATCAGTCCAGATATACATGGCCCGTATTACGCGCGATCGAATTATCGCACGCAGCTTGCAAAGCTGAGTTTTGCTTGAAAAAAAATGGTCGATCGATCTCACAGCTGGGATGGAGTGTATTTTTCATTCTTTAAAATTTATTGTCCGGCAGCGCAGCGCAGCGCCAAGTGGTGCTGTGCGGTGCAGTGACGTGCCTTGCCCTGCGCTGCGGTGCTTTGTCGTCCTGCGCTGTGCTTTATTTCGAACATTGGGCAGTACCACGTATAATACCCGTTGTGTGTGTGCTCTGTTTTTTTTTTTCTTTCATTTCATCGCTCTCGGTCCCCATGCCCCCCCCCCCCCCCCCCCTCAAATTACACCCACCCGTACTGCCGATCAGAACGTGACACCGCCAACAAGCACACAGCACGAGACAGGCCAATATGTTCTGCACAAGCAGCATTTGGCATTATCAAATCGCTGTTCACACCAAATCGTGGGTCTCTGCTTTCTGCCCCCTTCAATTTCATTGATTGCATTCTTCCTCGCGCGAGGGTAGCGGGCGACGTCAGCCGCCCGCGGAGAGGAGTCCTTGTATAATTAAACCTCTCGATATATATTGACACGATAAATTTTCCACGACAGCCTCTCAAGCATGTTCATAACCGTTCTTCATTCCCTGACAAAAAAAATGCGCAGGGGGGGCACAAGAGGTCCTAACCCCAAGTATACACTTAGTGTTGGAAACATGACCAGCACGAACCCAGAATCTATACGCTACCCACGTCATCCACTCTCTGCTCGAGCCCCCCGCTAAATATACTAATGTCATGAGCACAACTAAAATACACTTTGGGCACCATTAAATGGTCGACAGTGTATTCCTGAATACACCCGTAGGGTAATGACACGGCAAGATAGCAACAAGTACGTCGCGGACAACCACCCTTTTCAGCGACAGCAGTGCAGCTCGGCGTCCTAACGCTGCGAACCTAAAATATAAGCTCCATCGCCAAGATATACTTCACTCCAGACACGCAATTAATTCGTGTCTGCCTGGTTGCGCTTTAGCTGCCGGCTGTATCGGTCGCCGGGGACAACGGAAATCAACACAGACCGTTTTTTGGGACGCCCCCTTCCGCCCCTTCCCCCCCCCCCCTCCGTCCCCCCTTCCCTCCCCCCCCCTCCGTCCCCCCTTCCCCCCCCCCCCCTCCGTCCCCCCTTCCCCCCCCCCCCCTCCGTCCCCCCCTCCGTCCCCCCCTCCGTCCCCCCCTCCGTCCCCCCCTCCCCCTCCCCTTCCCCCCCCCCTTCCCCCCCCCCCTCCCCCCCCCCTTCCCCCCCCCCCCCCCCTCCCCGCCCCCCTCCCCCCCCCCCCTCCCCCTCCCCCCCCCTCCCCCCCCCTCCCCCTCCCCCCCCCTCCCCCCCCTCCCCCCCCCCTCCCCCCCCCCCGCCCCCGTCGCGCCCCCTGCGCATCCGCCCTGCCCCTGTCAGCTTCCGTCCACGCCACAGAGCCTGGCCTCGTATGCACAAGCAGCGTCTACACTGCATAAATAAAACAAGTTTGAGGTACTCTTTGTTGTGCGGGCGGCAATTTTCCTCCATTGCGCTTCGCTTGACCTCTGACCAGTCGCGCTTGTCGCACCGTCGTCCTTTCGCCTTATGGTGATCCGGCCTTCCCTTTCCCTAAACCTCCTCCAGTCAACCCTATCAGTGTCCAACGCCACTAGTAACTTGTCTTCGACATCTCTAAAGTCCAGGATACATGGAGGGGGGGGAGGGGGGGAGGGCGAGGAGGCGGGGTGGGGGCAGGGGGGCGGGGCGAAAAAACAGGAAATAGAACAGGTCATCACCAGGACGTAGTCTAAGCAATATATCATAAAATGGTAACGTAGCGAAACCTCACCAAAAAAAGCTGTTGATGGCCAAGTCTCCACATTAGACCACCCTAACAATGGAACGTTGGTGTTCTTCAAGTAACACATGCCGTTGAACTCGTAAACACCATCTGTAGAGCTGGTTGTTCGAAACACCTACAGGCTTAATAAAATTATACAAGATAAAAAACAAAGCAGGGAACGGGCTGCACGAGTGATGAATGCAGGCAAAAGTCGGGGCTGACCTCTAATCATGTCCTTCATGTTATTTTTGATGTGATGTGCTACAACACGTCATCGGTTTATGCTTCTGGCTGATGTGTACATAAAACAAGAATACCGGTAGCCGACATCACTGTTCAGAGTTTTGCAAAGTCGAATCAAAGATGCATGCCTGGCTTGCTGCTCAAATGAAACACGTCTTCTTCTGAAACAAAATAGTCTTCCCCAACAAATAAATGCTGCACTGCGTGCAAGACCGCCATTAAAGCAGCACGTCGCGGGGACAATAGCAACAATACGCAGTAGATATCGCGCCAAAAATTTCATGGGAGTACTTATCTTGTGATTGACCACCATCCCCATACCCCTCTCATCCCGTTCATGCGCATGCGTCTTGCGCGTCTTGGTCGCCCTCCGAGTCTGAGTATCCCATGTACGCGCCGTTCCACTTGGAGAGGTACCTAACACAACGCTCGTTAAATATTAGCACACGCGGCAAAAGACGGGGACGGCCGGGAAAAACCATAACGAAAGGGCGTTAAATACTAAGCAGGAGGAGCGCTTACCAATATAATTCGTAGAGCAACAGCAAGAAAGAGTGCTATGGATATCGACACAGCAGTTTTTTTGGGTCGGGTGCAGCTTAAGGCCGGAATACGAGCGACTTCGTAATTTGGATGACGCCAAACGGTAAGGAGCTCGTTGGAGATGGTCGAAGCCTAGTTTCTTGTTCTACTTGAAATGAAGCATATTGTTATTGTCGGCGGTTTGCCTTATCAACGCATACATACGCTTACATATTAAAAAACTTCGTTCGATCTCACTACCACATGCACTAAACCCAATAGAAACCCCATTCGCTGCGGAGCAATAAACACCACAGAAACAACAGAGCGCGGTACGATACATGAACCGGTCGCAGAACCGGCAACCTAGTGTACCGACAACGGATTGCAACGCTGTGGCGGCTGCTTCGCGCACCACGTGTCGCGAGCGGTAACTGCCCCAACTGCGACATGTACACCGCACCCCAGGTTGAGAGAAACGACTGAGACCGCGTACAAGGCGGCCGATCCTCATGTTCTGCTGTATGGCTACCTGTAGAAACATCGTTTAATATGCGACAGCAGCACCAGTACTAGTAGCAGCAGTACTAGTAGCAGCAACAGTAAGGTAGAAGCAGTAGTAGCGGTACTACTACTAGTAGTAGAAGCAGCAGTAGTAGCAGTTCTAGTAGTGGTAGTAGCAGTGCTAGTAGTAGTAGTGGTAGTAGTAGTAGTGGTAGTAGTAGCAGTAGTAGTAGTGGTAGTCGTAGCAGTAGTAGTGGTAGTAGTAGTAGTTGTAGTAGTAGTAGTAGTAGTAGTAGTAGTAGTAGTAGTAGTAGTAGTAGTAGTAGTAGTAGTAGTAGTAGTAGTAGCAGTAGTAGCAGCAGCAGTAGCAGCAGCAGCAGCAGCAGTAGCAGCAATACTGGCAGTAGTGGCAGAAAAATTTGGCCTAAAATCGGGGAAGCTGCAGCAACAACTACCGCCGTGGTACATAGTACGACTGCTGTTACTACCCAGTCCGCCCCCTAGCTTAACGAAACGACACTCACCTTGCAATGATGGAACCACACGTCTTGGATCGATAGTGCACGCAGGCTACCGGCCGTCCATAAGAAGCAGGGGCTCCGACGAAGGGCGCCCGACTGCTGAGTCGAAAGGAGAGGGCACACAGCAGTAGTAGTAGTTGCAGCGGCAGACAAAATGAAGGAGGAAACGGGCACTCATCGTCACCATATATATCTATCTACCTGGGCCGAAGTACCCAAAAAAAGAAGGCAATAAAGGCTGCGAGAGCTCACAGCAACGAGCTGTTGGCAGGCAGGTGTCACGCTGTGCTGCTGCGGCTCTAGCATAGGGGCCTTTATCCCGGTGATCGTAGCCCTCCGCGTGTCAAACCTGCTGCTTGCTCCGTGGTACTAAGAATTACGAAGTATAACTTATTAGACTAGACAAGATCTATAGCAGTAGAAGTAAGAGTAGAGTAGTACCACAGGCACGTGGAAGACGCTAAAAAGCACACACAAGACTTGTTCACGTCCCCAGCCGAAAGCGCCCCCTGCGGAGCCTCACCGGTCGCCAAAGCCACCATACTGCAGCTAACTTGTGTCAGGACACGCGCAAACGACTCTGGGGGCGCACCTGTGGCTGTTTGGAGGTGTCGCAGGAAGCGTTGTTGCGAGGGAATTTAGTGTATTTGGCCTTGAAAAGCACGTATTTTGATTCATCCTACAGAGTTAAAAGGCGTTCTTTTGACGGTTTCAGAAAAATAAATGAGCCTGAACTGGAAATCGAACAGGAAGTTTAATAATTTTCTGTTAATTCGAGCATGAAGGCGGGTACAAATAATTGGCGACGTAAATCAGCGCCCCTCTCAACGTAGACTAGGTACGTATTCTGTATCAACCCCACCTGAAACCATGACCCATCGATTGTACGCGAAACCTGCGAAGCCGAGAGACCGGCGGTCGCGTACAGCAATAACCAAATGCCTGCCTCGACGGAGACGAGGTATAGGTATCCTGTCTTTGGTTTCTCAATTCGAGCATGAAGGGGGGGGGTACAAACAATAACGTCGTCATAAGTCAACACCCGTCTGCCCGTCTCGACGGAGACTGGGTAAGTATTATGCGTCTATCTTCTCACTTTTTATTACCGGTGAAATACTGTCCAACGCCTGACTCGACGGAGTACCAGGTAGACATTCTGCATTTCTTACATATTTGGCTTGTCACCTGCAGGACCAGGGCGCTGTATATACTATCTGCGTGATAATATATTGCAGCCCACTCCTTTCGGTTTGTCGCTGGGATGTGACCGACAAACATAACCAAATTCTCGTCAAGCACGTCCGGAGAAATAGACACAAACGACAGAAATATCACGGCTACTAACACTTGCCTCTTCTCTGGTCGCACAGCCTACACGGTACCGTCCCTTGTCCTCCGACGTGCGGGCTTACCTAGCTGCGCGAGTCAACCGAAGAGATATCACGAGAGCCGACCTAATGCTGGGTCGCTGGCCGGCTACTAACACTTGCCTCTTCTCTGGTCGCACAGCCTACACGGTACCGTCCCTTGCCCTCCGACGTGCGGGCTTACCTAGCTGCGCGAGTCAACCGAAGAGTGATGGCCACCAACTACCGTGTGGTGGACCGTTACCAGAGCATGGAACAACAACCCTAAATTCTTTCGCGTCCAAACAAACCACGGGTTACGCCGCTTTCGGTTCCCGAAGGTCATAACCCTCTCCATTTCCCTGACGAATTTTGATTTCACTTGGTTTTTTCGGAACTTTCTAGGGCTCCAGCACCTTTGTGTGACCACGGACTCTAGATTTTTGACAAGAGTTAATGTACAATGTGAGAAAACAACAACAACAATATCCTTCATGAAGACACACCCCCAGTAATACGTGCGATCGGAGTATCACACACAGATTGCACGGGTGAGAGTTGACAACGTCTTCGATCTCACAGCTGGAGTGTTTTTTTGTTTTATTATAATACCATCAGGTATATACCAGGTACCATCAGGTATTTTTATGCCAAAATATGTGTAGTGTTCGTGGCGTTTCACGGCGAATTTCGGGCGTCGGGAATCGGGGACGCCACAAGTATATCTTGAATCTTTATTGGGTATTTTGTAGTTTGCTCCCTTCCCCTTGTACTTTGCTTCTCGACCCCAAGCCACATCCTCGCACAGTCACCATCATCCTCATCCCAAGTAGGAACAGACCACTTTATTTGGACCAATACCAAGGATAACGTGGCAACTACTGGTGGTGGTGTCGTTGCACTGGCATCCGCTTGATACCGGCAGAGCGCAAGATA
>JABAKD010000013.1:14097664-14384965 GCA_012845835.1 Undaria pinnatifida
GGGGAAAAGGGAGAAAGCAAGAGAGGGGGGGGGGGGGGAAGAGGGGGGCATAATTCCCAAGAGACTATAGTCTGGGTCTGGCCATCATCTTTTTTTTTTTTTTTTTCATCCTCCGGCGGATGGGGGAAAATATAGCTTTAGCTCACCACACTTCCACGTATTTTCATACGCGTCGTTTGTCGATTTAACTCAGTTGCTTTCGCAGCCCAACGCTAGCTGGCGCACCCTTCGGGTCCCATTGTAGGTATAGCGTAAGCTGTCCTTATCAGTGGTCTTAGTTACAACCCCGGCAGCGCAAGCTGCCGTTGTATACGGATGCGTGTGTATGTCGACCCGGCCTGTCCCCTGAGGGTCAGTTTCGGTGGAGATAGCCACCCGGAATGCCATCTTTCCGGGTAGTGTGGGACTTACTTGCGCAAGCTCACCCACTAACAAAACCCCTGGCCATGGGAGATGGCCTTCCGCCGGACTTGGTCCAGTTACGGTCCACCCTACCCATTCGGGCGTTGGTCCTCGAATCATCGTCTTGAAGTTTTTGGGCGTTCCAAAGGCCGTCACGAGATAGCACAAGACCGCCCTGACTTCTCCGTTATGTTGCGTTCTCTCCCCAGTGCTATATTGATGATGCAACTGGTACCCTTTATGAGCCCATGCCGTTTGTAGTCAGTTCTTGTAGGGTCTGCTACTATGACATTTCTTCTGTTTTCCTTTCCTTGCTCCCTTTTCTCGTCTTGTCTTTTCTTGTTTTTCTTGTCTTTGCATTTTTTCTTTCCTCCCCTTTTTCGTTTTTTCGTTTTCTTGTATTTTCTTTCCCTTCACTTTATCTCCTTTCTGTTTTTTCCAATTGACTTGCTTCTGTCGTTTGTATGCGTAGTCTACGTGCAATATATACGTGGTAGTAGTATGGACCTGGCACATCGTAGCAGGCTGACTCCCGATTTTACTTTCATGTGTTTCTGGTGGAGGCATGAATTGCGTCAGCTGTGATTGAGATATACGCGTGTACCACCACCTACCTTTGGTTTTTTGTGTTTTGACTTGCTTCTGCCGTACGTGTGCGTAGTGAAAGGTACTACGTGCAATATAAACGTGGTGTAGTAACACGCGCGATCGGAGTATCACACACAGCTTGCAAAGATGAGTTTCGACAAAATATTCGATCTCACAGCTAGAGGAGTGTATTTCAATTTTTAAAATATACGTGTAGTAGTATCGACCTGGCACATTGTAGACTGACTCCCGATTTTACTTTTGATATGTTTCTGGTGGAGGCATGAATTGCGTCAGCTGTGATTGATTTACGCGTGTACAGTAGGGGTCCCGGTTTAGCGGTTCCCTGTTTAGCGGTTGGACCCGATTTAGCGGTTCAAAATTCTGCTGACACCGCGGTACCCCGCTTTAGCGGTTGTACAACCGCTAAATCGGATTGTTACCGGTTTAGCGGTTGTTTGGGGTCATTTCGGCTGGAATAGCGGTTGTGTACATACCCCGGGGAACGACGGGTCACTTTCTGCTGCAAACCTCGCCGGCACTCACACACACTTTCACAGCAGTATACAAACGGCCTACCCACTGCGGTTCGCAGCTACCCGTTCAGAACCATGCCGTGCGCGGCGTTAGAATTCTGCAAGTTTCCGCACATGACACCGGGTGCAACCGATGGGCATCTGTGTCGCGGTGAGTGTGGAGGCCGCCTGCACGGCGCTTGCGGCGAGGTAGAGGATCCTGACGGAAACGAGATGAACCGCATTTGCCAGTCTTGCTCTGGAAACGTGGTGAACGACACCTGCGGCAAGGACAAAGGTCCTTCTGAAGACGAGCTAGACGAGGGGTTCGAGAGTCCGGAAGAAGTTTCCTTGATGGCGCCACCGCCGTACTCGGAAATCTCGTCGCTTTTTGGGCAGCTAGAGCAGTACGCAGAGTCGTGTGGTATATCAGAGGCAGGGTGCTATCTTCGCAAGGCGAAGATGTCCTTTCTCGCAGCGCATGCCTCTAGGCCAGCAAGGCAGACGGATATCCGCGCCATGTTTTCTAAGACGTAGTCGAGTGTACAGCAGTACTCTCCGAGGTTCCTGTAGAGTACGAAGTGTGAAGTACGAGTACACCACACTTTTTTTGTTTTGTGTTTCCTTAGAGTGTTTCAAGTCCAAACTCCGGGGCACACGCTGCGGTTTGTAGCAAGACGAGCAGGAGCGTACAGCAGTAGAAGGGGGGTTCCAGCAGGTGTTATGTGCACGTACAGTATGTTACCCGGATGCGGGTACACACAGGTGGTGGTTCTCTTCGCGATGCTTGATACGTTTCACCTAAGTTTTAATGTCTATCCCGCACTACCGCTGCTGTATTCGTACTACTGGTCCCGCGGCAATCATGCTGTACTGCTATATTCAGCAGCCACATATGACGCTATCTAGTTTTGATCGCAATGGCAACGCTACTTTCATTCCCAGTATATGGGCTTTTACCCGGTTTAGCGGTTGTAAACCGCTAAATTGGGACCCAGAATAGCGGTTATTAACCGCTAAACCGGTTTACCGGGCGGTCCCGGTTTAGCGGTTATTTCGCCCTTTGGCACTAGGGACCGCTAAACCGGGACCCCTACTGGGCCACCTTTGGTTTGTGTTTTTCCATGGGGTATTCCTCAGCTCCAGGGTGACTGGAGCCTGTCCTGTGACCGCTGACTTGATCATGCGAGTTAATGTGAGACAACGACAACAACAACAACAAATTGTATGGACCTGGGACATCGGAATAGGTTGACTTCCGATTTCACTTCTTAAGTTTATACCAACCAGGTAAATATGACAGAAGTGGCGTGTCTTACGTCAGTCGTGTTGTTGTTGTCTCACATTAACTCCTGTCAAAAATATAGTCCGTGTGATCACATAGAAGAGGAGCTGAAGCCCTAGGAAGATCCGAAATCCAAATGAAATCAAACTCGTCCGGGAAATACTACGCTTTCCCGCCTAAAAACGCGCGATACGAAGAAGGCGCACAAGTGAAATGATCTAATGTGCAAACTGAACTCACATGGCCGCGGGTATCCACAATGCCGTCTTTGGTCAGTTCCTAGGGTCTGCTAGGGGGAGCGTCATGCGCAAGAGACTGAAGTCTGGGTTTGGCTATCATCGTATTGAAAGTTGTGGGCCTTCTAATGGCGGTCACAAGATAGCATAAGACCGCTCTGACTTCTTCGCTCATGGTTGCATTCTCTCCCAGTTGCCATTGATGATGAACGTGATACCCTCTGTTAGCTCAATGCCATCCTTCAAGCCTTAGCCAATTCCTAGGGTCTGCTAGTATGACATTTTTTTTTCTCTTCTTTTTGCTTTCTTCTCTTCTTGTTTCTCCCTTGCCTTGCTTCCTCTTCTTGTCTTGTCTTTTCCTGCTTTTCTTGTCATTTTCTTCTCTTTTCTTGCCTTTTTCGTTTTTGTTTCGTTTTTTTTCCCTTTCTTTCCTTTCCTTTATCTTATTTCCTTTTCTTTTCTTTGTTTCTTTTTTTTCAATTGACCTACGCCTGTCGTGCGTATGCGTAATGATAGATACTACGTGTAATATTCTACGTGGTAGTCTTCCTTGGGTGGCAATCGGAATAGTTGGTTTCTCCAGGCGTGAGTAATGAGACGTAAGCACCGGCATGGACCTGGCACATCGTAGACTGACTCCCGATTTCACTTGTATAAGTTTCTGGTGGAGGCATGAATTGCGTCAGCTGTGATATATGCATATGTACCATTTTGTTTTTTTTGCCTAGTCCGTCCCTTTTTCTCCGCCGGCGCAGAGTTTTTTTGGTGTGCTTTCTTCTGCAATGCGATCAGACTACCCGTCGGTATATTATCAGCCGTGTGCCGGGCTCATGGGACGTCCGTGGCGCGAGCTATGGCCGCGGAAAGCCGCCGAGACTGGCTCTATTTTGCGGGGTACGAGACACTTCTGTCCCCGGGCAACCACACACTAGACGTATTTAAGCCTCGAGGTTAGGTCTTAAGTACTTCCAACTGGAAGAGCTAGGCCATTCGATATTTCGACCTTAAACGCAGAAATAGTGGTCTCTTTCAGTACGCATAAAAAGAAAAGCCGAGGAAAGATCAAACTACTTGAAAATAGACTATGATATTTCTGCACTACTCCAGACGCAGATGGCAAGACGAGGATTTATGTCCTGAGTCAGCACATGAGTGGGTGGAAACTTCGAGAAAGACCCTCCCCTGCCCATGCTGTGCGAGCTTGAACAAACGGCCAAAACAAATAACTGGTGCCTGGCAAAAACATTGAGTGCTTCGTACTCCATACTCGCTTCATATGTAGGATACCTCGCAGGCGTCTGCCGCCTTCGGTGTGCCTCAGTGTGGCAGTCAGTACAGCAGCACAGCAGGACTGGCCCTCAACCCGGTTCAATTTCCACCCTCGAAATGTAGGCATCCGTCTGATGTTTCCTCGAGCTTTTGTCGTCTGAAATGCTGTTGTTTGCTGGAAAATACTCGGAAAATTGCTTCAAATATGCACTTGGGCCAAAATGTGCCCAAGTGCATATTTTGGGAAAATCCATATCTCGCCGTGGTCTGCCGTGGTCGTTAGGTCGATAAAATAGACCTATTTTGTAGACATTTAAGACACGATAGGGCTTAATTTGGTTTAGAGCCTAAAATATAGGCATATCGTCAGGCTTAAATACGTCTACTACACACACGGCGCGGTGGAACTTTAGTACTCGCACGTACATCGGGGTGGCATCAAAATGTATTTGCGAGAGAATTTTCCCGCACTGCTAGACGCGGGCGCGGTGTATATGTACCCGCTGCAACGACGTGAACTATGTCATTACTGTGAGTTCTCCCTCACAATTGACACGGTGGATACCATACAGCAGTAGCGAAACCTGTATAAAGAGATATAAAGTAGCAACACAACCCAAGCAAAAGTAAAGATGTGCACACAACAGACCATATCGGCAACAAACATCGGTATGAACTGTCTACGATCACAGCAGCAGCAAGCAACCGCAGAGAGCGGCAATAATATATAGATCATAAAAAATCAAATTTTATTGAGAACGGGATTTTTTTCTGGATGGACCGAGGAGAATAAATACACAAGACGTTTACTCTCATCAAAAGAACATACACAGCGGTTTTACAATAGAGCACCACCAGCAAGCAGCACGTAGTCCATAGACTCTAAGTTTACTGCGAGTTCTCCCTCACAATTGACACGGTGGATACCATACAGCAGTAGCGAAACCTGTGTAAAGAGATATAAAGTAGCAACACAACTCAAGCAAAAGTAACGATGTGCACACAACAGACCATATCGGCAACAAACATCGGTATAAGCACGCGGGGAAAAATACTGGACACAGAAAACACACAACAAATTGACACCAATGATTCCTCTAACAGCAGCGACAGCAGTACAAACCCATCACACAGCGAAAATGATCAAGACAACAATAGCGGCAACAATAACAATTCTGGTCAATGGTCCATTATTCCCGAGATTGGTGATGGTGCATGTTTATTAAGATGTATCTCGCGTCGTGTGCACAACAACCCAGCTTTACATCACATCGTCCGTGCACATATTATTGCCCACATCAAAACCAATTTGTACACCGTTATCCCAGGATCAGGTTTCAACACCTTCCACGACAGCATCTTAGCTGGAGCAAATCAAGGTCATGTAGATAATAAAGAATCATTTGTCGGTGTAAACAAGATATTTTTCTGAACGGAACAAACAACGCCAACGTGCCCGAAAAAGTTCCGTTTGTCTTGCAAAGTTCCGTCAGCAGCACCACCAGCAAGCAGCACGTAGTCCATAGACTCTAAGTTTACTGTGAGTTCTCCCTCACAATTGACACGGTGGTTACCATACAGCAGTAGCGAATTAAGCGCGCGGGGAAAAATACTGGACACAGAAAACACACAACAAATTGACACCAATGATTCCTCTAACAGCAGCGACAGCAGTACAAACCCATCACACAGCGAAAATGATCAAGACAACAACAGCGGCAACAATAACAATTCTGGTCAATGGTCCATTATTCCCGATAATGGTGATGGTGCATGTTTATTAAGATGTATCTCGCGTCGTGTGCACAACAACCCAGCTTTACATCACATCGTCCGTGCACATATCATTGCCCACATCACAACCAATTTGTACACCGTTATCCCAGGATCAGGTTTCAACACTTTCCACGACAGCATCTTAGCTGGAGCAAATCAAGAACTTGTGGAAGTCGCTGGATCTCAACCTACTACATATTCGAGTGTCGAAGAGTATCTCCACTTCATGTCACAGCCTTACGCATATGCTACAAACGTAGAATTAATTGCTGCCACGCAGTTATACGGAGTGGACTTTCGAATAACTTATCACACCGAGCCTCAGCAATATCCCAACCCTCCTCCTCCAAATGTCTGTGATATCTTATATTATCCACATTCTTTCCACTACGCATCCCTCCGATATACACCTTCTGCATAAATACTTCATCATCAGTTGTAGTCATTCGACTTGCGTCGCCCCCGGGAGGCACGTGTCCACCTCCCGAAGGGGAACCTTGTATGCGTGTACCATCTTGGGTTGTGTGTGTGTGTTTTTCCCTGGGGTATTCCTCAGCTCCAGAGTGACTGGAGCCTGTCCTGTGACCACGGACTTGATTATGCGAGTTAATGTGAGAACAACAACAACAACACCAACACCAACACCACCACCACCAACAACAACAACAACAACAACTCAACCCCGGCATAGAGTTCCCCCGCTCTCGCAACTAGCCAACTCGCGACTACAAACTACAGCAGCGGTTAGGCTGCCTGCACCGTGCGAACCGCGTGGTAATCGTGAGCATAGACGAACGCGCCTGCTGTCTGGAGTGCTGTCAGAGTGACGACCCGCGGGAATGCAGTGAAGAAAGATCAATCGAACAAAAAAAACACCTCACGAATAGCAATGACCGCCCCGTCTTCCCGAGTTATCTGACAGGTTGCTTGCGCAGCTACGACGCCCGTGCCTGAAAAATTGAAAATTGCGGGGGGTCGTTCCCCATGAAGGTATAGACTACAACTCTACCAAATCTACAAAAATCAGTGACGTACGTAACATGTTGTACTACTGGTTCGCAAAAAAAAACTAAAAAAAGACGATCGCTGCCCTCGTGGTGATGGTGTGCATGCGGGTCGTGGGTCTCAGTGTGCCATCCTCCTGCTGTGGTTCTCCATGGCCGCCTCATTGCCTTAGCTCACTCGGCTCGCTCATTCGCACTTGCTCTCGTTGACACTCAGTTCCAATCGGTTCCCCTTCTCCCATGTCCCTAAAACAATGCTCCTCGCAGCTTGCGGTGCTGACCTGAAAAACGAAAGTTCTCGTTCAGGGAGAGTTCAATCCGTCTACTCTCCGCCCGTCGACGCTCAGTCGCCCTCCTCCTTCGTCGTCGAATCCAGCCCCCTGCCGGCGCAGTTCCTTCCACTTGACCTAAGACTGCGCCGTACTGTGGCTCGTGGTGGCGCCTGCCTCCGCGCACGAGCATTCCGGTTATGCATTGCTGCTCCGCCGCTGCTGCCTAACAAGACGGGCGAATCGTAGGTGACCATGCCTAACGCACCACGTACGACCCAACTCTACCGCCACGCGTGAGCCTCGCGGCCACACGCAGCAGCAAGAAGCTATCACTCCTTGAGAGTGAGTCCGGCCTTACACCCACCACAAAGACCCCCCCCACTCGCTACAAGCCTGCTAGGGCATTCCTCGCAGCATGCCTTGCCGAGGCGGCAACGGGAACGGAGGTCGAGTGATACATCGATACGCGTGTTAGACCTTTGGATTGTCTGTGTTTTTTATCTGGGGTATTCCTCAGCTCCAAAGTGACCGGAGCCTGTCTGGTTACCACTTGATTATGCGAGTTACTATACTGTGAGAACAACGACAACGATACCCCCCCCTGCAATTTTCTAGCACGGGCGTCGTAGCTGCGATGTCAACTGCTGTGAGGTAGTTCGAGAAGACGTGGCGATCCTCGATATTTGCATTATGGTTTTTGGTCTGCGATCAAGGTTCGATTGCTCTTGTTTGACTGCATGCCCCGCGGGTCTTCACTCTGACAGCACTCCAGGCAGCAGGCAGCCGTGTTCGTCTGTGCTCACGATTACCGTGCGGTTCGTACGGTGCAGGCAGCACTCCAGACAGCAACCGCTCGCTGTAATTTGTAGCCGCAAGTTAGTTGTTGGAACGGGGGAACATTACATGTAGTCTATTCTGTATTTGACTGGATACCCGCCGCTATGTGAGTTTCAGTTTGTACATTGGATAATTTCACTCGTGCGCCTTCTTCATATCGTGCGCTTTAGGTGCGCCAACGTAGTATTTTCCGGACGAATTTTTATTTCATTTGGATTTGCGGATCTTTTCCATAATAGTTCTCAGCACCTCTGTGCTAAAGGGACGGGTGTCGTACATTATTTTGTTTTTCGCCATGGATGGAACTAACCCTCATCCTAACCCTAGCCCTAACTGATAACCAACCTTAACCCATACCAGGTTGTTGTTGTTGTTGTTGTTTTCTCACATTAACTCTTGTCAAACATCCAGAGTCCGTGGTCACACAAAGGTGCTGGAGCCCTAGGAAGATCCGAAAAACCAAGTGAAATCAAAATTCGTCAGGGAAATACTACGCTTTCCCGCCTAAAAACGCACGATACGGAAAAAGGCGCACAAGTGAAAAGGTCAAATGTGCCAACTGAACTCACATGGCCGCGGGTATCCACTCAACTACAGCATAGAGTTCCCCCGTTCCCACAACTAACCTGGTGTACCAAATAAATACCGAACGGAGTG
Organism: Undaria pinnatifida; assembly: GCA_012845835.1. Classification (NCBI taxonomy): domain Eukaryota; class Phaeophyceae; order Laminariales; family Alariaceae; genus Undaria; species Undaria pinnatifida. Next base: position 14,106,506 of record JABAKD010000013.1, read on the forward strand.
CCTCACTGAGGTGAAATGGTTGAAAAAACACAATAAAAATGTGTATCACCGCCCACGGACTAGACTATAGATTTTTTACGAGAGTTAATGTAAGACAGCAACAACATAGACTATACGTAGTAGCTACATGCGTATCATGGCAGATGTTGACATCGGCTGTGGACGTCACTATTACGACTACTTGCTGTAGTACTACTACAGCTACTACTGCTGCATACAAAGATGCGCTGCTACATACACACGCAAGCGTCTTGCCGCCTAACGTGCAGAGGTCCCTGCACCTGCTCTTACTACTCTCTTCTCGCACTTGTAGTTGACCTCTGTTGGAGTTCGGTTACCGTGACGACTATCACAATGTTTGAGTATCTTCATATTTGAGCAGACTATTTGGTATTCCATATGACCCTGGAAGCCCAATGAACGAGCCCGGCCTGTCTGTTAGTCGTGTGTGTTTTTGCGTCATCAAAGCAAATAACCCGTGTGGCTTACGTATCACGTGTCACACCAGGATAATACGCGTAGATGTTGATGCCCAATGCCGGTTGTGTGCGTCAGTGAACTATCATCGCCCTGGTGGCGACTCAGGTTATCCTCGAGGCTGGTATTATAGGTCAGTTTCGTGAGTTCGAGCCCCCCCGAGTGCATACTCGTATAAATTTGGGGGGACTTTTTCTTGTACATAAGTTGACTTGCGGAAAGGATGAGAGCTGGAGTTAGCAACACTCGATGAAAAATCGACGAGCAGTGGGATTGCTGAACCCTATTGGCTACAAAGATTGATGGCAAGAACACGGGAAGGGACGACACCTGTGACAACGGCTTGTTGTCCAGATGCTGGAAAGTAGAAGTGTTGAAAAAAAAAAAAAAACTGTTATTTCCCCTTTGGCGTGTCAGGTTATCATCGAGCCTGGTATATTTGGCAAATGTACGACCTACAGGATATATCACACACAGCTTTTGAGTGACGACAAAATCTTCGATCTCAAAGCTGGTGTTTATTTTCATTTTTGTACTGTAATAAACCATAAACTGATGATTTCCTTCCACAACCGTCAGGTTTGTATTTATAGTTTCCTCCCTCAACCGTCAGGTTTGTATTTATAGTTTCCGCGCACAGATTGAGGTCCACCCCCCCCCCTCCCCCCCAGATCCTCAGAGATGTTGTTGTTGTTCTCACATTAACTCGCATAATCAATCCGTGGTCGCAGGACAGGCTCCAGTCACTCTGGAGCTGAGGAATACCCCAAGAAAAAACACACACAACCCAAGGTGGTACACGCATATATCACAGCTGACGCAATTCATGCCTTCACCAGAAACATATAAAAGTGAAATCGGGAGTTAGTCTACGATGTGCCAGGCCCAGGCTGGTGCATACGTCTCACTACCCACGCCTGGAGAAACCAACTATTCCGATTGCCACCCAAGGAAGACTACCACGTGTATACTACGCGCAGTATCTATCACTCCGCATACGCACGACAGGCATAATAAGTCAACTGGAGAAAAAGAAACAAAGAGAAAAAAAGAAGATAAAGAAAAGGAAAAAAAAAGAGAAGAAAAACGAAACAAACGAAACAAAACGAAAAAGGCAAGCAAAGGGAAGAAAAATACGAGAAAAGCAAGAAAAGACAAGACAAGAAAACAACGAAAAAAGAAGAGCGAAAAAAAAAAAAGAAGCAAAAGAAAATAAAGAAAAATGTACACTAGCAGACCCTAGGAACTGGCTAAGGATGGCATTGGGCTAACAGAGGGTATCACGTCCATCATCAATGGCACCTGGGAGAGAACGCAACATGGCGTAGTCAGGGCGGTTTTATGCTATCTTGTGACGGCCATTGAAAGGCCCACAACTTTCAATACGATGATGGCCAAACCCAGACTTCAGTCTCTTGGGCATGACGCTCCCCCTTCCCCCCCTGAGATACACATTATTGTGTTTTTTCAACCAAATGTTTCACCCCAATGACGTCATCAGGGGGCAGTCATCGGTATATTTCCTATGGGTTAGGTTCGAGGTAGAGTTTTAGTTCCATCTATTAGAGAAAAACACAAAAATGTTGTTCTCTCACATTAACTCGCATCATCAAGTCCGTGGTCACAGGACAGGCTTCAGTCACTCTGGAGCTGAGGAATACCCCAGGAAAAGGCACAAACAACCGAAGGTGGTACACGCTTTACCAGTATATATCACAGCTGACGCAATTCATGCCTCCACCAGAAACATATAAAAGTGAAGTCTGGAGTCAGTCTACGATGTGCCAGGTCCATGCCGGTGCATACCGTACGCTCATTGTTGTTGTTGTTGTTCTCACATTAACTCGCATAATCAAGTCCGTGGTCACAGGACAGGCTCCAGTCATTACTCACGCCTGGAGAAACCGACTATGAATTCCGATTGACACCCAAGGAAGACTACCACGTATATATTACACGTAGTATCTATCACTACGCATACGCACGACAGGCGTAAGTCAATTGGAGAAAAGAAACAAAGAAAAGAAAAAAAGATAGAGGAAAGGACAGGAAAGAGAAGAAAGCGAAACAAAACGAAAGAGAAAAGAAAAGACAAGAAAAATACAAGAAAAGCATGAAAACACAAGACAAGAAGAGGAAGCAAGGCAAGGAAAAAGAAGAAGAGAAAATAGAAAAATGAAAAAGAAAGGAAAGAAAAATGTAGGACACCCCAGATCCTTCTTGTTCAAACCCAGGCCCCCACGCCCTTAAAAACTCCGCCTTCCCCTCACCGGTTACACGACTTAGAGGGTACTACACTTGTTCAACTAACTGATGCGACATTCTGGACTACAGATTTTTGACAAGTGTTGATGTGTGACGACAACATCATAGACTATATACGGGTATGTTATCATAGCAGATGTTGACATCGGCTGCGGACGTCAGTGCACTACTACTACTACTGTATGTAGTACTACTCATACTACTACGACTGAACGCAACGATGCCCTGCTACATACACCCGCAAGCGTCTTGCCGCCTAACGTGCAGAGGTCTCTCCACCACCTGCGTTTGCTACTATTTTCTCGCACTTCGAGTTGACCCGTGTTGGAGCTCAGTTCCCGTGACGACGATGTTTTTTTACAATGTTTTGAGTATCTGTATATTCCTGCACGCCTTTTCGTCTGCCACGTGATCCTGGAAACGCAATGAACGAGCGCCACCTGTCTTTTGGTCGTGTTTTTTTTGCGTTACCAAAGCAAAATATCCAGCAAAATATCCTGTGTGCGGAAGGATGTTACGTATCAATCATACCAGGATGATACGCGTAGATGTTGATATCGGTTGTGGACGTCAGTGCGTCAGTGAATTATTTTACTCTACACCCCCGTTGGCGTGTCGGGTTTTCCTCGAGCCAGGTACATTTATTTGACAAATAAAAAAAGCATTATTAAGCTCTGATATCGACCAAAAGTTTTTTTTTACCAAAACTCAGCTTTGCAAGCTGCGTGTGATACTTTGATCGCGTGTATTACGGGGTATGTATACCCTCGTGAAGGATACAGGTCGGTGACTCCCCTGCTAATAATGCCAGGGTCAACAGGACTAAGACGTTGAACCTTGTTCATCGCACGGAAACTGTATAACCCGCATTGAGGGGGACAAAACCAGACACATACCTGTGGAATTCACAGTATGCATGAAACAATGAGTGTTACGATGTGTGAGTTACCTTTTGGAGAGTGTACAGTATTTGGTATATCATAGAGGTCTCCCCCTTCCCCCCGGATCACTCTTCTTCAAACGCCCCACACCTACAATCAAAATCTGCCAGACAGAGTAATAAACACTGCCAGGCAGCTGATATCACCTCATTACAATATTTCTAGCAATCCATGCCGTAGCTCTAATTCATTCCTTCCCCCCCCCCCTCCCTTTTCCCCCGCTCCCTCTTGTTCAAAATGCCCCACCTGAAATCAAAAGTTGCCAGAGTAATAAACACTACCAGGCAGTTGATATCACCTCATCATCTTTATAGCCATCCATGCCGCAGCTCCAATTCACCCCCCACCCCCCGCCCCAACACCCCCACCTTCTCCACCACCCGCATCATCGCCTAGACGTAGCACCATGCGTATAGCAAGCCCCTACATCTATGCGACCTAAAGCTGTTGGACAAGCCCCCCCCCCCCCCCCCCCCACCTCCAACCCCCCCCACCTCTTCGGACACTCCGCCCTCTCTTCACCGATTGTATATACGACCTACAGGATACATGATAAACTGATGCATTCCTTCCACAACCAACCATGAGATGTGTCCCTTTGAAAGGCCTTATGGTTTCCGCGCACAGATTGAGTTGCCCTTGGCTCCCTCCCTCACCGGTTACACGACTTGCAGGATACACTTGATAAACTGATGCTTTTCCTTTCACAGCTAGCTGTCAGAATTTGTCCCCCTTAAAAACGGGGTTTTTTGTTTACGCGCACAGACATACTAACATCTCCCGGTTGACCCTCTGGTACAAGCTAAACTGTAGTTCCAAGGGGAGTCATCGTCATATATCCTTAACGAGGACACACCCAGTAATGCGCGCGATCGGAGTACCGCACACACCATGCAAAGATGAGTTTCGACGAAGTCTTCGATCTCACAGCTGGAGTGTATTTCATTTTTAGAATACTACAAGGGCTTCGCATGGGTGCCGGCGAATGCCGGCGCCAATACTTCGGGTAGGGCAGGGCAGCACTCGGACGAGGAAAAGGGGAAAAAGTTGTAGCTGTTCGATTCGACATTATTGGAAGTTTAAAGTAATGCCGAGTGTTTAATACGAATATGAGGTTCTAAATATCATAATTTGACATTCCATGGCGCTTATTCTTTGGGCAAGAAAGGGCAGCACTCCACGAAATATGTTGTAGTTATTTATAAAAAAATTCAAGCTTAAAGTAGTGCCAAGGGCTTAATACGAACGTGAGGTTCTGAAGGTTTGCTTTGATGGAAGGAAAGCATATAAACAAAGGAAGCAAACTAGTACATAGATAGGCGAAACACACTGTTGTTACTAAAACCGCCGCGAAGTAAAAGTTGGCCAGAAATGCCGGAAAGAGAATTGATAACCTGCTTCGCTTCGAGGCTTTGGGGCGAAAGGACAGAAGACATGGCATCAATAAAAAAGGTATCGGACGGAATATTGGTTGAAAATGTTTAATTTACGGAATCGAAAAAAGAAAGCGCCGTTGATCGTGCCTTGAAAACCCCCTCGGTGTATACTCCCACAGTAGACGAAGAACTTACCTACGATAGATCCTCCATGTTTGTCTCCAAAACATACTAAGAAGAGTCACTCACAGAGAAGAACTAAAGACGACACTGTATCCCTCATTTCAATTAGCTACTTCAATGTACGCGGCACTTAAACTGTGGTGAATATATACAAAAATGAAGAACGAATTATGCAGACATAACACAAGGCAAACAGAAGAATCCGTATGACAGATCAGTATTTGATCGCGTACCATAGTCACTAAACAGCTTTCCGACTCGGCGTAAGATACGTGATGGGTCCTCCGGGCTTACTTGCACAATGTACGAAGAACTCACTTGGAGGGGAGCCCTAAAGGGGATATGGAATGCCCTCGATCCAATTGGTACTTTTAACGTAGAGAACTTGCACCAGAGAAAAGGCACGCTAAACGGGAAAAGAGGGATAATCGAGCCTCACACAACAAGGCAAGAAAAAATAATCCTAGACCGGTATGAAATCGTACCATTATCACTAACAGCCCCCGACTCTGTGGAAGGTAGGCCCCAAAACAACTTATTACTTCAATATACTGTATATATGTTGAACGGCACATATGTATGTTCATGCAGACGAATGCATGCCACCCACTAGTTTCTTCCGTGGATACTGTCGACTTGTACTAAGACCTTTACCTGGCGCAAGGAAATATCGCGATATTGGTCGTTTAGAGCCCAATTTTGTGCGTCTGGACTTTTGTTGTTGTTGTTGTTGTTGTTGTTCTCACATTAACTCGCATAATCAAGTCCGTGGTCACAGGACAGGCTCCAGTCACTCTGGAGCTGAGGAATACCCCAGGGAAAAACACACACAACCCAAGGTGGTACACGCATATATATTATAAAAAATGAAAATACACTCCAGCAGACGCATATATATATCACAGCTGACGCAATTCATGCCTCCACCAGAAATATATAAAAGTGAAATCGGGAGTCAGTCTACGATGTGCCAGGTCCAGGCCGGTGCATACGTCTCACTTTTTTTTTTTTTTTTTTTTTTTTTTTTTAGCACACTTTCACTTTCCAGCTTCTGGACAAGCCGTGGTCACAGGTGTCATCCCTTCTCCTCCCCGGTTCTTGCCTTCAATTTTTATCGCGCAGAGGGTTCAGCAATCCCACTGCTCGTCGATTCTTCATCGAATGTTGCTAACTCACGCTCTCGCGCTTTCCGCAAGTCAATTTGTCCACAAGAAAAAGTCCCAACGAATTTATACGAGTGTGCACTCGGCGGGGCTCGAACTCACGAAACTGACTTATACCAGGCTCGAGGATAACCTGATACGCCACCGGGGCGACCGGTTATACGTCTCACTACTCACGCCTGGAGAAACCAAATATTCCGACTTTTAGACGACCTGGGACTGTTGGGATATTTTCGCCGTACAATACGTGGTCCGCACATACCGAAATATCGCGTAGGAGGTGGGAATTCCCGCCTTCGCGATATTTTGTTTTTTTTTTTTCAGACAAGATGCGGTTTGCTTGTTGTTCGTGCCTGCTGGCCTGGTAGAGACCCACCTGCAGCCACATACTCCATACATGTCATATGACCAGCACGCACACAGCACATGACTGCCCAGCAGCACACACAACCGACCGCTGCACGTATGAAGCCTCCAGCGCGGCACCATGAATAACGAACGACAGCGACAGCTGGATTAGCCCTTTGACAGACTCGGCGTCCCTTCTCTCGGGCCCGGGCAAGATGTGTGTCTGTTTGCTTGGTTTCAGTTGATGAGGGCACACCACAGTAGTAGCTAGCTGGAGCACAGCAGTCAGTCATTCCTCTGCTGTAAACCCCCTCCAAACCCCTAACCCTTTGTCTGCGTTCGTTCCTCGGCATCGATCGCACTTAGACTGTGTCTTTCCCCAAGCTACCTCAAAAGTAGTAACCACGTAAAGCAAAACTCAAAGCATGACCCATCGCGGCTTCAGCGCGTGTATACTGTGGCGGGCAGTTGTTGCAGGCAACGTTTTCTAGCCCATGCCGTGCACGCCTCGTCTCATACCCCTGGCAGCTGATGCCCTACGCTGCTCTGGGTCTCGAACGGGACGGGGCAAATAACCTTGCTTCGTCTCGTCTCGAGTCTTGGGCCCTTAATGACTCGAGTGTGGAGAAAACGCCATATTCAGTTTTAGACAGCACAAAGTGGTCGCTGGTCTCGTCTCTTTTCTGTTGGTCTCTGGTCTGTTTTCTTGTGTTCTCGTACCTGGTACTGTACGTACGACGTATGCTCTAGCAGTTTACTTGCTTCATACCGATTGTTTGGTATACTCTGTCTCACAATCTGGGGCTCCCGTGAAATTGCACGTACGTGCAAGGTTTTTTAGATTTGCGCGAAATTCAATAGCGATTTACGTATGTCGGCTCCCTATGTTCAGGTCCGCATAAAACGACGGTTGCGCTGCCCAGACCAACCTCACCCCCTCTGGAAACACGACCCTAACCCTCACCGTAACCCCAACCCAACCCTTTTTGAACCTCGAGATCTGCTCTCGAGGTCGGCAGGGGCAGTACCTAGCTTACGTGCAAATCTGAAAACCTTGCACGTACGCACGTGCAATTAAACGCCTGGTGCGCAATTTGTGACCAAACAAAAAAAAGTTGTACATACGCCACCGCAAAAATGCAAACACTATCAAGTACCGTTTGGAGATGATGCCGAACTTGTAAATCATCCAGGCGCTGCAGACAAAAAGATTCAACCAAAAACTCCGCCGAAATTGCTCCTTGACATGCGGTATTTTTGCAACTTCTCGCTTGTCTCGCTCGGCATCCGTCCGCGTTCACGTCGATGTGCGGAACGGACACGGCAGGGCGAGCGGCTTTGGAGCCGCCCCCCGAAGGCCGCGCTCGAACGAAGCTATTCGACCGAGAATTCCAGTTCCGCGAATCGCATACTTGGGCCGAGACAAAAAAAACACTCCTGACCAAATCCCTGACACCAAAAAATGATTTTATATAGATGTATATCAGGTCAGAGTTTCGTGTGTTCGAGCCCCCTCGAGTGCATATATATTATAAAAAATGAAAATACACTCCAGCTGTGAGATCGAAGATTTCGTCGAAACTCATCTTTGCAAGCTGCTGTGTGTGATACTCCGATCGCGCGCATTACGAGTTGTGTGTCCTCATTAAGGATATAGGTCGGCGACTCCCCTTACAACTACAGTGTAGCTATCAGGGTCAACAGGATGATTTTAGTCAGTCTGTGCGCGAAAACTATAAAACCCGTTTCTGAGGGGGACATATATATATCCGTACAAATTCGTAGGGACTGTGCTTGTGCACAAAGTTAATGGCGGAAAGCGCGAGAGCGTGAGTTAGTACCACGGGATAAAAAATCGACGAGCAGTGGGATTATTGCTGAACCCCATATCGCGATAAAAAACGAAGGCAAGAACCGCGGGGGGAGAAGGGACGACACCAACCTGTGACCACGGCTTGTCTAAATATGGCCGACCTGTTCGATCTCGGTTACCGCGACGTTTTTTGTCGTGCAGCAGTAACTGAGAATCTCATTTTTTTGTCTGGTTCAACTTCAAGTCATTTCTTGAATAGTATGTTCGGGTCCCTTTTTGAAAAAAAAAAAGTCGAAGGCTGGTTATGTTTAGTAGGGTTTGTGGGTTCCGTGTGAGGGTATAGGAGTCTTACAGAACTCCCAGAAGTTGGGGTACAGATATAGAAGTGTTACAGAACTCAGGGTATTGCGGCACAGGCACACAGCACTCTGTTATAAGGCTTAGTTTGGGTAAGCTATTGGTTAACCTTTTGCAAGTGGTCAAACGGACTAATACCCCACAAAGTCCTTAACAAATGGCGTCGTCGACAGACCATGGGTTTTTGGGTCGTGGGTTCGATCCCCACATCCACCATAATAAACTTTTTCAGATTTTCCCCATGGCGAACTTGAAAATACTCTCCCGGGTATACCTAGGAAATGAAACGGCTTGGATATTGACAGAGGTCCGCCGTATATCCGGCCGATCTGCTATCCCGCCGTTTCAGGGGGGGAGAGTGTTATAAGGCTTAGTTTGGGTAAGCTATTGGTTAACCTTTTGCAAGTGGTCAAACGGACTAATACCCCACTAAAGTCCTTAACAAATGGCGTCGTCGACAGACCATGGGTTTTTGGGTCGTGGGTTCAATCCCCACATCCACCATAATAAACTTTTTCAGATTTTCCCATGGCGAACTTGAAAAATACTCTTCCTGGTATCCCCAGGAAATGAAACGGCTTGGATATTGACAGAGGTCCGCCGTATATCCGGCCGACCTGCTATCCCGCCGTTTCAGGGGGGGAGAGTGTTATAAGGCTTAGTTTGGGTAAGCTATTGGTTAACCTTTTGCAAGTGGTCAAACGGACTAATACCCCACTAAATTCCTTAACAACTCACAGAAGTTCCGAGCGGGTACAAAACATGCTGTACCCGTACCCGTACCCCGAGTCTTCTGGCACGGGTCGTCCGTCGCTCACAGAAGTTCCGCGTACGGGTATGAAAGTCTTCCAGAAGTTCCGGGTACAGGTATGAAAACCTTATGGAAGTTACTTCTAGAAGTTCCATTTCTTATGGCACGGGGGTGCAGAAATTACAAAAGTTCCGGGGACAGGTATGAATGTCCGGGGACAGGTATGAATGTCCTGCAGAACTTACAGAAGCTCCGGGTACTGGTAAACACCGAGTTAAATATACGGCCTGGGGGGAAGAGTTCGATTTGAATAGGAGGATTCCATCGAGCTTGCATGGCGTGCTCTCACTATGGCCCAACGTCCCCGCGGCAATCCGTTGTAGCTTTAAGACCTACCGACAACCATCACCGAGACGATAAATCGTGCACCCCGACGGGTGAGTGCCGACGGGGGCAACAGCCGCGGTCACGTCTACTGATCTGCAACAAATCATACCGTAGCGTACCCCCGCTCTTAGGCCTGAAAACAAGTAATGGCGGTCACAAGCCCAATTTTTCCACCAACTCGGTAAGCCAAGTGCCACGACAAAGAAGCGAAGGCACCGAAAACAGAGGATAGTTCAAGACTTCGATGATAGCGAAATCTGCATTATTCTGAGAGTCGTTCCACACAGTAGTGGTAGGCCCCCCAGCATTTCTTCAACGGAGAAGCCGGTTTTGGCACGAGCTCCCGGTCGTATCTCCTGAAATGCGTCGCCCCTCGTCACCTTGGGTTGTGTGTGTGTTTTCCGTGGGGTATTGCAACCTCAGCTCTAGAGTGACTGGAGCCTGTCCTGTGACCACGGACTTGATTATGCGAGTCAATGTGAGAACAACATACAACAACACCGACGTCATCGTTCGGTACTACTAGCAGTCCTTTGCAAACAAGAACATTTGGGAGGATATTTTTTGGTGGCATCTTTTTTTTTTTTTTTTTCTTCATCCTCCGGCGGATGGGGAAAAATAAAGCTTTAGCTCACCACACTTGCGTCATTCCTCGTGTCGAGCAGCCGTGAAAAGTTCGTTTGAGAATCGCTGGTTTTGCGGGGGGATATCGTGGAATCAGTCCTGATCGAGAAAAAAAACATTGACAATGCGCAATGCGTCAGTTCCTAGGGTCTGCTAGTGTGGCGCTTTTTCTCTTCCCCTTTCCTTGCTTCCTCTTCTCTTCTTGTCTCTTATCTCCTTGTCCTTTCCTTTTTCGCTCTCCTTTTTTTATTATTTTCTTTCCTTTCTTTCCTTTCCTTTCTCGTCTTTTCTTTTCTGTTTCTTTTTTCCAATATTGACTTGCTCTGACGTGCGTATGCGTAATTATAGATGCAAGTACCACGTGTAATTTATATGTGGTAGTCTTTCTTGGGTGGCAAGCTTATAGTCGGTTTTTCCAGGCGCGAGTAGTGAAACGTATGCACCAATATGGACCTGGCACATGGTAGACTGACTCCCGATTTCGTTTTTTACATGTTGCTGGCAGAGAAATGAATTGCGTCAGCTGTGATATATGCGTGTACCTCCTTTGGTTTGTTTGTGTTTTCTCTCTAAGGTATTCCTCAGCTCCAGAGTGACTGCAGCCTGTCCTGTGACCACGTACTTCATTACGCGAGTTAATGCGGGAACAGCAATAACAACAACAACTACAACGACAACGACAACAACAACAACAACAACAACAACAACAACAACAACAACAACAACAACAACAATCTCTGTTTAATACGTAGAATACGAAATTGCAATATATATGCGAAGTTGAACTGCCTGTGGGTTCATCAATCGTGTTCTTCCCAAAATTACGTGTCACGGGTTAGGTTGGCTCGTAAACACGTGAACCACGTGAAACACTTAGTTTATATGATGAAAAATAAAAATATACTCCAGCTGTGAGATCGAAGGTTTTGTCGACACTCATCTTTGCAAGCTGTGTGTGATACTCCGATCGCGCGTATTGCGGGTTGTGTGTCCTCATTAAGGATATAGGTCGGCGACTCCCCTTGAACTACAGTGTAGCTATCAGGGTCAACAGGGTGATGTTAGTCAGTCTGTGCTCCCGGAAACTATATAACCCGTTTTTGAGGGGGACAAAATATGACAGCTGTAGAAAGAAAAGCATCACTTTATCAGGTGAATCCTGTGAGTCGATTAACGGCAGAGTTTATAAGGCCGTGGGGGCCTGGGTTTGATGAAGAGGGAGCGGGGAAGGGGGGGGGGGGGCGAGACGGGCGGGGCCGCTCAATCTGTGCGTGGAAACTAGGAATCTTTGAAGGGGATAGATCTGACAGTTTTGGAAACAATGCACCAGCTTATCGTGTATAGTCTATTCTGTACGTCGTGCAACCAGTGAGGAGAGGCTTGAGCGTTCATGGGGGTGGGGGTGGGAGTGGGGAAGGCGAGGGGTTGGGTGGGGAGGGCGAAAAGGTTTTTTCCACAACATGTTTAGGTCGCATAGATGTAAGGGTTTGCTATACGCGTGATGCTAAGTTTAGGCGATGGTGCGGGTGGTGGGGAAGTAGGGGGCACTGGGCGGGGGGGGAGAGGGAGAGGGGGGGGGGGGGGGGGGGGGGGGTGAATGGCAGCAGGGCGGCAAGGATGGCTCTAGAAAGAAAATGAGGGGATATCAAGTGCTTAGAAGTGTTTATTTCTATGGCCAATTTCGATGTTAGGTAGGGCGTTTGAGCAAGAGGGAGCGGGAAAAGAAGAATGAAAAAAAACTAGGGGGGGTGGGGGGGTTCAGGGCGGGGGGGGGAGGGCTTTCAAAAGGTTTAGGTCACATATAATACAAAAGTACTCTCCAGCTGTGAGATCGAAGATTTGGTCGAAACTCATCTTTGCAAGCTTGTGTGTTATACTCCGATCGCGCGTATTACGCATATATGTAGCCAGTGTTGCTAGCGTAGCTAGTGTACCTAGTTTATACCTGGTATATAATATACTGCGTATTCTAGATAGTGCGCACATACTGCAGTTGTATTATTGGTGTTGTTGCTGCCTCACATTACCTCTTCTTGTCAAACATTTAGTCTAGAGTCCGTGGTCAAACAAAGGTGCTGGAGCCCTAGAAAGATCCGGAAAAACGAATGAGGTCAAAACTCGTCCGGCAAATACCACGTTTCCCCTCTTGAAAACGCACGATACGAAGAAGGCTTTCAAATGGAAAGGTCCAATGCGCAAACTGATCTCACATGTCCGCGGGTATCCACTCAACTACAGCATAGAGTTCCCCCGTTCCCGCAACTAATCAACTCGCGGCTACAAACGGCAGCGGTTGGGCTGCCTGCACCGTACGAACCGCACGGTAATCGTGATCACAGACGAACGCGCCTGCTGTCTGGAAGGCTGTCAGAGTGATGACCCGCGGGCCTGCATGCAGTGAAACAAGAGCAATCGAACCAAAGGTCACAATACAAATATCAATGATCGCCCCGTTTTCCCGAGTTATCTGACAGGTTGCAGCGCAGCTACGACGCCCGTGCCTGAAAAATTGAAAATTGCGGGGGGTCGTTCCCCGTGAAGGGTATACAACTCTAACAACTCTACAAAAATCGGTGACGTAAGTGACATGTTGTACTACGCCCGCGTAATAAAACAGAAAAAAGACGATCGCTGCTCTCATGATGACGGTGTGCGTGCGGGTCATTGGTCTCCGTGTGCCATCCTCCTGCTGTGGTTCTCCATGGCCGCCTCATCGCCTAAGCTCACTCGGCCCGCTCATTCGCACTTGCTCTCGTTGACACTCAATTCCAATCGGTTCCCCTTCTCCGCCGTCCCAAATAAGAAAATGCTCCTCGCAGCTTGCGGTGCTGATTTGAAAAACAAAAGTTCTCGTTCAGGGAGAGTTCAATCCGTCTCTTCCCCGCCCGTCGACGGCCAACCGCCCTCCTCCTTCGTCGTCGGATCCAGCCTCCTGCCGGCGCAGTTCCCTCCACGAAAACCGAGACTGCGCCGTAGTGTGGCTCGTGGTGGCGCCTGCCTCCTCGCACGAGCATTCCGATTAAGCATTGCTGCTCCGCCGCTGCTGCCTAAAAAGACGCGCGAATCGTAAATAACCATGCCTAACGCACCACGTACGACCCAACTTTACCGCCACGCGTAAGCCTCGCGGCCACACGCAGCAGCAAGAAGGTATCACTCCTTGAGGGTGAGTTCGGCCTTACACCCGCGAGAAAGACCCCCCCCAATCGCTACAAGTCTGCTAGGGCATGCTTCGCAGCATGCCTTACCGAGGCGGCAACGGGAAGGGAGGAGTATTACGAGTACATTGTATTGAGTACGCACACCTACCTGGCAAGAGGAATAATATAAGTGTGTGTACAATAGGTGTATTATCTTGTCGTTACTTTAAACAGTACTTGGTCGTTCTACTCAACCACATCATCATCAGTACACCCAGAGTCCGTGTTGATTCATCCTACAAGTAAGTAGAGATGATCTAATTTTGTGGTCACAAACTCCGAAACAGAGTAAATAAACCAATCAGTCGTACAATCAATCAAGGTAGAGCAAATGAAGTGCTACTATAGCGAACCGGTAACGAAAACACAACAGAACACGCCAGACCATAAAAAAAGAGGGAAATGAAGAAAATAACAAAACAAAACAAAACAAAACAAAACAAAAAAACAACCAAATACAACACAGAAGCCAGAAAACGAAGCAAAACAAAGGACAGGTGTTCTGAAGAATCTGATGCAAGAATATCGGAAAGGAAAAGAATGGCTGCACTTACTTGCCAGACGAGCACCGTACGGGCTGAAGAGGAACACATACCTGTTGCTCGGGCAAAACAACACAAAGAAGATAACTTCTGTTGCACGGGCTAAACAACATGGAGAAGATGACTGCTATTTCACGGACGAGACCAACACGAAGAAGATACCGGCATAAGGCATATTAAGGCATGATGAGGCATAATAAGGCATGATGAGGCATGATAAGGCATGATAAGGCACAATAAGGCATAATAAGGCATAACAATGCATGATAAGGTTTCTCTTGGTTGTTGCTCTTGGCGTCCTCTGCTGTGTGGCGCTGCCGGCTCTTCTCCGCCTCGCCCGTGTGCCATCTCGTCACGAAATGGTCCGCCGCGTCGACGATCCCCCGGTGCCAGCTCCCACTCTCCTTAGCCGTCCTCGGCTATTGCACAACCTCTACTCCGAACTGTAAATGGTGGTTGTCCCTGGACCCCTCGGTTGCTTAAAACACCCTGATGTCGTCTACCAGACACTGCGCCCAGTTCTTCTTTTTAGTCGGCCTCGGGTCCCGGGTTCACCCTATTGGTTATGTAGAACTACCCACTGAGCTACGTAGTCACGTGACTCCGTGGTTCAGTGGGTATTTTTATATAACCAACGAAAGCTATGTTTGCGAGTCCGCCAATAGACTCTCGCCGACTCCGTGACAGGGATCTCTGGCGCTCTCTCCCTTCGCCACGCACTACCGTAGTACTCAGGGGCAAACTGTCATAACCACTCACGTCTCCAGCGCGCACGCTCGCAAAGACGTTATTTCGTTTCGCCCTTCCCGGAAAAAAGCGGAAATTTGAAGTCGGTGGGATTCGAACCCATGACATTCTTTTGTTGGTCATTTATAACTACCCACTGATCTACGTAGTTTTTGAGTGGCTATAACAGTTTGCCCCTGAGTACTACGGTAGTGCGGGGCGAGGGGAGAGAGCCCCGGAGATCCCAGTTACGAAGTCGGTGAGAGTCAATTTGCGGACTCCCACACATATCTTTTGTTGGTTATATACGTGACTTCGTAGCTCAGTGGGTAGTTCTATATAACCAACACACCCCACCAGTCATCGTGCGGAACATCACGGGGTGGGTCAGTCGCTCATTGCTCGTCTATATGTACGGCTCCCGCAAGAAGGAGGCGTCGTCGTTTGCGGATAGTCGTCTCGACGCTCTCACATAGTGCCTTCTTGAGAGTCTTGGCGTCGACATGAGGTGGTCGGTGCTCTGTCGGCGCTGAAAGCCAATGATCCTTGGGAGTAGGTTGTGGTGTGCCGTTCGGAGTTAGCGAAGTGCTCCAGGCCGAGAGCCCAGGTCACACACCGTAAAGCAGAATCTTCCATCACCACGGTCTTTAGCAGGCGCACCTTCAAAATGATCGGGGCATCCTCAAATGCGTGTAGTTCGGGCTCAAAGCAGTCGTAGCATGCCCACGCGAGTCGAATCCGTCGTTTCGATCTCTGACATGATATCGGCGTATGCATCGAGGAGACCGCCCAGGTACAGAAACTGCATTGTCTGCATGTACCTCTGGCCCGCTGCTTCGACGACGAGCGATGATGTCGGGGGCACCTGGTTGAGTGTGCGCAGCAGCATTGTCCCCGCTTTTGTTTCCGACGCACGGTGAGTCCTGCTGCTTCGTGAATGATCACAATGACGGCCATCGTCTTCGCAAGGTCTTCCCATGACTTGGACACAATGCCTGCATTGTCGGCGTACATCATGCCCCAGACTGATCTTCGCACGCATGCTAGCAGTTCAACCTCCACCCCGTCCTCTCCGAGGTCCTCCTCGATGTGAACTAAGTCCCTCAAAATGTCTGGGTCCTCACTGAAGCGTACCAGGACGGCATGTATCGAAGTGGCGAAAAATACATTGAAAAGAAGGAGCGATAATACACGTCCTTGCCACAGTCCCTGGGTGACGTCAAACCATTCAGATTGCTCACCGTCATCCGTGCGCACGCGAGCTCGCATGCCTTCGCGGAACTAGCGGACAATGGTCAACATTTTCTCTGGTACGCCGAAGCGTGCGAGCACTACCCACAGCACAGCTCTCGGTCGACGGAGTAATTTGCTATTTGGAGATCGATGAAGCAGACGTACAGAGGGATTCCCCTAGCTCGTCCGAGTTCTTGCAATGGGCGCACGACGAACAGCATGTCCACTGTTGATCGGGCGGGGCGAAAGCCGCACTGTTCTCCGGGGAGTATTCCTTCGGGCTCACAGTAGCTGATCAGGCGGGACGCGACAATTTTTACCAGTACGTTGCCTGAATGGGCAACGATCGCAATCCCTCGGCAGTTGTTGCAATCAGATCGATCCCTCCTTGTATGAAGGACCTTAATGGTTGCATATTTCCACTTGCATATTTCCACCGCTGGGGGACGTCTACCGTTCTCCACGCATCGACAAACAGGTTGTGGGAGTAAGTAGCTCATAAATTGGGGGTGGAAAAATTCCGGTAGCTCGGACGGCGGGGAGTCTGTCCCCACATCTTTCCGGTTTGGCATACCCCGTATTGCGGCAGCGATTTCATCCATGGCCAGTTAATATTTGTTCACTTTTATCCTCAGGGGAGTGGGGACAAAAAAGGCTTGGAGCTCACCACACTTCCACGTTTTTTCACGCGCGTTAGTATGTCTTCTTTAACTAAATTGCTTTTGCGATCGAGATCTAGCTGGCGTGTCCTCCCGTTTCCGTGATAGCGACAGCGCGAGTTGTCCCTACCGGCGGTGACCGTTACTACTACTACTCCAGCAGCGCAAGCTGGCGTTGTATACGGTTGCGTGAGTATGTCGGCCCAACCTGACCCTGGGGATCATGTCCTCTAATTTGAAACTCTTTGATCATAACATCCACTGTCTTGAGCAATTTATTTCTCCTCCTCCCTACCTCTACGTACGGAACTCAGATCCGGGGGTACTAAGCAGGCTATTCTTCCTCGTCCCCATTACGTACGGCACACGCCTTCTTCGTGCCTTCCTCTTTATCGCGACGATAATTCCGCATTTTCTTCCCTCTTGACTCGCGTCTAATCTTGCCTACTACTCGCACCTACAACGTAAAGCACTAGCACTCTAAAGCACTCTCGGCAGCAAAGATGTCAGGAGACGGGCAACGGATCAAGCAGTCAGTCAGGCAAGGGCGTTCATCAAGGCATTACCATCCGTCTAGACAGATTCTCCCCTATGCCCGCTAGAAAAACGCCTCATTGTCTGCTTGGAAGCCCCTACTTTTATTTTTATGTTGGCTGCTGGCTGCTAGCTGCTGTATAATGGGTACCAGCAGCAGAGCACCAACACAGCAGCAGCAACGGCAGCGCTGCCGAGCCAGGCACAGACAGCCTGCAGCTAGTGAGCAGAAGCATCAACTCCAGAACGAGCAACCAATCATTTTTTGTTTTTTACGCGGCGATCGGCAGGAAATCGGCTAGTAGTAGTGAAAAGTGGAAAGATTGGTGCATGCAAATACCGATCAACACAACCAACACATCCATGAAGGGGTAGTGCAATTTATCATGCCCCCCGATTTATCGGGTCCTTTCCACAATATTCAGACCCCACTTCCAAGTATCATCCCCCCGATAATCGCAACACAATAATATTAGGAAAGAGAAAATCAAAGGGCAAATCACAAGTAAGCAAGATGTGGATGCGATCCTAACAGAATCTCACCTTGACACAGGAAAAAAATATGTGTTCGGATAAGAATGTGATTGCACCAAAGTTAGAGTATGCAGGAAAAGTTGTTGTTGTTCTCACATTAACTCGCGTAACCAAGTCCGTGGTCACAGGACAGGCTCCATTCACTCTGGAGCTGAGGAATACCCCAGGGAAAACACACACAATCCAAGGTGGTACACGCATATTATAAAAATTAAAATACACTCCAGCTGTGAGATCGAAGATTTCGTCGAAACTCATCTTTGCAAGCTGTGTGTGATACTCCGATCGCGCGCATTACGAGTTGTACGCATATATCACAGCTGACGCACTTCATGCCTCCACCAGAAACGTATAAAACTGAAATCGGGAGGTGAGCTCAAGCTTTATTTTTCCCCACCCGCCGGAGGATAAAAAAAAAAAAAAAAAAAAAACTGAAATCGGGAGTCAGTCTACGATGTGCCAGGTCCATGCCGGTGCATACGTCTCATTACTCACGCCTGGAGACACCGACTATTCCGATTCCCACCCAAGGAAGACTACCACGTATACCACGTATATATTACACCTTGTATCTATCACTACGCATACGCACGACAGGCGTAAGTCAATCGGATGAAAGAAACCAAGAAAAGAAAAGAATATAAAGGAAAAGAAAGAGAAAAGAATAAAACGAAACAAAAAGTATGGGAAGGGAAAGCGAAGTTCGTAAAGCAACTGGAAACAGTGCAGATGACAGCAGCAGTAGTAGCTCAAAATATACTACGAGTATTATAAACAGGGTGCTCAAGAAATAAGAGTAATAGACTACATACAGTATATAGAGCGGAACTAGGAATGTACCCACTTGAATCAAATAGAGACGTGCGAAGTTGAAATGGCAATATAAAGTCAAGAATATGCCAGAACAGAGGTTGCCAGCCTCACGTACTTTATAGGGCTGTACGGGAGAAAGTAACGAAAAGGCGAGCTGAAATAATAAGGCGCCTTTACCGAGTTTGACCCACAAATCGTACCACAAAAATTACCAAATATATTTCACTTTATAGACTACCAGGTAGAGGCTTTAAGGCAGTTATTGTGTTGATTTTTTTCTTTTTCGTCAAACCGCGAGAGGGCGTCAACCCATCCTAACCCTTCCTCCGTTCCCCTTGTCGCTTCGGTAAGGCATGCTGCAAGGCATGCCCTAGCAGACTTGTAGCGATTGGGGAGGGTCTTTCTCGCGGGTGTAAGGCCGAACTCACCCTCAATGAGTGATACCTTCTTGCTGCTGCGTGTGGCCGCGAGGCTCACGCGTGGCGGTAAATTTGGGTCGTACGTGGTGCGTTAGGCATGGTTATTTACGATTCGCGCGTCTTTTTAGGCATCAGCGGCGGAGCAGCAACGCTTAATCGGAATGCTCGTGCGAGGAGGCAGGCGCCACCACGAGCCACGCTACGGGGCAGTCTCGGTTTGCGTGGAGGGAACTGCGCCGGCGGGAGGCTGGATCCGACGACGAAGGAGGAGGGCGGTTGGCCGTCGACGGGCGGGGAAGAGACGGATTGAACTCTCCCTGAACGAGAACTTTTGTTTTCCAAATCAGCACCGCAAGCTGCGAGGAGCATTTTCTTGTTTGGGACGGCGGAGAAGGGGAACCGATTGGAATTGAGTGTCAACGAGAGCAAGTGCGAATGAGCGGGCCGAGTGAGCTTAGGCGATGAGGCGGCCATGGAGAATCACAGCAGGAGGATGGCACACGAGACTAATGACCCGCACGCACACCGTCATCACGAGAGCAGCGATCGTCTTTTTTTCAGGGTTTTCTTACGAGGCAGTAGTAGTACAAAATGTTACTTACGTCACTGATTTTTGTAGAGTTGGTAGAGTTGTATACCCTTTATGGGGAGCGACCCCCCGCAATTTTCAATTTTCAGGCACGGGCGTCGTAGCTACGCTGCAACCTGTCAGATAACTCGGGAAGACGGGGCGATCATTGATATTTGTAAGGTGTTTTTTTGGTTCGATTGCTTTGTTTCACTGCATGCGGCCCGCGTGTCGTCACTCTGACAGCACTCCAGACAGCAGGCGCGTTTGTTTGTGCTCACGATTTCCGTGCGGTTCGTATGGGGTAGGCAGCCCAACCGCTGTAGTTTGTAGCCATGGGTTGGTTAGTTGTGGGAACGGGGGAACTCTATGCTGTAGTTGAGTGGATACCCGCACACATGTGAGTTGAGGTTGCGCATTGGACCTTTTCATTTGTGCGCCTCCTTCGTATCGTGCGTTTTAGGCGGCAAAGCGTAGTATTTGCCGGACGAGGTTTGATTTCACTTGGTTTTTTCGGATCTCCCTAGGGCTCCAGCACCTTTGTGTGACCACGGACTCTAGATGTTTGACAAGAGTTAATGTGAGGCAACAGCAACAACAACAACCCTAACCCAGGCTAAGGCTCCGACCCGGGCACGTCTTAGCCGCGCGCTTTGGAAAATGACAAAGAAAGGCTACTGAGAATAACGATCGGGGTGTTAACGGTACGTACGTACGTACAGCATTTCAGTTTTTTATGAAAATTCGACATTTATTTACCGGAATCTGCGAAGTTTGGATCTTCACGAGTACGAGTTTCAGTTGGCTCCCAAAACAATCGTCCACCCGGCACAGAACCGTCACTACAGCAGCAACGCTCGTGGACGACACCCACGTGGTTGTCCCAATGAAGTCGGCCTTACTCGTAGGCAGGTGTCGGTGCCTTGGGGGTGAAATCCATCACCAACTCGTCCCGCCACACCGCGCAACGTGACAAACGTCTCAGCTATTGCCATCACTGAAGTCGGCCTTACTCGTAGGCAGGTGTCGGTGCCTTGGGGGGTGAAATCCATCACTAACTCGTCCCGCCACAACGCGCAACGTGACAAACGTCTCAGCTATTGCCATCAGAGAGCTCGTTCGGTCGGCCGGCTCGCTTGGGTCAATTTGTCAACTCGACGGCGAAAGCTCAGAAGCTAACTGCGCCTTGCTCGATCAGCCATGACCTGTCGATGACCTTGGGAACGACCCTGCTCAGTCTCGTGCGCTCGCGAGTGGTGGCACAGCTCGAGCGGTTCGGCTGCCCGATCCTCCACACCCTTGTACCTAATGTTTTTGTTTGTTTTCCAAACAAAGTCTGAATACCTTGAAGGCCAGTTTTTCCGGGGGTGACATAATTTCGCGAAAAACCGAACTTTTGGTAAAAACCGAAATATTAGCTTCGTTGGGAACCATCCCAAGATGGGAAAACGTAGTCGAGGAAGCATGGAAGGATTTAGGTCGGGGACAATAAGAGGTACTATTAATACTCTCTATGACATGAGGCGTTTGGCGGGTACAAGATAGGAGTAAAAGAAACAATAGTTGAAAATAGAAACGCAAGCGCGAAGAAATGAGGTGAAAGAGGAGAAGCACTTAAGAGATATACGGGGGGTTGAGGGAAAATGTTACAAAAATAGAAATACAATCCAGCTGTAATATCGAAGATTTTGTCGAAATCCGTCTTTGAAGGCTGTGTGTGATACTCCGATCGCGCGTATTACTGGGTGTATGTCCTCATAGGTATGTCTCATAGATCAATGTTGGGAATGAAAACGTATCTGCACGGCCGAATGGACTACGCGAAAAAGCTGAAACCGCGATTTAGTGTAGGGCACCTAGATCTACCAGGAAGAAGAAAGATAGTCGCGAGGAGAAGGACGTGGATACAACTATGTGCCCGTGTGGCGCCAAAATAGAGAGCAGGACTCACATAGTAGTAATATGTGAAATGTACAAGGAGGAACGGAATGCGTTAGAGGAGGAGATGAGGAACTAGACTTATTGTATGTGACATGGAAGAGTTCGGTAGACTAGATAGAGAGTAGCGCGAAAACGTTCGCTATCCTAGGAGATAGACGGTGGCCGAAGACGGCGAAACAAAACGAGGGTAGGATAAGCAAACAGTTTTTATGTAGTGTCGTCTATGGAAGGAGCGTTATGAGCGCCCAAATGTTGGAGGTGTCTCTTCTAACTAAGAGCAGAAACGGTGCTCCGTCTCGAAAGAAAGGGATGCGTGGTCAGTGGTAAAATGACTAACGCAAGCAACAAATGAGTACTCCCCCACTCCCGCCCCCTCTCCCCCTCGGGTACTGACTGCCATTGTTGTAGCTCTCAGCGCCTGTGGCATTTGCCGCTAACATCTGCCACATGGCCCTGTGTATAGTTCAGTTATCTCTTTCCTAATACTTTTTGGCTTTTATTTTTTCGCCCCCGCGCGCTTGCCCTCGCCGCTATTATTGTTATAGCGATCAGCGTTTGTGGCATTTAGCTCTTCTTCTAACATCAACACGACGCCCCCCCGTTTATTTGCTCGTAACTTGCTCGTAATTCACGTATAAAGGGACAACCTGTAGATGCTGATGGGGGCATATTCGGGTATGTAACAGTTATCGCAGGATAGGGTAAATCATACTATCACCATTGAGGTGCTTATTCCAGGAAACTAACTGTCGCGGAGGCGTTGTATGGCGTCGGTCTTTATCACCGTCGTTGCATCGTCATGGCTAACGCTTCGCTGATGGAAACCACTTTTTATTCATCTACTTCATTCAGTTAAAGCTGATTGTTTGCGTCAGCGATCCATCGAACATTGCGTTAAGGATCCATGGAACATTTCATCGAACATTTTGAACAAACTTGACATCAATGCTTGCCCTCCAATGTATTACCGTCGTATTGCATTACCGCCGAAAAATACCATGTTTAGGTTTTACCACTACTTCCGTCAAAATCGCCACCGTCACCGTCAAAAAAGGAATAAACCGCCTATCGCCAAAAAATACCGCTATACCTGGTATGGCAACACCGCCCCACCTGTGTCCACCTCAACAGCCGTTTACGAGGACTGTCCTGAATTTTTGCCTCAAAGTTCGAAAAACGGCGTGAGGGTTCCAACTAAAAAGAAAAGATGATATTTGCCAGCCCAGCGCGAAGACAGAAATTCAAATTCGACGGTGATCGAAGAGGGCTACTAATAATAATATGGTACTTTACAGGGTTGTCACCAACCTCCCCAAGCAGCGCACGCAGCCCAAAACAATCTCCGAAATGACTTTGAGTCGTACACGAAAACTCTTCTTCATGCAGTACAGGCAGCCGCACCACATCCGCCAAGTCCCAATCCAAAGCACGATTGGTGCGAGTCCACGGGAGCATTTCACGCGCCTTTGATAAGGCATGGTCAACCATGGTCAACCACGGGCCATGCCTATGACTCAGCAATGTATGTGTCGACGATGGGATCATGCCATGGTCAAACCGCGTCCATGTCAACAGCCCTTTCACGTGTATGCGCTAAATATGCGACCTGTACGAAGCCGCTGCTGATGACACCACAACTGCTCAGCAACCGCAGCCAAAACGTTGGTGGGCGTCATGAAGCGATATACCTGGTAGATGGTACTGTTGACGTTTCTTGACGATATGGCAACACTGTTAAGTATCACAAATTATACCTATATCAACAACCGACCCACAACAACCGCATGCGCAAGCAATACAAGACTGCTGAACAAGCAGCAGCTGTATTTTGTTTTCCAACGCCTAGCCGCTCAGCGGGTGGAGCGTGCGTGCTATTTTAGTATGCTTGAGACGCATGCTACGATAGAAGTAGCAGTTTTCGTGTGAAAAAAATGGTTTTCTGAATGACGGGGCTCTTTAACCTACTAATAATACAATCGTCGGAAAAAAAAATGATAAGATATTTTTTTGTACGGTTCATGTTTTGTACCTAGCTAGGCTATACTATGGGATTGTTCATCCGGTAGCACTTTTATGTTTCTCTTGTGAGTCAGTTTTTGGGAGAGGTCTTAAGCTCTCAAATTGACGAGTAGTGTTGGAAAAAAAAGTGGCGGCACCTCTATTATATGATACGTAGCACGCGTCTTCACCGGCATTTGACGGTGGATGCTGAAACGAGAAAAGGTACATACGTTCGCCACGTCGTCGACTTGGTACACGTAGCCGTTCCGGACACACGCAGCTCCAGGCTATCCTTTAAAACCTTTGCTTTTTCGTTCGTCGGTGATTATCGCTGCCTAAACCGTTTCGAATACTCACCATGCGCGAACGACCCCGTGCTTTCCTAGCTTGGCAATTGCCTCCTCTCGTGCAAGGAACCCGTTTCGGCACACCCATTAAACACTATTGCGAGGCCACTGATTGTTTATGTTACGAGAGTTTAGACCTATTCTCTACCGCGCACAACGCACAATTTCAAATACGCCCCGCGTTTACGATGAACATTTGCCGCGGCGTGATGCCCCGGTCGTGTCCTAAGACCATCTACCTCTCAAGAATCTCTACGGGCGTTTAAGTGATTGTACCAGGTACGATGATAGCCCCCTCCAAGAAACCAGCGATTGATTGTCGTCTTTAACGAACGTTTCATGGCTGCTCGACACGAGGAAGGATTATATGAAAAAAAAATCCTCATCATGTATTTTCTTGTTTGTTGGCCCCAAAGAATATCGAACAGTGACATCGGGGTGGCAAGGGCGACCGTATATCAGGAGATAAGGCCGGAAGCTGGTTTCAAAACCGGCCATTCCGTTAAAGCAAAGTCGGGGGCGGTATCCCGTATAACGACTCGTTTGGTGAAACGAACAAGTCGCAACCGAAAATAGCTTCAAACCGTTTTGTGCGGGTGCTGTATGAGCCAAACATTCAAAACACTTACCCACTTGTTCGAACCAAAATTTCGCCGCTCTCTTCAGCGAAAGAGTGCGGGCGGGCGTGTGTGGCATTAAATATCAATATATAAACCCAAATGATTTTTCTCTTACAACATCCCTACGTTCCATAAATCGGCTTCACCGTGACGAAGATACGCCCGGCTCATTTTGTGCGGGCCCATTTAGTCGCAAGCTCCCGTAAGGCGACCTGAATGAAACAAAAGGAGCGGTCCCGTGCTCGAACCTTCCGTTCTTTCGCGAGTGCCGCGAAGATCTAAGCAGCCTCTTCCCCTGCCTACATTACATATTTGATAAGCAATACGTCGCCGTTCGACCCCCTGCGCTGATAACGTTTGATACGCTTAGACCAGTTCCCAAACGGGCGAAAGGCCACCAACGCGGGATGACACGCCCGCATAAATCGATCGATCTCTGAAGAACACCTCCAAAATATCATGAAACATCCTTGCCCGAAATGAAGAATACATTTGATACGGTAGTGTAAGGCATGACCACTTGTACTCAATCAGGCCCTCCCGCTTTTACTCGTACGTGTGTCCTGCCTCGCACTACCGTACGTAAGTGACACTGCGAGGTATTACATGAATCACACGGTGATGGGCACATCATATAGGCCTTACGCTTTTAGTTATTTTGTTTTTCTTATCCCTTCAATTTCTTTCCTTTTCTCCCTCCCTGGTGCGGTAGATGTAACTCGGGTCCAGGGTCACTAATCAGGCTCTTCTCCCCCTTCCCACTACTGTACGAGCCATGAGTTTTTCGCGAAAATACTCCACCCCTTTCTTTCCTCGTCGATTCGCATCAGACTGTGCCTACCCACGCTGCTTGCCGCTCTCAGGAGTTGATTCCTTTGAGTTGATTCCCCTAAAACGCTCGAAAGTCCGACCCACGTGGAATTCGAACCCCAGAACCAACTATTGCAATAATGGCAGTTGAGGTCAATCACGCTCCCGCCGGGGTGACCCACTCGCTTTGGGATTAAATTGCTACACCTAGAACAACCTTTTTTTTTACCTTGTTCTGTCAGTCAGGGTTTGACCACGTCGTCCAGAAGATGCCCCGAGTGCTGTACTAGTTCGTGCTAACACTGAACATCCTTCCTTGTCCGCAATGAACATCCTTCCTTGTTAGCCGAAGTGCTACTAATACTATTGAAGCACCTATCAGTCGACGCCTGAGTAAACTGCCTTTTCCGCGGTACTGGGTCTCCCGCACTGTCTTTTTTTTTCTTCTTTTATCCTCCGGCGGATGGGGGAAAATAAATCTTTAGCTCACCACACTTCCACGCATTTTCATACGCGTCGCGTGTCGATTTAACTCAGTTGCTTTCGCAGCCCAACGCTAGCTGGCGCACCCTTCGGGTCCCATTGTAGGTATAGCGTAAGCTGTCCCTATCAGTGGTCTTCGTTACAACCCCGGCAGCGCAAGCTGTCGTTGTATACGGATGCGTGTGTATGTCGACCCGGCCTGTCCCCTGAGGGTCGGTTTCGGTAGAGATAGCCACCCGGAATGTCATCTTTCCGGGTAGCGTGGAACTTGCGTAAGCTCACCCACTAACAAAACCCCTGGCCATGGGAGATGGCCTTCCGCCGGACTTGGTCCAGTTACGGTCCACCCTACCCATTCGGGCGTTGGTCCTCGTTAAAAAGTGTTCAGTTTTGCTCAGTTGTAGTTGTTCAGGTCAAACCCGTGCGATGGAGTGGTCTCAGCCGACTTTGTTGCGAATAATATATTATAAAAAATGAAAATACACCCCAGCTGTGAGATCGAAGATTTCGTCGAAACTCATCTCTGCAAGCTGTGTGTGATACTCCGATCGCACGTATTACGAGTTGTGTGTCCTTATTAAGGATATAGGTCGGCGACTCCCCTTACAACTACAGTGTAGCTATCAGGGTCAACAGGGTGATGTTAGTTATATTATACTTAGTAATAAATATCGTGTTTTCTGGGTCTGCGGCGTGTATGTGCTGGTAGGTGTCGCACGCTCACGGAGACCTGATCGAATTTAAGACTATGATGAAGAAACCCGGGCTGTGTTTCATTTCAGCAACATTTTTGAAGGAGACACAAACACTCTCCGCACGGCAAAAGTACCCACCCTCCTCTCCTGCAGATGCATAGATGCATACCACTCCATTGCGCTGTTGAAGAAAGCCACAACGTGAGAGTGGTGCGATTTGGTTTCGTCGCCGTAGCAGCACGAAGAACGATAAAGAGCTGGCAGTCTACTGCCATGGTGAACCTCGAACCTGCTGCGACAATAGCAAATGAGTCTTCCGCTATGAAATGGTTTCTGTAGCTTATCCTGATGTTGTGTCAACAGGATCATTCAAACTTAACAGGTGCCTGATAAACGTTTTTTAAATATAATCATTCTAACGTCAGCTGTGAGTTCGACAAATCTAGGGCCGATACTCGTATTTGCAGGTTGCAATATTAAACATTCGCAGTGTGCAGCAATAAAACCAGTAAAATCTTATCAATAGTAATAATGGTGGTAAGCCTGCACTTCACCATGATGATGACATCAACGCGTTTGTTGTTCGGATGCTCTTTTATTTTGCAGGATAGCTCAAAGGGTGCACGCGTAAACGCCACAAATCAACAGCATGTCCTCGGAAAGCAACGCCTTCGTTGGAGCTGCGAAAAGTACTGCAGCGAGAGGGTGCTTCATATACGAGGGAGACCGGGCCGTGAACGAATACCTGCAGTTCCATTTCGGAAGGTGACGCTGGTCGATCGTCTGAACGAGTACGCCAGACCTCTACAACACCCGCCGTACACAAGAATAGCAGCATCGTCACCCTTCTTTTGTGTGACACAACTTGGTCGGTCCGTTCGTTCCTCAAGCATGTATGCTTTTTAACCCTTTTAGAGCCCCAAAATCACCCCTATACTAACTCCAAAGTGACTATGTCCCCAAAAGGACTTCCAGTTGGAAAAGCGTTAAGCGGAGCCACCTGCACTATCTGCACTTTTGGTAGAAGCTCATGAAAGCTTCCATGGAAGCGATGGAAGCTTCCATGTAAGCATAGAAGCTTCAGCATGGAAGCTTCCATGGAAGCTTTCACACTTGCATGCCGTGGAAGCTTCCACGGAAACTTCTGTGGAAGCTTCCACAGAAACTTCCGTGGAAGTAACTTCCACGGAAGTTTTTCGTGGGAGCTAGAGAATTTACTTCCACGGAAGCTTCCATGAAAGCTTCCATGGAAGCTGCCACGAAAGTTACATTCACGGAAGCTTTCGTGGAAGTAAATTGCTTTCACGGAAGCTTTCGTGGAATAACAATAGCTCCCACGGAAGCTTTCATGGACGTAAATTTGCTTCTACCGAAGCTTCCAGACTGGAGTAAATTTGCTTCCACGAAAGTTTTCACGAAACCTTTCACGGAACCTAGCCTTAACCCTTAACCCTAACCCTTCGTTGTAGCTTTCGTGGAAGCTTTTTACCGAAGCTTTCTACCGAAGCTTTCAAACTGGAGTAAAATTGCTTCCACGAACGGTTTCATAGAAGCTTTCACGGAAGCTTTCACGGAAGCTATCGTGGAAGTAAATTGCTTTAATCGAAGCTTTCGCGGAAGTAACTATACTTCCACGGAAGCTTTCACGGAAGCTTTCACGAAACCTAACCCTAACCCCTATTCCTTCGTGGAAGCTTTCGTGGAAGCTTTCGTGGAAGTTACTTCCATGGAGGCTTTGGTGGAAGCTTTCGTGAAAGTTGTTTCCATGGGAGCTTTCGTGGAAATTACTTCCATGGGAGCTTTCGTGGAAGTTACTTCCATGGAAGCTTCCGTGGAAGCTTTCGTGGAATCTCCCGTGGAAGTGCTACCGTGGAATCTTCCACTACTTCTATAGAAGCTTCCGTGGAAGCTTTCGTGGAAGCTACTTCCATGGAAGCTTTCGCGAAAGTTTCCGTGGAAGCTTGCGGGGTTGTTTTTGCGGTGAAGCTTCCATATCTTCCATGATAGCTTCCACGGAAGCTTTCATGAGCTACGCAAAACGGGCCACCTTCACTATCTGCATTTTTGGTGGAAGCTCGTGAAAGCTTTCATGGCGCTTCCGTGAAGGTCGTGGAAGCTTCCATGGAAGCGATGGAAGCTTCCATGGAAGCGATGGAAGCTTCCACGGAAGCAACTGCCACGGAAGCTTCCACATGAAAGCTTCCACGGAAGTTTCTATGGAAGAAACTCCCACGGAAGCTTCCACGAAATCCTCCACGGAATCAACTTCCACGAAAGATTCCACGGGAGCAACTTCCACGGAGGCTTCCGTGAAAGCTTCTACGGAAGCAACCTAACGCTAACCCTAACCCTAAGCTTCCATGGAAGTTACTTCCATGGAAGCTTTCATGACTTCCACGAAAGCTTCCTTTACTTCCATGGAAGCTTTCGTGGAAGCTTTCGTGGAAGCTCCCGTGGAATCTACCTCCACGGAAGCTTTCATATCTTCTATATCTTTCACGGAAGCTTCCACGGAAGCTTGCGGAAGCTCCCATGAAAGCTTCCGTGGAAGTTACTTCCATGGAAGCTTTCGTGGAAGCTTTCGTGGAAACTCCCGTGGAAGTTACTTCCGTCAAAGCTTTCATATCTTCCATATCTTCCATGGAATCTTTCATGAAAGCGGTGAAAGCTTCCACGGAAGCTTTCATGAGCTTCCACGCAAAATACAAGTAGTGCCGGAGACCGCTCAAAAATCAAGTTGTGCAGGACACCGTTGCAGCGAGGCAATGGTGCCCCTGGGATCTATTCGAGGGTTTACTACTGGTGTGTATGCATGAATGATTTTCCTCGAATCGTAACCTGCAACCGACATAGAGACCGTCACCACCTACGATGTGCGCGTTGGTATCACGCTGGTTCTCGATTTATTATTTATGTGGGTCCGTCTGCCGAGCTGGGTGTAGTCGCAGGCTCCTCAAAGCTCAGGGGTAAATATGTGGCGGTGCGTGTTTCTCGCTTAACCGCGAAAAAATACATGTCTACTTCGGTTACCTGGTAGCAGTACGTTTTACAGTTCGAGCTAAAAGCATGCATGCTTGCATGTTAGTAACGAGTCCGAGAATATCGCAGAATGCCCTTAGACGTTTCAGGGCGATTTGCAGGAGAGCGGGCTACGGAAGCGATCCGTGTCGTACTTACTCGAGCAGTGCTGTTCATGGGTGTACAGTTAATGTAGCTGCAGGCAAGATCGCCCACATGATTGTAGCCGTTTCCGTTCAGAAACATGAGAATGCCCCCCCCCCAGCTTCTAGGCGTCATAACTATTGAAACTGGGCCAGTGTAGAGTGTGTGACCTCGGCAGAGGTGTACCTCTTTATGCTCGGAATAACCTTTGAACCGACCGTGGATCCACACGAGCAAGAGGAGAAGGTCAAGTTTATTAGCTTTCCTTGTAGGCAATTCGGGCGGTCGCCCAACACAATCAGGTGCCGAGTCCCAAACCAAACGCAATATCGACCGTGTTGCACAGCAGTAGAATCTTGGCGCCCGCCTGTTGATTCCGGTACACATACACATGTAATGTACGAAGCAATATTAAGAGTACAGGATACTTGTACATGATAGTCCGAAAGCGGTCACTAACAACGAAAGACTAACTTCCATTCGAGAGCGTCAGAAATCCTTACGCGGATACGCCGCCGTAACTATGAAACAAAATAAACCGCCTACCATACATACGACAGAGAAGTATACTGGAAACTACAGTAACAAATTTATAAAGCAGATGTGATGTTAGACGTAGCTCGAAATTCCCCACCTAAAGTAAAAATACCAACACTTTTACCATTATAGTGAACAAAAAATAGGACCCCTCCCAATAAAAACCTCACCCATATAGTATATTACAAGTACCAACAACGCAGCTTGCAAATATGAATATTCACCTGAAAATCGTCGAACTCACGTCTGACGTCCTTGAAATATTTTTTATAAAATATGTAGACTATAGTCTATAGTCTACTCGTATAGTCTATATATGTGTTTGCCTTTTAACAGAACAATATGACCCCTCCCATTATGAAAAAAACTCACCCACATAGTATATAACGAGTACCAACAACGCAGCTTGCAAAGATGAGTATTAACCTGAAGTTCGTCGAACTCACGGCTGACGTCCTTGAAATATGTTTATAAATAAATGTAAAGCAGACCTTTTTCTTAGCTGGAATCCCAGGCAGGGGCAGCATTCTTGCGTATCCTCCGTGCCGCCCTCTTCTACACGCACCTTGCGTCACTGCATGCCACTGATATGTAATAAGAATGCCATGCGAAACCTTAACCGCTTCCTTCTTGCCCAGGCCTGAAGAAGTAATGCCCTTCAAATGTGGCCCAATGGCGGACTTAGAGTTCACGAAGCGCGGGGCCGACCTCTGCATCAAGGCGATGGGGAGCAGCGAGGCAGTGACCGAGGGGCCGGCCAACGGACGTACCAAGGTACAGGCCAACAAACACTCCGAAGGACCGACCAACGGACAGTTCGAGGGACATGCTAACGGGCATACCGAAGGTCACGCCAACGGGCATACCGAGGGACAAACCAATGGACACGCCGAGGGACACGCCAACGGTCATACCGAGGTGTCAAAACCGACGTCAAAGCAGCCCCTCCGTGCCCTGGATGTCGGGTGCTCTGTTGGAGGGGTCACGTTCGAGCTGACGAAAGGGTTTGAGGAGGTAAGTGACGGGGAGGGGGGGAGGGGGGGATTTTGACTTAGTCTGATGGTGACTCAACCGGGTGAACATCTGAGGAAAACCCGCAGCCTGAAGTGGCGCCTACGGTGATTTCACTCGCCTCTTGCGGGTTGTCGCGTTTGTATCGCCGCGTCCGCGTGGGAGGAGGTCGAGGAGCATCCATATTGTTCGTTGTTGCTCGAGACGGCTGGATTCCTTGAGCGTCTTTTATTGAGTCCTCGGGTAGGACGAGGCCTCTCCCAAACAGATGGCACAATACCCTTGATAAGAAAGGCCTCTGCTGAAGTATTTTTGGTGTTGGTTAATAAATCACAAGCACCTCGTGGCGTAGATATAACCTCTCATATATCGCCGTGGTCCATGCCGCGACATTGCTGTCTCTTTGACCATGATACCGCCCGCAGGTGGTGGGCGTGGATTACTCAGCTAGGTTCGTCGAGACTGCCGAAACCATGAGAGTCAAGGGAAGGTACGATGCTGGAAAACCGCGTCGCCTTTCATACACGCTTGATCAGGAGAGAATCGAACTCATCCTACATCGTGTTATAACTCTCACGACCATCGCCTGTGAGCGTCTCCTAAAGAATCAGTGTACACCCTCCCCGTCTGACGCAGGCTCTCTTGGGGCTCGGTCTTTATGTCGACACCAAAACTAGCCGTAGAAGCATCAAACAAAACTCAGACTGCGCCTATGTACGCGCTGAGTCGGGCCGGTAGCCGTGCCTGTCGAGGTCGGAGACGCTCCCAGAAACTAGCACGTCCCCTCGCTTTTTCGATTATTGGTTTGGTTTGTGGAAACTTTGTCGGGAACACGCAGCGGGCTAATTAGTAAGAAGGGTGAACAACGCGTCGCGCGAAGCGTTCGGTCAACCTCTGCGAACGCCATGCTGTGGTGATGCTGTCCCTCAAGTTACGGAGTCTGCGCCCGCCCCGATTCGTCCCAGTTTCAATCTGCCCGGACCTTGTTCATTTTTTTGTGGAACACCCCTTACAGGATGGAGTACCAGTGCCTAGAGCAGGGATCAGCGACTCTGCGTAGGGAGGCGGTTCTTCCCGCCGGTGCGATTCCCTCTCGAGCTCGGTTTGAGCTAGGGGACGCCTGCGCTCTGGACGTGGAGACCCTAGGGTCATTTGACGCCGTCATCGCCAGCAACATTCTCTGTCGGTGCGTGGCACAACAACATACATGTGTATAGCCTGAACCCGGTGACATATACCTGTAGACTACGTACACATGTGCTTGATTACCGCTGGGCCTTTCAACCCCTGCTGCCGCTGCTAACGAACGAACAACTGCACGTAGTAGTAGGCGAACCAATTTTAGCGTTATGGAATGAAATTTAACCAAGATGGATATTCGGTTTCGTCTCACAGCCATGTCCGTGGTGTGTCCTCGCTACGCTGTCGGCTGGCGTGAGTTCGAGCGCCCTTCGTCTTCGGGAGCACGTTTCACACACGATAAGTGGTGGGATCTGTCACATGGGTAATTATGACGAATGCATCCTGCACTTCCTTGAGTGCACGCTCAGACTCTCCTATAGACGCTGTTGCTGCTAGTGGTGGGGATATTTGCAAGAATGATGATGGTGAGTATGATGGTAATGATGCTGCTGTTGATTATAATGATGATGAAGATGAAGACAACAATCTGATAATGATGATGAGCATGATGATGACAAGGACGATCATGCTGTTATGTTCCGGCGTGTTCTTGCCCCAGGCTCCAGAAACCTCGGGCGTTTCTGGTGGATCTTGCCGCGCTTGTCAAGCCCGGCGGAGTGGCGGTGGTAATATCGCCGTATTCATGGCAAGCCGAGTACACCGACCCCTCTGTAAGAATGGTGGCAGCGATGCGGCGGTAGTTAAGTTGGGCTTGTTAGACCGGTTATGATATGCGCGCCGTGATAGACTGCAAGTTCCTTCGAGTTGACGAATGACAGGGCGAACAGGTCGGGGGGGGCGGGGGGCGGGGCACCTAGCGGTGTGTTGGAACGAGTGGAAAAGGGAGACGTTTCTGGGTTATTTTTTAGTGTGGGTGCACCCAAAACGTGACACAAATTACGGACGATATCCAACAACTTCATGACACAAGTTACCGACGGCAAGGGGATTCGTGACAAAAAACTCCTAAAACATGATATGTTCACCTGACAGAATCTCGAGACAAAACCAAGCAATAGAGCCTTCTATTCGGCCTTTGGCTTTTTTTTTTTTTTTTTTTTAATCCTCCGGCGGATGGGGAAAAATAAAGCTTTAGCTCACCACACTTCCGCGTATTTTCATACGCGTCGTGTGTCGATTTAACTCAGTTGCTTTCGCAGCCCAACGCTAGCTGGCGCACCCTTCGAATCCCATTGTAGCCTTTGGCGCTGGCTTTAGCACGGTCGCTGACACTCAGGCAGCCTCTGCTGCAGGCATAGACGAGTGCGGTTGATCCGCATCGAACTATTTCGCTGTGCTCGCTTCTCTGTGGCCATAGTCCATGTCATTTCATGTCACCTTCTTTTTTCCCAAGGGAAAGTCGAAAGTCGTCGTACGTTTGGTACGAGGAAACCCGTACGAATGGGCTGAGAACAGCAGTATGTACGACGAGCATGGACACCAACCGACGACATTGGCAAAACACACAACAGCAGGTGTAGCAGCAGTAGCCTAAGGGCGTAACTTCTAGTACATGCTGCAGCTACCAGTAGCAACAAGAACTACAGCAGATGGCTCAAAGTGCAGTACGAGCGCCGTTGGCAAGTTAGTCGTACTCGCATCACTCTGTCCAATTTGTAACGACCGATTTATGTTCATGGTAATACAGAAAAAATATTACTTTTTCTGTAAGAATGATACGTCGTACGCGCGGAAATTCTGGTGTGCTGCTAGACCGTCGAGCATACCGCAGGTTTACATAAACAAGAGCGAACACAAGTGCAGGGCACATGGGCCCCCAACACAGAGACACGTGACAACCACGGTCAGCTGTCGAACGCGCAATTGGCCGGTAGGCCGTGTTTTGGTGGGTGTATCGGAAGTCGGTCATAGTACTCTAGACCGTCGAAAAGCCACGTGACATTTCGTTCTGGTGGCAGACTCGCAAGTAGACTCCCGATTTTTCTTTTTCTTTTCTTTTTCTTGGCCCCGTGCACCCCTACTACAGAAATGCCCGTTTCCGTAAAAGTGGGTAGATTCGGTTCCCTCAGCAGGGGCACGTAAAACCATCTCCAGCAAGTACAAGGGTCCAGCGCGGAATCCCTAGAGTGTGCGTCGTTGCCAGACGCGGTGATAATGTTTTACTCTATGTAATGGTGAAATTCCGGCACGGCACCCTGGAGGAGAGATGCCCGAGTTATGTTGTTACTCTCGACGTCGGGTGTTATTGTGAATGCCTGGTGTTGATCTTCCGTTGACGTACATTTGTTTATTGAAAATGGCTCTCTTTCGCGTTTCAGCACTGCAGCTTATGCGAGTTCTGACATTACTTAGCATGGTTGTTAATATTCCCAATACGTCGCATCACGACCCTCTCTTTAACCGCACCTTGTGCCCGCAACCAGTTTTCGTGTTAAATTAGGTCTCTTCGCCTCTCTCACCGCAACTGCTGGCCGTCCTGAATGCCTTCGCCTGCTTATGTTTCGTTGTTTAAAATCCTGCCGTTCTCTAAATTTCAGGAATGGTTGGGAGGTCGTCGAGAGCCCACGAACGGGAACGGAGACAAACAGGGAGCGTTTATCGACAGCTTCGACGCTGTAAGTGCCATGCCTACACGTTCAGAGAACGGACTGTGCGACAAAGGTTACCTCTTGAATGCTGCAGGGAGCTCTAGCTGCGATTGTGCTTGGCGTCCCTTGATGAGCAAAGCCTGGCTGTGCTTGTGTCGTATTAGAAGTTCGCTGCTTGTAGTCTCCGGGTTTTGTGCATGCTTCACTTAAAAACACACTGAAACCAAATCACACGCCACACAGTACGTAACTGGCGCCGGTAAGATTTATGCGGACCCTTCTGGCCTATACCCCCTTCAGTAGCTCACCGTAATATATGAAGCAGCCCCCTTCCACCCCCCTCCCTCACTATTGGCTACCTCCGCCGACTGCCAGATTCGGATCATCATGGAAGCCGATGGCAATTTTCAGCTGGAAGAGCGCTTGCCGATGCCCTTCCTCATTCGCGAACACGCGCGAGAGTTTCAGTGGGGGTGTTCGGACGGATTAGTGTGGCGAAGGATGTCGTGATTGCGCCCGAGCTTCGCTGGCTATTGCTGCGACGTTAGGAGTGCCGGCAGGCAGGGCGGGTTTCAGGTTCCGCTGTTGCGTTGTGCTGTCATGTGGTTTACATCTGTTCTAACCGTAGCGAGAAGTCATACCGTGGCACACGGAGATGAGGGGCTCTGGTCATGTCAGTTTCCGCAACTCGCCGTTGGTATTTTAGTGGGATTTTCGTGTGGAAATGCTGCTGTTGGCAGAAGTGCCCTATTATCCCCTTTACAACTGAAAACCCGTTTTGGGGGGCAAAATTACTTGGATTTAGTATAGAGAGGGGTTTGGGGGCTCTAAAGGGGTTAATTAAGGAGAACAGAAAACTATGGAGAGCCCGCGGTTTTCTGGTATATGAAGCTTTTAAAGGGACGTTTCAATTGGTGGAAAATCCCTGTATGATGCGTGAAGTCATCCACGTTGACGTAACTTTTTGTTCGAAGACGTTTCGACGTGGTTGACGCCATCGCAGTTTAGTACTACACCACGTGGTATGGAAGGGTTTAGATGAGTGAAAAATCTCCGGGGGACACGCGATATCGTCCACGGTGACGTCACTGTCTGTCCATGGAGGGTTTTTGCCATGGATGACAGTAGATAATTTTACGTCCGTAGGTTCTCATTGACTCAGTTTTTTTAATGAGATTAGTACCTTCAATAGCGGAAAGTCAGATGGCACGTGACGCCATGCAGGGTGACGTCACTCTCTACTCGTGGATGACGTCAACGAAGTTTTATGGCTGGTCGACTCTTTATAGGAGGGTTGAGCTTTGTGAAATATCCCTGGATGGCACGTGATATCATCCTCCGGGACGTCACGTTCTGTTCATGGAGTTTTTGTGGACTTGGATGACATACAAACTTATTTGCCCGCAATTGGCTGGTCTGTCTGTAACTGATAAGTGATAATGCTGGAAAATTCCAGGACTTCATATGGGCCAGGTGAAACTCGCGGGTCGGTTGGGGTCCAGCTGACCGGAACCGACCCGCGAAAATTTCGAGGCGTCTTGACCAGACTCGCCCCGACTCGTGACATTTTGAAAGCTTCCTGACCCGACCCGACCCGCGAGATTTAGAAAGTAAAGCTTGTTGACCCGACCCGACTCATCACACCCCGAATGACCCGTGAGGTGCGGATTTCATGCGGATCGGGTCGACTGGACCCTTGATATGTCTCACGGGTCAAAGTCGAAAAGTCACGGCGCAAACACGTCTGGATATATGTGTACCTTGGTCGGTTGGTTGGTCCTTGGTCCCTCATACTTTTCCCAGGATGTCGTGCTCTCTGGGTTTTCACCGGCTTTGTTTGCAGCATTATTATGTGGTGTGCACGCCAATTATGATAAAGAGACCGCAACCCACGAATGGGCAATCAGTCACGCCCGTAGCGTTAGACCACCGGGTCCACGCGACGAGCAACCCGATGAGTAAGCTAGTTTCTATGCAGTCTCCGGCCCCGGCAAGCAGCCTAGCTGAGCCGCCTCCGGCAAGCCCACAACTGGGGCGGTGGATCTGTCGGCAGGGGCTGCGATCTGCGAGGGTGCGTTGTCTGCTGCTGGTGCTTGCTGCTGCTGTGATGCTGCTGCTGCTGCTGCTTCGACGACGACTGCTCCTAACCCACGCTACGGCAGGGGGGTTCACCTATGGCGGCTTTGTTTGCAGTGGCTCGATGCTGTTCGCACGAGTGACCACCCTGTTTCTTTGTGATGTTAGGTATCCATGTATGTGGTTAGACTTCGCGATATTGACCAGGATCATATTTGTAATTCACGTTGAGCTCAAAAAGGAGCCTAAAGTTTATTATCCGTGAAGTACAGAGCCACTCGAGTGCGAGTATGGTAACATAGCTCAAACCCGGCATTGAAAATGCGTGTACCCCGCCTATAGCGTAGCGTTGACCTCTTGCTTTTTTACGTTTGGTCACATTTCGTATTTGGTGTGATTCTTGAGCCAGCTACGAGCACTGTCTCTATCTACGCAGTCTCCGGCAAGCAGCCTAGCTGGGCCGCCTCCGGCGGCAAGCCCACGACTGGGACGGTGGATCTGTCAGCAGGGGCTGAGATCCGCGAGGATCCGGGGTCTGCTGTTGGTGCTTGCTGCTGACAGTGCTGCTGCCGCTGCAACTGCTGCTTCGACGGCGACTGCCCTTGCCTTTTTACGTTTGGTCACATTTCAAAATTCTTACTGGGTATCCAATGTGTACGTCTACGTCGTACATGGGTTCTTATGCCGCGGTTTGTCGCATTCATTGTTGCACCTTGCAATACAGCAAGAGTTTGTGGCGTGGCTTGTTTTAGTGGACTTGAAAGAATTACAATATATACAATATACCTGGTGGTACCTGAATAATACTCACTACGGCTTCATCAGACACGGGTATTCGCGTAGTAATAGTAATCATTTATGCCTGGTACGAGAAGTTGCTGTCTGTAGTTGGTGTTTCTGGAGGCTATGATTACCTACGATCGGAGTATCGGGACGAGAGGCTTTCATGCAGGTAGCGGCAAGTTAAGCGGGTCGGATACGCGTCTCCGACCCGCGAGGCGCCGGCACGACAAGGACCCTCCAGCAGGCAGCTGCAAGTTTGAAAAATGTGAATCCGCAAACCAGAGCCGCGGGTCCGACCCGCGGGTCAGCCGAAAAAAAACTCGCTGCTCATGGTGACTTGATCCGCGAGTGACCCGTATCTGGCGGGTCGTGACCCGGCCCGACCCGCAAGATTTTAAAATCCCTTGACCCGACCCCACCCGTGAGATTTAAAACACAATGACCCGACCCGCAACACTTTGAAAAAACCCTGACCCGTGAAAAGCCCTGGAAAATTCCTGGATGACCCGTGATGTCGCCTTCCAAAGTGGCGTCACATTCTGTTCGTGGACGTTTGGCCGTAGATTATGTCATAGCAGTTTAGTTGGTGATTATGTCAAGCGCGCCCCGAGGGAGACGCAGGGTTGTCGGTGTTGGGAAGCGCTCTCTTCGTAAGTTTGAAGGTCGGATGGCCTGGCCACCCCGCGGTTGAATGATACTATTTTTATCGTTGTGTTAAGAGCGCAGATCAAGGGCTTTATTAAAAATTTTGTCGTCCCAAATCACGAAACATTAAACTAAACCATAAGAACTCCTGAGGTCTGCGCAAACCCTCTACAACATTAAACTTTTTTTACTGTTCAGGCCAAACTAGCATCCTCCCCGGTTCTGCACAGCGATGCCGAGCCTCGAGGTCAGAATAGCACCATGCCAAGACAGGACCAAATATCAAACAGTAGTTACAGTTTCAGAGGAAACCTCGACGTCGGGCAATAAAGAGCAAAAAAACACATATACTCCAAACCATTCCAATCCAAGCAAAGGCCGCATTTCAAACCGTACCACATTCCAGACCAGATCACACCATGCCGGCATATAATATTATACCAAACCATCTCGTTTCCCGCACGATACTGGACAACACCATACTAATGCACACCATCTCATTTCCCGCACGATACCGGATCATACCATGATATACCGCACCATCTGGCTTCCCGCCCGGGTTGCTCTGCATAAGACTAAACCACTTCTCACCAACTCCAGCTTCGACATAATTAAGGTCACTTGTGATAAGAAAGAAAAAGGATAGTTTGGAAAGGTCGCTTGAGGCCCAAGAGAGAAGAAGAAGGGAAAGAAGGGAGAGAAGGGAGAGTGACCATGGTGGGTTGCATCACCACTTGATCATCACGGAACAATGCCCATAGTCCTGTAGAATACCGGGACGACAACGGGGCAACCTTAACATACTCAAATCTACGTTTATATTTAAGTTCCACCGAAGATTCAACGTAAGATTCAACTGCATAAATATCTTATTCGTGCGAATACACGGCTCGAATAGACTGCGCATTAACATATATTTGAATCCAATGCCCATACTCTCAACAAACTGTAGCTCTCTAACGACGTGGTTCGCGCACGAATGTTCTTGTGTTTCGATAAGAGCTACGAGTGTTCCCAGCCAAAGCCATTGCCCCTTCGTAATCTTCGCGGCCGCGTGATCCGTGTAGTAACGGGCAGATAAAGGATAACACTGTCCCCGTGAACAAGACCTCCTTCACCTTGGGTGACGTACTCTGCCTCTGCGTGCTACTTGCCCAAGGCACGGCCGCATTCCCCAGGATAGCTGCCGTCCCCGATACCAAACACCTGTCGTTAGACTCGTCGGCGTGGCTGGCATCACTCTATGCAGTCGAAACCAATCCTGAAACCCGGTCAGTCCTCATTCCCAAGTTCCGCGAAGGCATGCCATAATCTTGATGTCATATGACTGTTTCTTTTTTTGAGTGGCGTGCGACAGCCAGAGCACGTCGCACAGCTTGCGAGATGTCTAGCCCCTACTGTATTCACGGTCGACAAACACATTGATAAGGAGCCGCGCACCGTTTTTTTATGCGTTTTTTGTTTGCTCGAGCAAAAATAGCAGTAAAAAATATGTATATCAGCAGAAGCCATGCCAATTCTAGGATATACAAGGGTTCCGCATGGGTAGGGCAGGGCAGCACTTCGACTTGTTCGATTCAATATTCGATAGAGTAAAATCCGTTACCACACAACACATAGTCTACGCATGTAGAACGTAAAGTAATGCCAAGAGATTGATATAGACCAACAGTGGACTACTTTCTTCTTCTGTCGTTTCCTCCGTTTCTCCGTTCTTACGTGAATCCGATTCCGAGCTTCATATATATTTCGATTGGATAAATCCGAGCCCACGCAGACTACCCCTCTAGTCTGGGCACGAAGAGACGTCCCGAGTGCGTTTCTTGACGTTTCGACTCAACCAAGCATCCAGGGCCAGCAGAGGGATGGCCAAATGTTTGCTGCATGTTCCCAAAATACTGACAGGCGCGCACTGAGCCAGCTTCTGCTACTACATGCATGATACAATGGTACCATAACATCTAGATCCGAGGCTCGCAGACCGCCTGTGTCTCTATGTGTATAGTGATCGCGGAGAGACTTGCTGGCGGTAGTCTAGGTGTGAAGCACGGTGTCGCTGCCTTCGTCAGTCAATTCCTCGAATGCTATTATAATAATGCTGTTACTTGTTGCTGTAGACCACTCTCGTCTGATCGATGCAATATTAGTAGTATGCGATAGCTCTGATTTAAGGATTTGGGTAGTTGAGAATTTCAGGCTCGATCGAGTTTTAGGCGGAAACAAAAACATATAATACCTGGTGTGGCCTTTTCGTCTGATTGCTGGTCGCTCACTGGCCAGAGATCGTGCAAAAAGTAACCGTCATCTGGGGACAATAGGGTCCATTCCCAGCATCATAATCCATTCACATATATCAAACTCCGACAACCCGGGAACGAACACGGATATATCACCAGGATTGATACCTCCCCGCACAGTGTGCAAATCCCCAGTGTCACCAACCGACCGATCTCTATTGGTTGGGGTTCGCATATTGTAGAGCCAGCTCCACCCGGAGACGACAGGGTCCCATCCCCGGCCCAGGGGTCATACAAAATTAGACAAACGCGGGAAGAAAACCGAGTTCTCTCGGGTCGACACCGCCCCCAAAGGTGTGGAAACCCCAGTTCTATTGGCTGGAATCGCCGATTGGTTCCAGATCCACAGCGGCCTCCCACCCTAGTAGGAGGATGATAGAGGCTCACCAACCGATTGGGGGCAGTTTGGTCGCACACGGGCGAGATTGGGCCCCATCCGAGGTTCAGAAATCCTCCGAATCTCTACAGCTCCGACAACGCGGAAACTATAACGATGATCTCCCAGGACCTCTCCACACGGTGTGTCAACCCCGACTCCATTGGCTTGTTTCTCGTGATTGGCTGGTGGGCTTTGACCCAATAAGCTCACAATTATTTCGACCGAGTCGGGTTTTCCCGCATACTTCTCGCATACGGCAAACGTTTGCAATGCGAGCGCAGTTCAATGAGTTATTTACATAATAGGTCGCACAAAAAGACGATTTTGAGCCTATATATATGAGGTTGGCGTGCCGAGCAAGCACGCTCAAAGTGAGGATGAGAAACACTTGAACAGCAACAACATCACCAAACGCAATATAAATGGGCGAATTAGAGCCATTTGTATGCAGGATTCAGGCCCCCCCCGGTTATAAGCACAATTAATTTCAAACAGAAATGGGGTGTTGAAAGAAAAACGGCATAATAGTATGTGGAACTAAGCCTGGCACGACTTGAGCATAATATAATACCCCTTTTGTTTCTTCTCTGTCTTTTCTTTTGATTGTTTCTTTTTTCCAATTGACTTTCGTCTGACGTGCGTATGCGTCGTGATGGGTACCAC
Source organism: Undaria pinnatifida (assembly GCA_012845835.1). Classification (NCBI taxonomy): domain Eukaryota; class Phaeophyceae; order Laminariales; family Alariaceae; genus Undaria; species Undaria pinnatifida. The sequence goes on from JABAKD010000013.1 coordinate 14,148,600, forward strand.
GAGATATTTGTGCAGAAGATCCTTATTTTTATGATACTGCTATATCGTCTATTGCTGTGGCGCACAGGAGATATTGCCTATTACTCTGTATCATCGGCTAATTCCTGGCGAACACGAGATGACATTTTCAAGAAGATCTTTATATTTTACTATGCTGTCACCAATTAATTCCCGGCGCACACGATGTATTGACCAGCAACAACAACAGTCAGTAGCCAGCGCAATTCTTGCAACCACACAACAAAGCGTTCGAAATTCTACTACCTTGAGAATCACACGTACCTTTAGAACAGAAGCGCATCCACCTTTCGTTTGTGGGGATAAATACACATGGAATTAGTGTGGGATATTTATTGTGCGGCCCTGAAAGATAAATCGTGGATTGTGGACCAATATATAAGGAACATTTCTTTGGGGTGGCGATGAAAAAGACTGACAAAACATTGTTTCTCTGCGATTTTAAAAGCGACTCCGTTCGTTGTGTTTATTTTCTATTTTCATGGTCTGGCCTGTCTTGTCGTGTTTTCGTACCCGGTACGCTAGCGTTGCACTTGCTTTATACCTTAATTAATTGCGACTGTTCAGTTTACTTTGTCTCACAGTCTGTGGCTAAAAAATAATACTGTTCATCTATCTAAAATGAAAAATCAGCACAGACACTGGGTGTCATGATGTTGTTGGGTAGGGAACGCCCCCCCTCGAAGACAACGAACGTTCGAACAATGGTATTTAACCGTGAAATCCGATATCGAAAAGCAACGACACAGCAGTCGTACGACCATAGGCCAAACGCTTCGAGGTATGGCCATGAAAAAAGTGTGGTGAGGACGAAATAAGAAACCAATTTGGAAATGATGCCAACTTGGAAATAAATGTTTTCCGTTATGTTTTTTTCGTTCAAGCCCTGCATATGCCAAGATCCAAGAATGGCTCGGGCGTATACCGCCCAAAATACAAAAACCTGTGCACTTCTCGCTTGTCTCGCTCAGCTCACTTAGACGATCTCGGCCAGGTGCGGAACGGATACGGCAGGGCGAGGGGCGTTTGAGCCGCCCTCAGAAGACTGCGCTCGAACAAAGCGATTTGACCGAGAAATTCCAGTTCCGAGACCCCATACTGAGGCCGACACGAAAAAACTCCTGGCCGAATCCCCCAAAAAAGAATGATCATATATAAATTTATATATATATATATATATATATATATTGGCGGTAGGAATAACGCCTTACAGAGGACGTGATGATTCTTCGATGACCAGACCTTCGATTGTTGCGATATTTTCAATAACAGGACGACAATGTCATCGGCAATCTTTCTTGCATTGGAGCCAGATCATTAGGACGTATGGATCAACCCGAAAAACGCCGTAAGGAGACTATCGCTATAGTCTAAATAGCACCCTCCCGTATATTGGCCACCCTGAAATACGTACAAGTTCTCGCGCCACGGTTGTGGTTTAACATTGGACTTCGGCGACAATGCAACCACTAGCATGCCGACCGATGCCAGCCTCTAACGGAGCTCCGCGTTCCTTACAGCGAGCACAGCAATGCAGCAGAGCTAGCTGCAAAATACATGAATTCAGGGAACTCTGTACCGGATGAAAACACACCGAGGATTACACTTTTGGGTTGCGAGCATGTTAGACAATCAGGTTACGCTAAAACGATTCAGCATGCTCTCAATGAACGCCGTCTCCGTGGGTTCCAATGTTCCCAGTTCCCGGTCGCGTTTGAAAGCGCAACACGTGCACCAAGCTAGTTCTCCGAGGTCATTCGTGGGGAATTTCGCAACTAACCCGGCATGAAAATATTTGCACCTCTCGCACGAGCCTGTAATCACGATATAGTTTACGTGAACAGACATGACTAGTTCTACCTTGCCGTCGACAACCATGAGAAAAACACACGGATCAGTCCTAGACTGCTCCATGCCATACTCGACCACTGTTTTTACCAGTAGTCCGGCCCACTGACATCCGCACTATTATAGACCATACGATGATATATTTATGCGCACAGTCTTTCCTGACATGTCGCCACAACCATCGGGTAGTTTCGTGTATATGCTGTGTTAAATTCCGCACGTACTGTTCGTGATAGCGGCATGTATGTATCAACTGTACTGCGGTGAAACTCTGATTGGTTGGTTTGAATAGCAGAACTGTTGATTGTATGTTGTTGTACCAGAATACTCTTCTTGTGGTGCTACGGTACTTCGGTAGATTGTACATGTGCACGAGTTATACATCGGACCGTAGTGGTGTGTACGGTACGTTGGTATGTCGGTACGTTGGACACATTGACGAATAGGAACATTCCTGTAGTGTTGCTAACACGATATAGCTTGTCTCAACGAACAGCCTAGCAATAAGTTACAGTTACATACGTTGTGTCACGGAGGTAAGTTACAGGGATCGTCTCGTGGTATCACCCACGAGCAGTCCCACGGGTATGTACGAGTAGGCACTATGCGAGGAGGTTTAGGTATTCGACTACGAGCGGTTGTTACTGGGCTGTGGAGAGTTGGCCCACATGACCCACTCCACTTTCTGACCTGTCTCTCCAGACATTGGTCTCTCTAATATAATACCTTTCTCCAGAAGCCACTGATTTACCAACACGCTATAGCGCTATCGGTCGACTGCTGTACGTCCCCCTGGACTGTGTGCGACGAGACTGTGAGGGCGGCTTGATCAACCGGCCTCGTCATGGCTGAACAGGAGGGAGGTGACCCTGCGGCAAACCAACAGGGTGACCCGCAGGGCTTTGGTGAGAGAATGGATTCCTTAGAGTCTCGAGTGTCTCAAATGCTGGATATGTTTTCTAACCAGCAGCAGATGCTCCAGACAGTTGTTGAGACACACCAGAGGGAGAATGTGGAATCCTCTAGTTCGCGTGCTGCGCCGCGAGGCATCGAACTAGATTCTGGTGTGCACCAATCGGGTGCTGCCGGTAGGACCGCGGGGAGTACGGGAGGCGATACCCTAGGCTTTGGCGTGTCCGACATGAGGGTTGGGAGTAGGGGTGTTGTAGACCCAGGCTTGAACCCGCGTGTTTCTGATGAGAATCGTTCCTCTGTTCCTGCAGTAAACTTTGGTTCAGTTGACGGGACTGTTGGTGGGGCTTTAGGTAGCCAGTCCTCTGTTCCGCCCACTACCTCAGCAAGTGAGTGGTGGGGAAAAGTCGCTAGTGGGAACACACTGATCCCAGCGGCTGACAGTAGTTCGGGGGGGAGCTTGGGTGGGGTCTTTTCAAGAAAGTTCCCAAGGCTCCTGAATTTATCGGTACTGATGTATCGTATCCTTCATGGTCGCAGAATTTTCTGCTCAAAGCTCGTCACTACAATCTGAGCGAGTCGTTCACCTGTGATATCGACATTAAAATCGCCGACGTTAATTTCGACTTGACCCCTCGGGTAGAGAAGGGATACAGCGTTGGTGTACTGCGTCAGCATGAGATTGCTTGGTGGTTTCTGTTCGACTGCTTGAAGAAAGACAGCCACAAAAACATGGCAAGGCAAGCTGGTTCCCCGTATAAGGCTTTTCGCGCGCTCAAGGATCACTTTCTACCGTTGAGTCAGAGTCAAATTCGAGTGCAGGAAGAAAAACTGAAGTCTCTGCGCATGCGTCCCCACGAGAATCCCACAACTTTCTTTTCATCCATCAGAGAGACGCTTGGTGTGTTGACCATGCTTGAAGTAACGAAGGATGATCATGAAGTGTGCAATCTCATGCTGGAAGGACTGTCCCCCGAGTACAAGACTTTACGTGAGACTCTTGTGGTGTTCTGTTCGAATGACCCCTCTTTCATCGAGACCAAAGTGCGTGAGCGGTACCTAGACTTGCAAGCACAGGGTGGTTCTAAGAAGCAAAATAGTGTTGCTCTGGTGTCTAGGCCTGCGAAGAAGAAGAGTAACTTCAAGAAGCACAACAAGCAGAAGTCTAACTCTGAGTCTGATTCCTCGAAGAAGTCTTTTCAGGGGAGGTGTCGCAAGTGTGGGGAGGTGGGTCACATGAAGCTCGACTGCAAGGCTCGCGTCATCCCTCATCCTTCGCAGACTGGAAAGCCCGAGGCCGACGAGAATGAGAGCGGTGAGCAGTGTGCTATTCCTGATTCGGATCTGGTGTGCAGAAATGGTAGTTACCGCATGAGTGATGACTGCCAAAAGGTGTTGCTTGCAGCATGTCGTAAGGAAGTGGTCTTGAAGGCGTGTGATGATTTGAGTAGGATGTGGTATGATGTCTCTGGTCTGAAGTGTCTGATGACGTCCCGTGATGATCTGATTATGAGCGCCGTCAGTAATGATATGATCCTGAAAGCTGTCAACAAGGATAGATATGTCGAGGATTGGTATGCTGACACAGGCACTTCATATCACATGACTGATTCCCTGTCTTGCATGAGAGACTTGAAGCCTTGCCACAGAAGTGTGAATGGAATTGGTGGCGTGTCTTGTGAAGTAGCTTACTCCGGAACGCTAGACTTGGTATTTGTGACTGCCGACAGTGAGTTCTCCGTGGAATTGAAGAACGTATTGTACTCTCCCAACTTGGGGTATAATCTCTTTTCTCCGAGTGCTGAGTTTGATGGTGAGTCATGGAATGGTCTTGGTGGTCCTAATGGTGTTATGACTGCATTCAATGGACAAGTAACTTTTCAGAACTTCGATGGCATGCTGATTGCGTCTGCGTATCGCCTAGGAGAAGCCTGTGTTGGTACGGTGTTGGCTGCTCTCACTCCCGCCAACCCCAAGCATGAAACTACGATGGATATCAACAATTTCCACAATATTTATGCACATTCGCACGAGGGTCTGCTTCGCACTACTGCAAAGCGATTAGATACCAAGTTGGTTGGTGACATGCATGCTTGTTCAGGGTGTTCGATGTCGAAGGCTATTCGGAAAGGAATCGTTCGGGAAACTAAACCTCGATCGGATAAAAAGTTGGGCAGAGTTTTTGTTGACCTGGGAGGAAGGAAGGACATTGCGTCCGTAGGGGGAAAACATTACCCCATGATTGTGAAGGATGATTTCACGAGACGTGCATGGCTGTATTTCCTGAAAAATAAATCAGACGCTGGCAGTGCTTTCCGGAGTTTTCTTGCGAGTGTGCGTGCTGATGGTGTCCCGTCATTGGTTGAGATTGTTAGGTCTGACAATGGTGGGGAGTTTTTCGGGGGGGGGTTTGCATCTGTGTGCAACGAGCTTTTGATCAAACAAGAGTTCACACCGGCTTATAGTCCGCAATATAATGGTGTTGCAGAGCGTGGGCTGGGATTGATAGAGGAGGCCGCGATGGCGGCTCGTATTCAAGCTTAAGTTCTTTTTGGGCATGTACATTTACCTAAGACTGATAAACTCTGGGCTGAGGCTATGCACTGGGCTTGCGAAGCGATGAACCACACTGCGTGTTCTGCTAACCCTGAATCCAAATCGCCGTATGAAATGTGGTATGGTGAACCTCGTCCCGCTAGACCGTATCCGTTTTTGAAGCCCGCCTACTGTAGGTGGCAGCGACCGTCAAAGCTGCTGCCGAAGGGTGAGAGTTGTTTCTATGTCGGTCCTTCGAGAGACCACCCGCGTGATTGTCATAGAGTACTTACGAGGGCTGGTACTATTCAAGAAACGAGGGATGTGACGTGGGAGGTGCTGCCGTCACAGCTCCCTCTGCTGCAACCTTCTTTGCCGATAGAGGTAGCAGAGGAGGGAGGGGAGGATAGTGACGACGATGTTGAAACCGAGATATGGCCGCTTGTGGGAAGAGGAGTCGCTCACACACTTTTGAAACGTGATGCCGTGCCCTCTGGTGCGGGAGTCGAGGAGGTTGAGAGTGTTGGCGCAGGTAGTATAGGCCCGTCCTTTTCTGTTCCATCTTCCCCTGCTGAACCGTCTGCCCCCGTGAACATTTCTTCTGGTAGTGTAGCTCCTTCTGTGTCTTCGCCTGTGAATGACGGGGAGGGCCAGGGAGGGCAGGAATCAGGAGAGGTAGAGATGGGGGATCTGGGAGGGGATGATGAGGTAGAGTCGATGGGGCAGGGAGGGCATGATGATGAAGAGTCGATTGGGTCGGGAGGACTGGTAGAGGCGGAGGCATCCCCTCCAGCCGCTCGTCGTCCGCGGCATGTGGCCGAGCTTGCTGACTTTAATACTTCCGCGCGTGAAAATGATGAAGTGAGAGAAGGTAGGACTCGCGCGCAAACTCGTGCAGTCAACCAGCAGAGTGTACCCGGCCTCATGGCCACCCTAGGACCCATCTTCGCGACAGAGGTCGTGTACTCATTGTTGTCGGAGCAGAGAGCAGGTGATGAGACGGAATTGCCGAAAGAACTGGTTCAGGATGTAGAATCGGAGCCTGGTAGTTATCAGGAAGCCCCGCGTTCGAAGTACGCTGAGATTTGGGAAGGAGCCAGGTCTGCCGAAATTGAAGGCTTGATAAGAGCAGGAACGTTCACGTTGGCAGTAAAAGTCCCGATAGGCTGTAATGTGATTGATGCTAGATGGGTTTTCTAGTGGAAAGCAGACGAAACAGGAAAGATAGTGAAGGCCAAGGCTAGGCTTGTAGCGAAGGGCTTCAAGCAGAAGTATGGTGTGGATTATCTTGAGACATTCTCGCCTACCGCAAATGCTGCATCTTTACGATTGCTGATAGTGTTGGCGTGTTTGTACAATTTGGAATTACTCCACTGGGATATTGAGCAAGCATTTGTTCAGTCGGAATTGGATCACGAGGTGTTCATGAAGTTGCCTCCTGGCTGCGGGTCGATGTCAGGAAAGGTTGTCCGTTTGAACAAGAGTTTGTACGGATTGAAGCAGGCTTCTAGGACATTTTACAAGAGGCTGGTGTCGGAACTGAAGAGGACTGGTTTTGAGCAGTCAATGTCTGACCCCTGTGTCCTGCGTTTCATGATGGGAGACGAGGTATTGGGGATGGTCGCGATCGACGTGGATGACATTCTGTATGCAGGAAGTAACAGCCTTGCCAAGGTGGTTGTGGCAGCACTAGGTGACTCTCTTCCTACGAAGGACTTGGGGGAGATCAAGTTCTTTCTAGGTTGTGAATATATTCGCGACCGTGAGGCTGGTACGATTGAGATTTCTCAGGAAAGTTATATCAGGAGTGTTCTCGAGAGATTCAATATATGTCGCACCAGCTCGATCCCTGCTTCCCTTGCCAATGATAACAGGTCCGTGATGGAGGATGAGGGGGCAGGAGATGTGCCGTTCCGAGTGGTGGTGGGGAGCCTGATGTGGATTGCCAGCCAGACAAGGCCCGACATCGCGAATGCTGTGCGGGCGGTGGCGAGGCACTCTGACGAACCAAAGAGGAGCCACTGGAAGGCAGCTCAGAAGATTCTCAATTATCTTCTGGAAACGGCGCATCTGACTTTGAAGTTCAAGCAGGATAGTTCGGTAGACGCAGGCACGGTGGTGTATGTAGATGCTGACTTTGCAAGTAGGGCCACTGACCGTAGATCAGTTTCGGGTGCGATGGTTTTCGTGGCGGCGATGCTTGTAGTTTGGATTTCTAGGACGCAGAAATGCGTTTCACAGTCAACTTCAGAAGCAGAGTATCTTGCGATGGGAGATGGTGTAAAGGAGGCTCTGTTTGTAAACGGAATGCTTCAGTTCCTGAGGCCTAGTGCGAAGCCTCGTAAGATAGATGTCCTTGAAGACAACGAGGGAGCGATTGCGCTCGCAGAGAACCCGCTGAGCTCTAGTAGGAGTAAGCACATCGATGTGAGGCACCACTTTCTTAGGAATCTGACCGAGGAGGGTGTGATCGAAGTCACCCACGTCCCCAGCGAGAAACAACACGCGGACATCCTCACGAAGGCGTTGCCGAGAGATCTTTTTGAAGTTCACCGCGACTTTGCACTTGGTATCAAGAAGTAGAAGTCTGAGTCGTTTTGTTTTTGTTTTTGTTTGATATGTATTTGGTCTGGTAGATACAACAGCCCCGAGGGAGGGTGTTCGTGATAGCGGCATGTATGTATCAACTGTACTGCGGTGAAACTCTGATTGGTTGGTTTGAATAGCAGAACTGTTGATTGTATGTTGTTGTACCAGAATACTCTTCTTGTGGTGCTACGGTACTTCGGTAGATTGTACATGTGCACGAGTTATACATCGGACCGTAGTGGTGTGTACGGTACGTTGGTATGTCGGTACGTTGGACACATTGACGAATAGGAACATTCCTGTAGTGTTGCTAACACGATATAGCTTGTCTCAACGAACAGCCTAGCAATAAGTTACAGTTACATACGTTGTGTCACGGAGGTAAGTTACAGGGATCGTCTCGTGGTATCACCCACGAGCAGTCCCACGGGTATGTACGAGTAGGCACTATGCGAGGAGGTTTAGGTATTCGACTACGAGCGGTTGTTACTGGGCTGTGGAGAGTTGGCCCACATGACCCACTCCACTTTCTGACCTGTCTCTCCAGACATTGGTCTCTCTAATATAATACCTTTCTCCAGAAGCCACTGATTTACCAACACGTACAAAAGATCGCGTGACGTCGAAATAAAACATGTTTAATCCCTTCTCATTTGTAACAGCGGCCAGAACTACTCTATGTACTACACTACAACTCTACAACTGACGCTGAACATAGAGTTGGTGCGATCGTCTCAAAGTAATCGACGTCCTGAACCTGGCTAAACCCCTTACCCACAACTCTAACCTTTAGCTTCGCTATGAAGCAATCTTAATATTTATTGTAGGAAAATGCCCTATTTGCTCCTACAGATCTCTGCCCCTTCGTCGATCCCGCGGCTTTGCACGCTCCGGCCGTGGTGTGACCGTTAAGCTATAGGGCCATCGCATCATGCCACGCCGTTTTACGCCCGCTACGGACTGCAGTAGCAGCAGCAGCAGCAGACCTTGTCGTGCAGCAGTGCGTTCAGCCCCTCGCCGGCTCACCCTTACAGCAGCGCTGTCGGACATGATCTCCCTCATCTCTTGCATCATCGATGCTTGCTTATTCTCCATCATCAGCTGAAGCTAGATCTTCAACTGCTGAAACTCCTATTTGGAGTCTCACTCCTATGAAGATATCCTCGCCTTCTGGTACCAGAACTCCCACGTTCAAGACACCAGTGTTGTCGTAGAGTCCGAGCCCGGATGCCCTGACCGACGACTTTTACTATCTCCGTTGTATAAGAGGACAGAGAACAGAAAGAGAGCAGGGAGCGGAGAGCGGAAAGGGAGAGCGGAGAGCGGAGAGCGGGAGAGCGGAGTGCTCGAGCCCTCCTTCCACGAGAAATTTGCAAACAAAACGACGACGAACATATACGCAGCCCTCTGCAACTTTTATAACCGTCGTGCTGTGACGATTCAAATTAACAAGACATGCCATGACATGCACAATAAGCAGCTCCAACTCAGGCTGTGACGCTTCGGTTTGCGCAACACGCGTAGAAAGCACCCGCACCGCAGTGCGCCGTCGCGACAAGGACGCCGCTTCATCGGCATAGGATACGGGGGATACACCCACAGCCCCGGGCAGAAACGCCCAGAAAATACTTTGAAAAACGTTCCTTTTGATATGCGCCGCTACTATAAATGACCTCCGGATGCCACAGGCCCTCGACTTCGACTAAATTGGTAACTCTCCCCGCACGCCTCTATGACTCCCAGATAATCACCGATCAGCCAATGGGGGGTAAGCTTTCCACACCGTGCGGGTCGGTATCGACCTAGGAGAACGCTTTTTCGTCCCCGTGTTGCTGGGGTTGTAGACGTATGTAGTGGTTTCTGGTCCGGGGATGAGACATTATCATTATCCTCTGGCGGAACCTCGGTGTTGATCTGAGGGGCAATTCTCCTCTCGCGCTGACTCTATGGTCCTCATTCAATCAGTAATCAGCCGATGGGCGGTGGGTTTTACACAACGTGCGAGGCGGTATCGACCCTGGAGATCGCTGGTTTCGTCTCCGAGTTGTTGGCGTCGCAAATCTTTGAGTTGACGTTTGATCCAGGGATGGAACGTCACCCTCCTCTGGCGTCGCTGGCTCCACAAGCCACAGCCAATCAGCAGCCAGCCGATAGAGCCGGAGTTTCCACGCCGTGCGGGGCGATATCAACGCGGTAGATCACCGTTTTCGAGCCCGGTTTGTCAGAGTTGTTTTGATATGGAGAGATTCCTGGATCGTCGATGGGACCTTATCCTCCCCGCCTGCGGCGAAAAATCGATTGCTCTGTGGCTGGAATATTCTTGTTCTCAGCAGCTACTTTCTGTATCAAAACGAGGGGCCGAACGGAAAACCCTTGAAGGGGTCGGTCCAGTTGAGCGATAGCGTCACCTTGAGAACATTGGCGACCGTGCAAGATTTGGCACCCTTGCGAGTGGTATCGGTGGTGTTGCAGATCCGTACCCAGCCACCGGCGGTGTTGGTAGGGGCTTGCTTGAGTGCGTTGAAGAGCGGCGAATTTTTGCGCTCCATGTGGGAGACGGCGAGGGCGTGCTGCTCGCACACCAGCTCGTTCGATCACCTGCAAGATGGTAGTATTCTGGGTGGTTGCGGGCGGGGTTCTGATAACCTACCGGAGCTGGCGATGGCGAGGGTAGGTACGGGAGGTGGTTCATGCGCACCTCTTTTGGGGCTATATCTGGTAGAGATGTAGATCGGGCTGCTGTAGGCAGCTTCCAGGTGCGGCAAGTGTAGGTTCCAGTCATCCAGTCTTTCGTTGACGATGATCGCGACCTTCTGAGCCACGGTGTGGCTTACTTGCTCGACGCCATCGTTGCCGTCTGGGTGGTGGGTGCCTGTCGCGATTTTCCGCATGTCTAACCGCTTGTACACATCAAGTGACAGCTTGAAGCATAATAGATGACCGTGATTGGAAAGGAGGCTGATCGGAAGCCTCCATAGAGGGAGATGTCTGTTGACCAGGATGTCGGCGATTTCTTCAGCCGTGAATTTTGCAACAGAAACGGCATACATGTCAGCGAGTCGGCTGCAAAGCTCCGCGGAGGGTAGGATATAGGAGTTCCCTCGAGGTGTAATACGGAGGGTCCGACGTAGTCACCGCAACAGCAGAGATAGATGGTGAGGAGGGAGAAAGGAGAGATTGGTGCACCGCCAGATGAGAGGGCCTGCGCTCGTCGTACTGTAAGCATCGACGACGCTGTCACTCTGTGAAGATGCGCATGTCAATCCACAAGACAAGGTTCTCGAGCATAGAAGTTGTGAGAGCAACACCGAGGTGGCAGAACGCGTTGGCGCGGCAGGCCTGCATGCTCCACGGGTGTGTTAGCAGGGGAATGCAGCTTGGCGTGAGATCGGCATCTAAAAGGCGGGCCGTGGGGATCGTCTGGACAAGCCAGGGCGGAGGGCATTAGTTTCCGAACGAGGGAGACGCTTCCTATTTCGTCCGTGTAGAAACACCCTTGGTCGACTATAGAACGCACTTCCGATAGCGGTGTCCGTTTGTGAAACGGACTATAGAACGGAAACTGCCTGGAAGAACCGAGCAACGTCAGCAGAGGTCGTGTAGGATGGTGGCGTCACAAACCGGTTCGGCGCGTTCTTCACGCGCCCAGTCGGTGTCCGAGAATCTCTTGATAGATTCGAATAACTCGACTTCTGCCATATGTGGACTACTCGGGGAGAGTGACTGGAGTGCTGGCACGTGTCAGCCCGGGGGGGACTAACGAGGTCGCAGCAGGGTTGACCGCATCGGTGACGTGCTGAATCAGCAGAATAGAAACTGGGCCGACGAGGCGCGCGGGCGAAACGCCAAACGCCAAGGCGGTCCGAGGCTGGCGCGGCTGTTGCACCTTGGGAGTTGGTCGTGAGGCTGGGCGTGAGTTTGACGTTTGCGCAAGCTCCGACACCGACGTTTCTTAAGAGCTCCAACCCACCCTAGGTTCACAGTGTTCATGCGAAGGCAGGTGATACGCGGCGGGCGTCGGTCAGTTGTTTTTTTCAATATTCGCCGACTGGCGGGTGAAAAACAGACGATAAGCAAACATCACTGTCGGATGCAACCATTGGTTGATGCCCGGGTAGGAGTAGGTTCACAGAAGGGCACTCATGATGTACAAGCAGAGAAAGGGAAATGTATAGAACATCGTTGCCCCGTGGGAGCTCGTAGAAGATGCGCCAGTCAAGCCACGACGGAATAGAAATCATCAATATAAAAACATCCATATTGTATCTGTGGAAACACCAACAAATACGGTTACATGAATATCTTGTCACCGAGTACGTGAGCATCCTCAACAGCCCCTCTGCTCCCTGCTCGGTGAACGGGTAACACAGCATTGCTCGTCATACCCCCGTGATTTAAAACAAGATCATCATGCAATCAAATCCAACAGGATACTCAAAACCCAAATACCAGACAAAAATCGAACCTCAGATTCAATCCAAATCAGTTGAATATAGTGGTGTTAACCCCAACATCAACCCGGTAATCATCACTCAGCTGCCGTAACTAGGGGCATCCACCCCAGTAATCAAACAGCCATCAGCTGCTGTTGAATGAAGTAGGGTTGAACCGAGCATATTCCCATAACTCCAACATCTTCTAATAATCAAACTCACACCTCAAATATCAAAAACAGAATATCATATTCCGTAATAAGAATATCATAATCCAAAAATAGAATGTCAAATCTCAAAACAAATCTGAAAACTCAAAAATAGAGTCTATTAACCTCAAAACCAGAACCTCGAAACTCAAAAATAGAATCTCAAATATGAAAAACAGAATTTGAAAACTCAAAAACAGAATCCCAAAGCTTAAAAATGGAATCTCCAGCTCAAATGCAGAAGCCATATATATATGTGTATAGTACGGCGATCTACCGACTCGAAAATCACCCTCTCAGTCCTAACTCAACTCATATTCATGACAAAGTTCCCGTGCAAACGGAATGATTCCTTGCTAAGGGGTTTCGTCAAGAAATCAGTGTGCTGGAATTTCGACACACTCTCCCTTTTCGACAAGCTCTCGCAAGAAGTGGTGACGTACATGCATGTGCTTCAAATTAGAATATGTTACGGGGTTAACCCCCATCTGAATCGCACCGTTGTTGTCCTCAAAAACCTGGATGCACGGGTCGCCAAAATTGGGCAAAAGAAAACGCCACCCACACAGCAAGAAAAGGGCCTCATCCAAACCTTACGCCATCGCAACATACTCTGCCTCACTCGATGAGAGTGCGGTGCATTTCTGCGTCCTAGAAAACCATTGAATGGCGGCACCCCCATACATCATGACTCCACCCGATACAGACTTCCGCTTAGTTTCATTCGGAGCATAGGCTGCATTCGCGGAAACCAACAGTTCTAGACCACTGCCCCTCTGAAACATAACGCCGTAGCTGCTCGAGGCATTCAAGTACTCCAATATCCCTCTCACTGCCTTCTTGTGCTATTGCTTGGGGGCATGCGCAAACGTCGCCACCGCCCTCACGGTATTCGAGATGTCGGGTCTCATCTGGTTAGCAAGCCACATCAAAATCCCTACCAGTTCGCGGAATGGTCTCACCCCATCGGGCTCATCCTCGTCAAACCCCTCAAGAAAATCATCAGTCGGAAGTGGGGCGGTCCTACCTGCGGTCAGGCCAAATTCCCTGACTATCTTATCCGTAAAAGACTTATGTGCGACCGTCAAGAAACCCGCGACCTTGCCTCGGGAATAGTGACAACAAGCGTACCATCGTAGTCCGTCAAGGGTATTGATGGGGACAGGTTTTCTCAAGTCCTCGCAAAGTCGGTCACATCTCTCTTTACGGCCTGCCACGAATACGCCATCGACGTGCACCATTGCAATAACGGAAGCAGACCCTGCTTCGGTTAATCTACAAACCCAGGGATCCGCAAGGCCCTGTTCAAAACGAAGACTCTTCAGACGGGTGACTAGCTGTTTGTGCCAAGACGTCGACGCTTGCTTCAGACCGCAGAGACTGCGATTAAGGCGTAGTATTTTTCCAGATCAAGCTCCAAAGCCTTTTGGCATACGCATCAAACCCACCTTGTCGTTCAGCTCGGCCTGAGCAAACGCCTGTTGTACATCCAAATGACATAGATATAATTGCAACTTGCATGTAACAGCAGCCATCAAACGAATGCAAAGCGCGGCGGGGGTTGGGGCAAAAGTCTCATTGTAGTCAACTCGCAGACGTTGGCTAAATCCTCTAGCTACCAGTCGCGCTTTCGCCTTTACTACCTTACGGGTTTCATCTGACTTCCACGCGAAGACCCACTTGGCATATACCACGTTCAAACCTTTTAGCTGCTAGGCTACTCCGAACGTTTCCGCCCCTTCAAGCCCAGACAGCTCATGATTGATCACATACACCCAGTTTGTACTGTACTCTGAGCCCATAGCCTCTTGGTATGTCACGGGTTCCCACAGCTCGCTTGCCTGGCAGATTGTTAGGGGAGGGGGGCTGTTGGGTGGGCGCTGGTCGTGGAGGCATGGTCAGCTGGCCCCGCAGCTGTCGTCGCTTTGTGGTATGCTCTTGTTCTCGCGCGTGTTTGTCCCGGTTGCAAGAACTCGTTGCCTGGGGAACCCTCGTCAATCTGAGGGTTTTATTCGGTCGCCGGTGGGGATGGCGGAGATCTCACTCCGCGGCGGCGCCACCATCAGTGATGCCGGCATCACTACCGGCGTCATCACTGATGGCACCTTTGCCATCACCGGCGTTACCGGCAGCACCGGTTACATCTGCGGCACCGGCGGCACGTACCAGACGTGCCAACCGGCCTCCCACGCCTCCGGTTCGGCAGCCGTCCCGGTGTCCAGCCCAGCCGCGATGATCGGCACGCGCTCCATCTCCCAGGCGACGTCCTGCGTGTCGCTTGTTAGGCCAGATGACGTGAGGCCCTTGACGGAGTCCCGCGGGTGATTCCGCTCCCTGTTGAGGCAGAAGCACCTCTCTACCTTGAGCTGCAACCTGTTGGCGCGTTGAACGCGGCGGAACCCAGGCTGCATGAACGTGAGGGTGTTCGCCGGCGGCAGTTTCCCAAAATAAACTGAGTACGGCGACTTGCAGCCGGCGTTTGCCGTGGTCGCGGTGGTGTTAAGGTAGCTGTTCATATAGATGGCCGCTTCCACCCTAAAACGGACGAAGTCCGGGAGATGCCCGGGGAACAGCCGGGGGGGCTCAATGAAAGCGGCCACGCCGCCTTCCTGGATCAAGTCGAGCCCGCGCTCGACCACACCATTGTGCTTCAGCCCATTTACCCCCGTGTACTCATGGCGGATGGTCTTATCCCTGCAGATCGTCGCGAACATCTCATTCGTGAATTCTGCTCCGTTGCCCGTTCGGAGGCATTTGACGGCGTCACCGACGTCAGCCAGGAATTTCGTCATTGCCGCGGCCACGTCGACCGCACTCGCTCTCCTGAGGGATTGGATCCATCTCATGCGCGTCCTGTCACCCTTGAACAGGATTAGGTACAGAGCCCCATCAGCAGAAGAGATTTTCCTGGAGCCGGCAAGGTCAACCAAAACGCGCTACAGGGGTTGGGTCATCCGAGACGAAGTCGCCGTCGGCAACGACGCACGACTACCCTTCATCTGTACGCACCCACTACAGGTAAGCAGGGTCTCCGCCAGCTTGATGTGATGCTGCTTGGTCGTCTCGCGTACAAGGCCTTCATGGGCGTGGGCGTTGCACACATGGAAAACTTTGATGTCCACTTTCTTAAAACGTCGAACGGTGGGGACGAGCATGGCAGCAGCAATCGCCAGGCGTAACGCGGAGGGGGGGGGGGGGGGGGGTTCTACCGGGGGTTTGGTCTGCGATGGTACTGAGGCAACATGCACCATCGGGGAGGAAACAGGGGGGAAAGCCTCTACCGCTACTGCAGAATCTATTGCTGCCCCCACCCCCGGCGCCGGTGGCATGGGTGATAGCGCCGGCGTCCTCACCGGCGGCACCACCTCAGATACCGGCGTACGGGCGTTCAACGGGGAGCACACTGCCGCTTCTGATCGGTCTACAGATACCATCACCCCCGGTGACGGTGGCATGGATTGAAACGACGGCGTCCTCACCGGCGGTATTACCACAGGTAACGGCGCGCGGGGGAGAGGGGAGGGGGGTTAGATGTACCGACCCGTGACAAAAATGGGGGGGGTCTCTACTGCTCCTGCAGTGCCTATGGCTGCCCCCGCCGGTGGCACGCGTAGCAGCGTCGGCGTCCTCGCCGGCGGCACCCCCTTAGACACCGGCGGATGGGGGTTACACGGGGGGTCCTCTGTCGATACCGATTGGCCTACCGTTACCATCACCCCCGACGACGGTGGCATGGGTTGAAGCGCCAGCGTCCTCACCGGCGGAACCACCGCAGGTACCGGCGCACGGGGGGGTTACATTGGGAGTTCTCTATCGCTACTGATCGGTCTATCGCCACTTCCGGCGACAGTGGCATGGGTTGAAACGTCGGCGTCCTCATCGGCGGCATCACCACAGGTACCGACCCACGGGGGGGACGAGGGGGGCGGTAACACGGGGAGTTCTCTTTCTCTACTGATCGACCTACAGCTACCATCACCCCAAGCAACGGTGGCATGGGTTGAAGCGCCGGCATCCTCACCGGCGGCATCACCACAGGCACCGGCGCACGGGGGGGCGGTACTCCACCTCTACTGATCGCCCTACCGCTATGATCACCCCCGGCAACGGTGGCATGGGGTGAAACGCCGGCGTCCTCACCGATGGCATCACCACAGGTACCGGCGCCGCACGGGGAGGTGGAGGGGGGGCGGTTACGCGGGCAGTTCTCTGCCGCTACTGATCTGTCTACCGCTACCATCACCCCCGGCAACGGTGGCATGGGTTGAAACGCCGGCGTCCTAGCCGGCGGCATCACCACAGGTACCGGCGCACGGGGGGGGAACGGGAGGGTTAGCAGGGCCGTCAACGCCGGTGCGCCAACCATATGGTATCGGGGAAGGAGGGGGGGGGTTGAGGCGCGTTGCGTCTAGGCGAGAACCAAATCTATCCTCCGGAAACGTTAGACGGCCACCCAACAGGTAGACACCTGTCGCATGGACGATGAGTTTTTGATTAGTCTGGACAGTGTGCAGTGAAGGCAATGGCAGAAACGTACGATACACTCTAAAGGGTCACGCGTACGTCTTCGTTGCTGTGAACGACCACGTCCAAGCTCTCTACGTACTCTACTGCTTGGGGCGTACCGTCGCCAATGTACACTGTAACGTTCCCGGGGGGAGCGGGGCGCAAGTTGTCCAGCGTGTGATTGTTTGGGGCCATGCGGTTTGTCGACCTATTGTAGGCTACCCAACTATCACCTCTCTACCAAAAGTCTCACTCTGACTACCCTCCACTAACTCACGACCCATAGTCAGATTGTGTCGTCAAGACATGTGACGACTCGTTGGAGAGGGAGCACTGCCGCAGCCGTTGTTGTTGCTGTTGCTGCACGTGCTGCTGCGGTTTTGTTGCTGGTACTGCTGCATCTCGTACTGTTGCTCCCTCTGCTGCTGGTAGTGCTGTACCGAGTGCGGGTGCTGCCGCTGCTGCTCAAGACGCTGGTGTTGTTCGAGATTTTGCTGCTGCTGTTGCTGGTGGTACTGTTGTTGCTGTTGCTGTTGGTACTGCTGTACCTCGTACTGCTGTAGCCGCTGATGGTCAAATTGTTGTTGTTGCTCGTGGTTTTTCTGCTGCTGTTGTTGCTCGTGGTACTGCTGCTCTTGCTGTTTCTGCATGTGGTATTGCTGCTGTTGTTGCTGTTGCTGCTGCTGTTGCACCTCTTGGTGGGGAGTGGGAGCGGGGTTGTCGAGCAGCGGTGTGGCACTTGTCGCCACGTGGCTATGGTTAGCGTGCATATGGTTAAGGTGCACGATTTACGGAGGGTTGGGATCGTCGTTGAGACGACGATGGAGTTACACTTATTCATGAAATGACCGAACAGGCCGCATCTGAAGCAAAGTGGACAAGGATCTGTTTGGTGGACACCCTGCTCATTTTCTTGCGGTAGGCGTAGGTTGGGGGGGTACCAGACTGCATTATACAGGAGGTCAGTACCCGGGAGGTGTCCTTCGGGTCTTGCGTCATACACCTGCGACCACGCCTGGCGACCGCCGCCGCTGCCGTCACCCCTGCCGCCGCCACCGCTGTCATCCCTGCCACCGCCGCCGTCGCGGCCGCCGCCACCGCCGTAGCCATCACCAACACTGCCGCTACCGCGCCCGTACCCGCGGCCGCCGTGAACACCATGATTGCGGCCACCGTCAGAGCCGCCGCTATTTCCGCCGCCACCACCGTTAGCGTGCGTGTCCTGCTTTTGCCTTTTATTCTTTTCGTTGCCCTCATCCCAGCCCTGACCTTGCTGCTGTTGCTGCCCATTACCGCCCTTCCTTAGGCCAGCCCAGTCGTCCTGGTGGTGACCAGGCACGGGGAAATTCCCGCGTCCGCCAGTCGCGATCAGGACGTGGGCTGAGCAGCCTTCCTTCGCTCCTTCGTCTCCCGGTGGGTGGTGCGCACTCGGTCTTCGATGTGCGTTAAAGTCAAGCTGGATGTGTTCTGGAGTAATTTCGTATCGAGCGCATAGTCCGACGAAAAGCATTGCATAACGTGGAGGTTTGCCTCTTGGTCAGACTTAGTAATGCCTGCTTCAGCCAGCTTCTTCATTATTGTACTCATCCTCTCAAAGTAAAGGGCAGGTGCCGCCCCGTCGGCCTCTTGACGTTGGTGTATTCACGCAGGTATGCCTGCTTGTCCAAGTCGTCACAGGGGACATGAGTGCTTCTCTCTGCCAAACTGAAAATTTAACTCTTCCCTGCTTTTGGCGCTCGGGCCCTGAAAACAATAGAATTTTCTGTCACCTTGAACGCACCTTCGCAGGTGTTCGAGACAGCCCAAGACGTTATCTGCTTCGTTCAGGTAAATAAACTACCTGCCTTATCGTTTATAGTTTGGGTGCGGGCTCACCAAGACCTATCCTAAAGGTTCCTGGTTGGATACGCTCCCCATATTGCTGTGAGCCCATACCTTCTCCTCCGTGTGTGAGCCTTTTCTGTTCTGCTCTCTCTGAGCGCTCTCTCTAAAATGGTGTAGCGGGCGTGTTTGGCGCCAGTTGGTGGCACAGGGGGAAACGCCATATAGTACGCACTTTAATGTAGGAAGCGCTCATTGACCAATGACCGTCAAGTGGTGCGAAACGACTCAGGTATGCAGTTTTCTGCCTCACGCCCGTGTTCGACAAAATTACTTAGAACATACTAATATTTGAATCAAATGTTTTGTTCGCTAACCAATGACGGTGAGGTGGTGCTATAGTCTAAGCATATCCAGTATGATACGGTTTGTGTCTTCTTATTCGACGACTTGTATCAAAACGTCGTGTTACGGTATTGCCCCTGGAAGCCTGACAAGGCGTAAGGTCTAGGATACGGAAATTATATAAAAGGGTTTCACATGCCTTGAAGGCATGTGCGCATAAGAAAAAGGGGGTGATGGACTCAACGCGTTAAGCGTTTAGTTCTATCCGTGGCTTGTGGGACTATCGCAAGGGCTTATCTAACAAGTGAGTGGCGAATGTGGGACCTGCCTAGTAGAGAGATCTGCCAAGAGGGTGGCTTGTGTCTGTAACAGTCCCTAATCTTATAAAACATGGCGTGGTCGGCAGGAAATTCGCCCCCGCAGGGTCAAGAATGATGTCCGCGCGCGAGTTGGGTTTCGCAAGTAGCGTTCTGATACCTTTTCGCGACCGCTCGGGGTTTTGCTCGTAAGGTTTTCACCCACCCCGCCTTCGACCCCAGCGTTTTTGATTTTTTCTGTTCTCGATAGTTCCCGTTTTCCTTTATGTTTCTTTTAGTCTAAATACCCTCGTCAATCTTCGGAAAGCGATAGCGTTCGCGCCTGTCGATCCCGCCATTCGCTGGGGTTTTCTGTAGTGCGTTTCCCGTCTTCCGTTCTCCGTTTGTGTTTTTTCTGCTTTATCATTTTTCCTAGGGCTTCGTAGCTTCGCAAGGTACAGAGGTGTGGAAATGGGTTTGGATAGCCGCATCTCCGAGTCATGTTATAGATTGTCGGACCGCTGCTTCCCTGAATCTTCCAAACTTCTGCATATTTGGCTAGTCAGGGTGGGCTAGTGCTATGCTATTGCCCTGGGAGCCTAACAAGGCGTAAAAATTAGGATACAAAAATTTGATGAAAGGATTTTACATGCCTTTGAAGGCATATGCGTATAGAAAAAAGGGGACGGTCCATTTACTGCTTGGACCCGCAACGCCTTGAGCGTTGTGTTCTATCCGTGGCTTGGCGGACTAGTCTAATACTCGAGCTTATCTAACACAAGTGAATGGCCAATGTGGTACGTACCTAGTAGGGATGCCTGCAAGAGGGTGGCCTGTGTCTGTAAAAAACCCTGATCATATAGTCTAGTCTAGACTAATTATTACTTAGTACTATTTAAATATGTTTTCTTAATATGTTCATGTAAACATTTTGACTGAAGTACTCAGAGTACACTCGCGATTTCCTTTGAAATAGGCACACCCCATGGTTACGTCTTCTGTCTAAGCTTAGCTGATTGTAAATATAATTTGTTCTCGCCCACTACTGTCGACGCTGGTCAACAACCACTTTATGTGACGATAGCCCTTCCACCTCAAAACAAGTTTAAGTCACGGCCAACCCGCGTCGTGTCCTACGTGACTAGTGAATGGAGAGGGCATCCTCGAAGGCACGAAGTCCATCGATGCACCACGGGTACATAATAATAAGTTGCTCGTGGTATCACACACTCTTCGCCCAAAGCCGCATTTATTTGTTACATGTCGAACAGATTGATGAGGATGCTCACGTACCCTGTCTCGAGACATACATGTAACCGTATTTGTTGGGGTTTCCAACTTAGCAGCACCTGCTGGTCGAGGCCCAGCAAGACATCTGGTTCACGGATGAGCAATTGATAGTAGATTTTTATCGAGTTTTAGGCACGATGCAAGGTCTAGAGGGACCAACATTGCCATGCGAAAACGCTGCACGGACAGAGGTTACAGGGACGACAGCTGGATCGATGGCCAACATATCCGGGGCAGAGACCACGGGCGAGGCCGGTAGCGCAAGAGCCTGCGTTACCAATCTCCGCCAGTCCGAAGTAGATACCCTAGGTTGACACCTATCAAGTACGGGTTCACCTACAGTATAGGGATATGGGAAAGTATTACAATGTCAAGTTGGTTTGGTGTCCAGGTGGAAAATATCATTTTCTCAGGAACTTGGATGACATAGACTTATGTGTTCAGGAAAACTCTATAGCAGGATCTGACGCCAGCTCATGCACACATGTTATGCGGACACCGCCGACAAGGTTGTGATGAACGGAGGATAGAACCTTACCAGGTACCTGGTACAAACAAACGTTCACCTTGGGTAGAGATGGCGTGTACATTTGTTATGGAAATGTTGACACATGTCCAGCACTAGTCAATGTTCAGTAGCATTGCTCTCGTGTGTATCATAGATCTCATATGCGTTGGTTGACATGTAACGTATGCGGAAGAATTAGACTACTACTATTGTATTTGTAGCATGCCATGCCGAGGAGTTACTGCTGTTGTAGTGTTCTCTCGTAGGAGGCTCTTCGACCTCACTCTTTTTCGCTCTCTGGATCGCTATGGTATCCTCTTAGCTGTCCTATTGTCTCTGGGAAGCTACCATCGTCTGGACTCCTGTATTCTCTGTGGTTGATATCTGTGTGTGCGCATGTTTGTAACACCACGCCATCGTCTCCACTGCACCAAATTATCTTCTACTTCTCAGTTACCCACTCGCAGTGTCGCCATGTCGATTAACGTCGAGGACACAGCCTCTTGTCACCGTGTCAAGGGTGTCCACCAGAATATCATAATAGGCCATGACCACGAGCGTGGCGAGTGGATAAGATCGCGACTTTTTGCCGTCGAGCGCTGGTTGGCGTGCGCGCACACACATTTTCCTACACTCAGGGGGCTTTCTGATCGAGTGAGCTTCTGCTCGAGGTCGCACTGAGTCAACCCGTCTGCTATTGGGTCCGGCCTGATCACCTGGGTTCACGGCTGCACATTCGGTACGATCCCACATGTGAAACGCATTCGGGAGCACGAACTTCCAGGAGTTGATTTCGGTCGGCGAATAGGATTGTGCAACATTTGGTAGTTGGCCGCGTGCAGAGTGTCTTCGGTGTTCCGCGTGCGTAACTAACTTCCAAATCGCCTGCACGAATTTCTTCGCGGGATGAAGTCTGTCCAAGATATCTCCACGTACTAAGTGCCGTCTCAGTAGCGTATGTAGGTTGACGATCCGACTTGCATAGGCTGGGAGTAGCAATACGCCCGCGTCACACGCATACACGTGAATATAGCTTCACGTTAACTTACCTGCACGTACGTCGTTCACGCGAAGTGGAGTCTATCCAAGATACCTTCCGCGTGCTCGCCTGGGTGCGTGTGAAGGCTGAGAATGTGACTCGGCCTGTTAGCTTTTAGCTGCAGCCAAACGTCTGCACGGAAAGATTTGAAGTATGTCTGAGCAGTACATCTGACCCGCGCGTCTGCAGGACGTGACCGGGGAGCTGGCAATTCCGACGCCACAACAACGCAGCTTAGCCACCTGCGGTACGCCTGCTATGTTCCTTCGTGGAGCACAAAAGCTCGGGCGGAGACTGAAAGTGCATCCGACGGACATAGGCAATGAGCTTCCGAGCTAAAATCTAATCAAGTCTATACAACTAGTGTAGCATCCTCGCTGATAGAGGTGGCGGAATCGTCTTCCTCTAGGCGCAACCGGGCGTTGGGGGCCATTGGAAAATGCGGTAGAGAGGCCAACTACCACGAGTGGAGTGAAAAGATTCACCAAGCAATTTATTTTCATGCGCCGGGGCTACTAACCATGCTTGAGGCACCTTGCCCCGCCGACACTGGGCTGATCACATCTGCAGCAGGTGCGTGGTATACGGCGACCAAACGCCTTTACTCGGTGCTCTACTTCGCGACCACCGGGTCAGCACACAGTACAGTAAAAGCTCACACGGGGAAAACAATCGGCTCCTCGGGAGATGGAGCGGCAGCATGAAAGGCCCTGCAAGACTGTTTCGACGGCAACACCAAGGAAGCTCGGCGTGCGTCGCGGGAGCAGCTCCACTATAATAAAATGAAAATAAGCGACGATCCCACTGGCTTCATCGCCACCATGGACGATCTCCGGTTCCGTCTGAAGGGCATGGGGGAGAATATCTTCGACAAGCCCTACACGTACTTGCTTCTTGATGCCCTCACGCCGGGGTTCCAGTTCGTCAAGGATAAGATCTATGAGCTGGGAGACGCCTTCGACTACGAGCTGCTCACGCGGCTTGCTACAAACTACTTCATCAACCATCAGTCGTGGAAGCCGTCGGCACCGCCAGTAGCGGGGCGTGGAACAGCGATGGCGGTGACTGCGTCTAGTACTGATCGATGTCACTAGTGCAAGGCCTACGGTCACTTCAAGCGCGACTGCCCTGGGCTGGGGAAGAAGAGTCGTCCCAAACGGGGGAAAAAGAAGGGTAAGAAAGGTGGAGGTGGCAACTCTTCGCCCAAGTGGCGCTCGCTGCTCAAGACCAACTCCCACAGCGACGCGGAATACCACCAGCGGAAGGAAATTCAGCAGCTGTGGGCGAACCTGGCGCTTCTTCTGCCGCAAGATCAAGCCGGCACGAACATAGGGGGCGCTCACCTGGCACAACCGCATCAGCCCGAGCCACCAACACTTGTGTTCTATTTCAGCTCTATGCATGATTCCCTGGCCGAGGCGGCTGCGTCTGCTGCGGATGCGTCTGTTGCTGCTTCTGCGGAGTCATCCGCCAAACCAGCGGCACCTGCGTCCGTTGCTTCGGGGCCGGCCCAGTCGAGCCACCATTGGCCTCACAGGGTCTTTAGTGCGTTCATGGCAGCCGGTGCCAAACTACCGACAGCGCATCTCTGCCGTCTGGTCATCACGACGAATGTGAAGAGCGGGGCGACCGACAACTATATCGACCCACACCTCATTCCCCGGCTGCGAGAGTTCATGATCGACTGCAAGATTCTCACTGTCCCCCACTTGGTCAGCGTCGCTGGAGGGTACGTACTTGAGGGCGCTGCAACGGGTACTGTCCACGGCACCGTCACCGACGACGGAGGGAATACGCAGTACGTCTCCTTCAGTGTGGCTGTGGTACCAGAGCTGGGCACCAACCTGTTCTATGTCACCGTCATGCAGAAGGGGGTCGCTTCACTGTTTTACCCGACCAACCCTCGGTTGGAGAAGGAGAGCAGCGCCGTTCTGCCGATGCAAGATCTCGGAGTCGACCCCACTACTGGCGAGAGACCGTGTTCTATTGACGTGAAGCTTACACACCAAGTTGATAACTCTCTGGACCTTGGCGTCACCATCGGCGGTGTGGCCATGTAGGCTGCGACTGCAGACCTGTGGCACCGGCGGATGGGACACATCAACCGCAGGAGTATGGTACTCCGTAAAGTGCCTGGCAACAGTGTCGAGTACACCGGAGAAATGGAGGTGTGTGGTATGTGTCCTCTCGGAAAGAGTGCGCAGCAAGATCACCGGGAAGAGGCAACATACGACGACGTTATAATGGCTTACCAGCTAGTCAGCGTGGACACCTTGGGGCCAATCAACCCTCAACCGCTGGGTGCTTACCGCTACGTCACCAAGTTTGTCAGCCAACGTACCAAGTCGAAGGATATATTCTTCATGAGAGCGGAAACGCACACCATCGACTCTATCACGTTGTACAACAAGGCGGTCGTGATTCCTTCCGGTCACTGCCTGGTAAGGCTCAAGGCGGGCAAAGATACGGAGTTCACGAGTGCCGAGGTGCGGCAGTACTGCCACGCCATCGGCACCAAGTTAGAGTTTGCTTTTCCGAACACCCCTCAGCACGTCGGCGCAAACGCTTGCTAACATGGTACGCTGTTTTCTTGCCGACTCCAGTCTACCAAAGTTTGGGGGGGGGGCTGATGCAAACTGCTGCTTACCTGAACAACCGGACTCCACGCGTCGCACTAGCTAATGAGACACCGTGTAAGGCTCTCTGCGGCAAGGACGCTTACCTCGGACACCTTCGGGCGATCCGGGCAAGGGCTTCGTGCACGTAGAAGCCCACGTCAAGAAGCTAAAGCATCGTGCCTGGGAAGGGTCCCTTGTAGGGTACAGCATGGACAGCAAGTCGTTTCGCATCTACAATCCGAACACGAAGAGCGTACGCGAGAGCAGGAACGTCATCTCATCGAGACGCCTTCGCCCATGCCTGACCCTGACGTTTCGAGTGGTTTTGACGAGGGAAAGTTCACGTATGAAGACTACGACGACATGTTTCGAGACGTGCGAAACCATGCTTTCAACCAAGACCTCAGTTCGCCTTCTCCTGATCCAGTCATCGGAGACCCATCTATATGTGAGCGTCTCGATAACATTCGTGAAACTACTGGCTGTGACCTAGGAATCAGTCCTGCCAACTCGAGCTCACCTAACCTGCTGAAAGTCCATCGGGTGCTTCTTCTCCTGGGGGAGAGAGCCCTGGTTCTCCTGCGGGGGAAAATCCTGCTTCACCTGGGGGAGTTATTCCCTCAGGGCCAGGTTAGGAATCGCCGGCGTCTGGTTCTTGGACACCGGGTTCTGCACCGTCTGGTACGTCTGGTCCAGCGCCGTCCAGTTTAGGGTCGCGTGGTGGACGTGCTGCATCTCGAAGAGGTGCTGAATCGCGTGGCGGACGTGCTGCATCTCGCGGAGGAGCTGCATCTCGCGGTGGACTGGTGGTACTACGTCGCAACGTCCTGCAACTAGATCCTTTCCAAACGCGCCTTACGCCAGGACTCTCAGCGAACTACGACGTCTCGGACTCGCACTACCCGCGAAGGGGGTGTTTATGGACATGGCTCACAAGGATGATTTCCCACAATTCGCGGAGTATGCGTACGTCGCAATTTCCGTGCGACCTAACGTTCCGAGGACGTTTCGGGAGGCGATGAAGATGCCTGATGCTGAGCAGTGGAATGCTGCCTTCAACAAGGAGACCAAGTGTTTGCAAGACCTCGAGGTCTTCAAGCTGGTTCCACGCTCAACAGTTCCGCCAGGGCAAAGGAATTACAAATCCAAGTGGGTCACCAAGATCAAGCCTGACAACACCCTCAAGGCGCGTCTAGTTGCTCAACGCTGAAATCAGATCCCAAGACGACTGCGGCAGAATATCGCTGCAGTCTGCCGGCTACATGGCATACGGATGGTGCTTGCGATTGCAGCGTATTTTGGCTGGGAAAGACGACAGATGGAAGTGCAAACTGATTTCTTGTACGCGGACATCAAGGAGGGGTGTTCGTGGAAGAGCCACCTGGTTTCAAAACCCAGGACAAGGATGAAGGCCCCTTAGTGATGAAACTAGGGAAGAGTCTCTAGGGGCTAGCGCAAAGCCCCGGGAAATAGTTTTTTAAACATAGATCTCGTCCTGATCGCGATCGGATTTGAACCGCTCAAATCCGACACCTGCGTATACATCTACCACCACAACGGAGTCATCATCTTCCTCGCACTTTACGTGGACGATCTTCTTATTGTCGGTGCCAGCATCGAAATGATCGGAATGATTAAGAGAAAGCCGATGGACAAGTTCAAGATGAAGGACATGGGCTACGCATTGCTCGTGTTGGGCATGCAGGTTACGCGAGACCGTTAGAACGGCACGCTGACTACCAGCTAGAAGAAATTCACCACGTCGATCTTCGATCAGTTTGGCATGGCGGACTTGAACCTCGATAGTGCTCGAGGCTACGTTTCCGAGCTTTCCACGAAACACCCGGAAGACATGCTGCTCAATGAAGAAGAAACTCAACGGTACCAGGCCATCACCTGCTCGGTCATGTATCCTGCTCAAGTTCTAAGGTACGAGATAATGTACGCTACGAGTCAACTCGATCGTGCTATGTCGAAACTTGCGAAGGTACACCAGGGGGCGGCTAAGCATCCTCTGCGTTATCTGGCTAGAACCACAGATTTCACTATCATTTACAAGAAAGGGGGCTTCAGACCCACAGCCGTCTCGGACGCCAACTGGGGTAACGTCCCCGACACCGGCAAGTCGACTTCGTGTTCCATCATCATACTGTGCAGGGCTCCGGTAAGCTTCAAGTCAGAAGTTCAGAACCTGGCTGCAATGTCCACGATGGAGGCTGAGCTGGTTCCACCTGCACTAGCCATGAAGGAATCGGTGTTCTGTTCGACCATGCTGGCTGCACTAGGGTTTGATGAGGAGTTCAAACAAGTGTCGTTAAAAATAGACAACACGGCCACACTCCACGTCATCTGGAACCGTACACATACAGTACTCGCACCAACCACATCGCTTTGAGGTTCTTCTACATCCGTGAGCTGGTCAAGGAAAGCAAGATCGCCACCCGCTACGTTTCAACGGAAGACAATTTGGCGGACATCGGAACCAAACATCTGAACAAGAACCGTCTTCAACAACTACTGCACAAAATCTACGACTAATGTTAGATGTATGTGTGTTTGTGAATCTGTTGTTTGTGTGAACCAATTTACTATTTTAGTGGTCGACATTCGGCTGTGCATCATCGGCGGCTTCAGGAGCTATGTAGGATTGAAACACGATAGTAGTTTGGTTTGTGCAATAAGAATGGCAGTATCGTAAGCGCATAAATGTATGTAGGAACGTATCGAGTATGAACTATCACGTAACATATGCTTGGTAATTTTGTGGTTGATAATCGAAATGTGATGTAACGTCTGCCTGGTATTTCTGTGGTTGAGTATCGAATGATTTATGCGGTCTGCTTGACTTACTATAATCATGTCGTAGGTCGTTTTGGTTTTTTACAACTTCATTGCAACTTTCGTTGAGGGGGGGCGTTATGGAAATGTTGGCACATGTCCTGTACCAGTCAATGC
Organism: Undaria pinnatifida; assembly: GCA_012845835.1. Lineage (NCBI taxonomy): Eukaryota > Phaeophyceae > Laminariales > Alariaceae > Undaria > Undaria pinnatifida. The sequence goes on from JABAKD010000013.1 coordinate 14,176,522, forward strand.
TCCGTAGCATTGCTCTCGTGTGTACCATAGGTCCCATATGCATCGGCTGACATGCAACGTATGCGGAAGAAATATTACTACTGTAGTATTAGCATGTAATGCATGCGGAGGAATTGCTGTTGTGTCGTAGTGTTCTCTCGTAGGAGGTTCTTCGACCTCACTCTTTTGTTTATCTCTCTGGATCGGCATGGTATTCTCTTAGCTGTCCTATTGTCTCTGGGAAGCTACCATCGTCTGGACTCCTGCATTCTCTGTGGTGTATATCTGTGTGTGTTGGCCACTTAAGCGCCGATTTTTGTAACACCACGGCATCGCCTCCACTGCACGAAAGCACCTTCTACTTCTCAGTTACTCGCTCGCAGTGTCGCCATGTCGATTAACGTGGATACAGCCTCTCGTCACAGTGTCAAGGGTATCCACCAGAATATATCCATAATGATATTGTGTATTAGGTGCTTTTAACGTAGCGGCTTTGGCTTGCAGTAACAGTTATATTAATGGGGCTCCGCGCCGTGGCTCACGTGAATAGGCAACCGGGTGTGCCCGCGCTTTCGAGTGGGCTGCATGAGGCACATCATACTCGCGGAAGCGATACACTGCAGTCTATTTATGGATTGCTGTTTTCAACGTACGGTCGAAAAAAGGTGGAGAGGCGTACACGCAGTCATCGGTATTTTGGTTGAAAATATAAATACAATCCAGCTGCGAGATCGAAGATTTCGTCGAAACTCATGTTTGCAACCTGTGTGATACTTCGATCGCGTGTATTACTGGGTGTGTGTCCTCATCAAGGATATAGGTCAGCTACTTCCCTTAGAACTAGCTTGTACCAGCGTCAACAGGATTATGTTGCTCAATCTGTGCACAGAAACTATAGACCCCTTTTGGAGGAGACAAAATCTGACGGCTGTGGAATGCACCAGTTTATTTTGCATATCCTGCAGTCGTATCACCGGTGAGAAGAGGGTGGTGGGAGGGGTGTAGCTCGGCTTGTGCATGGCCGTAGTCGTATGACCATAGACCCTCGCATCCCTACTATGCCGGGACGGAGCACGTCGGGTTTTCAGCAACCAAGCAGACATTGCTTGCACCAAGCGCGAAGCGCCGAGAGGTGTTCGGCGAGTCGCATGAAGGGTGAACTGCATCCTCCCGAGAACGGCTCGGAATGGGGAGGGGGGGAGGGGGAGGCTAACTCAAACTTGAAGACCACGCAAATATGTATCCCGCACACAACGGTGTCCTAAAAAAACAGGTGACATGGCAGTATCCCAGTATCCAAGACGCATGCTACGACAGAAGTGCACCACTTTTTTTGCTGGGGCTCCTCGCTTTAAGAGCTTCTTCAGACGTTTCCCAAAAAAAACTGACTTGAAGGGGAAAAAATTGCTGTCGGATGAAAAATTCCATGGCCTAGGTAAAGTCTACACCGGAATTATGCAAACAAAATAATACAATTTCAGATTACTTGGGGTGAAGGAGCCCCGCCGTTGATGAAGCATTTAAGACAAAAACTGCTACCACAATCGTACCACGCGTCCCAAAGCCGTATTGCACGGTGAAGCTTACGTACCCATCAATTTCTCCCCCATAGGCTACGGAAGGAAGGTCACTCTTACGGCCTTTCATTGCAGTGGGTCGGGTTCACTCGCGCGAGTGAGCCCCGCTGTTCGTTTTGCGGTCGCGAACTTTTCGTGCTCTCTAAAGGTTGCGATACGAAACTGCAATGGTGGAATGGTAAGCTACCCTTCGCCAACAAAATCGCCTCAAGTATTTCAGTTAGTGAGGTAGTCACTCGTGCGAGTGGCCCAAACACGGTAGTGAAAAAAGAGATGCCCCCCCAACCCTAGCCATGGGTCTCTGGCCAAAAGAGCACTTCTTGCGAGCCGAAAGACGACTTCCTGCACGCCAAAGAACACTTCTTGTAAGCCAAAAGAGCACTTCTTGCATGCCAAAAGCGCACTTCTTGCAGAAAGAGCACTTCTTGCAAGTCAAAAGAGTACTTCTTGCGTGCCGAAAGAGCACTTGTCGTCGAAAGCAGCGCGTCAAGTATGCCATGTGTATCATCTGTTTGCGTTTCCCTCCACACGCAACGGCGCGAGATGTGCTGGGTATTTCGGCCTGACGTCCGCCCCTTTAGCTTCGTGAGCATCGAATACGCATCACAACTTGGACCGTATATGGGCCGCTTTCCCGTGTAAATAAGTTTAGAGGTCATAGGTCATTAGACTATCGGTCGAGCGAAACCGACGTTCATTTTAGTCAAAGAGGATATTGGTCTTGGATTATAGATCGTGGATGGATACCCGTATAGAACCCTCGGTTCTCTGCAGAGCGTACGTTGTGTATCAAATGATTCTAACAAATACGTCAGCTGTGAGTTCGATAAATTTAGGGTCGATGGTTATCTTTGCAAGCTGCGTGATACGCCGGCCGCTCGTTTGGCTCGCCATCACGGATGCATCGCAACGAAGAGTCACGACCTCAACCACACGCACTTGTTTGATGGCGATGTGATACTTCATGGCGATGTTACATCCGCCAAACACAACGTAGAAGAGGAACAAGATTAAATGCATTCCCACGGGTTCGATCACAACGACTTACACCCAAAAGCGTAACGGCCGGCCACCGAGCATCAAGGTGTCAACAAAAATGTTACCGTGTCAAGAAAGCCGAACAAGACGTACGGGTGCTAAAACCGAACGGGTACTGGACCGAACAGATACAAGACCGAACAGCTCCTGGGCCGAACAGGTCCTAAACCGAACGGGCAACGTGAGCTAGAGACCCAGCGACACCCTCGTTATATCTCCCCGGAAAACAGATCTCCTCCCTCCCTCAGCTCAACTCAAAAACCAGAAGGTGCTCTTCCTACTCGTGATTTGGTGCCGATCGCGCCGATCGGGGCGTGCGCAAATTATCCTACCACCCTCCATTCGCGCCAAAACGCGCGATTAGGCATTGTAGCCATTGTAGCCAAAAACTAGAAGCACTTGAGGACTTGACGCTGACAACCTTTCCCCGACCTAGCCGCCAGCGACTACAACTCAATGAAGCACGACAAACCGTGGCGCAAGATCGCTGCCTCCTCTTCGCCCCAAGCTCCCTCCACTTATGCCATCCCTGATTCCGCAGGCTGAGCCTGAAATCAACTCAACCGGGCAAAAGACAAACGAGGGTACGAGGTCAGGAACTTGGGAGAGAAGTGTTGGCTGAGAAAAAAATACACGCGACTGCCATCTCCGCGGGGCGAAGAGACAATAGGGAAGGGGAAGATGATTGGCAAGGCACTGAAATATCAGTTAGTGCATCCGCAGGAGTATCGGCCTATTCGAGGGGAGGCACAGCCGACGTATTATTTTTTGTTCATACAAAAAGAAGGGTGCTGCACCACGTATAACACAAGAGAAGTAAAATCATGATCAGCCTGAGCTGGCGGCTACAGGCTGGTTCAAGTTAAACTGCGGAAGTTCTCTCCCCCGCGAATGCCGCTCACAATATCTAGTCATAGGGTGAATATTTCGTATCATGTTGGCCACTCACGACCAGTGGAAGAGGGTGGCATGGCCAGTTTTTATTTCATAACGGCCTCGGGATGTCTTGGAGCGAAACTCGTATCGACCAATGGCAAGCGTTCAAATTTTTCAACAATATTAAGGCATTTCCTACGTGGGGGCGAAAATGCAAACTGCGTCGCAATTTAGCATGGCATGTCTGTAGAAACGTTCGCGCGAAAAATCGAAAACCTGACCTGCGTATGCTCAATAATGAGCACAATGTAGCGAAAAGGCTGGACACTACACTAAAACCAAGTAATTTAAAGTGAATGGCATAACAGGTATCTTACTCGTGTTCAGGCACTAAAGTCCGCATGTCCCAGCCGTTTTTGAGAGATAACCCTGACATTTTGCACACGTTCTACATGCCCATCCCGAGGCCTGAGCTCCGGGTGTTTGCATTTTATTAAAAATATTAAACGGACGTCGGCCGTGAGTTCGACGAATTTCGGACCAATACTCATATTCGCAAGCTGCGTCGTTGGTACTTGTACTTTACTATATGGGTGAGTTTTTTATTGGGAGGGGTCCTATTTTTTGTCCACTATGATGGTAAATGTTAATACTTTCACTTTAGGTGGGGAATTTTGAGCTACATCTAACATCACATCTATTTTACAAATTTATTACTGTAGTTTCCACTATACTGCTCTATCATATGTATGGTAGGTGGTTTATTTTGTTCTTGCTCCCCCCCGCTTTAGTATCGGGAAGTGTACGAATACAGAGTATTATTAGTTATCTATGTTAATATGTTGCTATTAATACAGCATTCGAGAAGAAAAGTCAGCTACTCCCCAAAAAATCTCTGTGGGACACGAACGCACGGTTCCAAATTGATACGCTACGCTGTCACTCTTAACATTTCATAAAAATATTTTCAGGACGTCAGCCGTGAGTGAGGTCGACGAATTTCGGGTCAATGCTCATTTTTCAAGCTGTTTGTTGGTACTTGTAATATACTACGTGGGTAAGTTCTTGCTAATGGGAGGGGTCCTATTCTTTCATAAAAAAAATATGTTCTTCTCCACTCACTACCATAATTGGTGTTGGTATTTTTACTGTGGGTGGGCAATTTTGAAGTATAGTAGCTCTGACATCATATCTATTTTATAAACTTATTTCTGTGGTTTCCACTATATGGTGGATGGTTTGCGTATGGATGGCTTGGTCAGGGTTGTTGGTACTGGTGGTTAAGTGCGTAGGTAACTTTTCTCTACCTGGGGGTGGTCTTATTGTTTGTTTTCTTGCACTATAGTGGCGGCTTTTGGTATACATCGGGAGCATGAAGACAGTAGTAGTGATCTAATAGATATCATGTAGAAGTTTCATCCTAAAAAAACAAAACAAAACGAAACAAACAAACAAACACAAAAAAGATACGCTGTCGCCATGAAAATGTACACGTAAAAGTCCCACCCTGAAAATAAAATAAAAACAAACAAACAACAAACAAACAAACAAAAAAACGGGAGTCGGTGAGCCTTGAACCCACGGTTCTAAATTACAAAAAAAAAAAAACGGGAGTCGGTGAGCCTCGAACCCACGGTTCTAAATTGATACTCTGTCGCCCTAACATATTAACTGCAGCTAAACTAAATTGTGTTCGCCAAAAAATATGTGATCTACGGTGGTAAAAAAATTCCAAAACACCTTATCGAACGAAAAATCAGGCAAACACACACGACAGGTGAGGTCTTCGCAAAGGCATATAGAAGACGTTCGCAAGATTTCACGGTCAAATCGAAACAATGGCGTGGACGCCGGGGAATCAACTTCCGTCGTTACTCTTGAACCAGCCCGTAGCTCCGAGTAGAAGCAGAAGCAAAAAGTTCCAACAATGCACTCTGCGTGTCGTTAGCGAAAATCAAGTCGCGTGAAAGCACGTAGACCTAAATAGCAACCACCACATGCACTCCGTGTTACACAATACGACGTAAACATAATCATCACCCCATGCACTCGTTGCAAAACTCAAACACGCAAGGCGTTCATTTCTGACGTGCCTTTTCCTCCTCTACCCCGGCCTCTTCCATGGGTTGCGCCGCGTTCCCTTCCAGCTCGATCGCGTCCATATACGGCTGCAGCTGGTCACCCTCAAGCACCTCAAACGCCTTGTCCTGCGCGGCAAAGAGCATCACGCCACCGTACGGGAGCAAGCAGGGTTAGCCAGCCGCAAAGATAATGACAACACGTATAGTGAGCACGCGGGGAAAGCCCGTCTGTGGGGCATGCTGTAGGCGCTGCCGAGGGGGAGGAGACGAAAACACTTCAACAGAACCACGGGCAGATAACACACAAGACACGGCACAAGCAACGGGGAGACGAGCAGCACGGTGCACGCATTCCCACACCCCCTGAACATACGAACATGCTGAGGCAGCAGAAACACGTTCCAGATCTCCGCAATGCAATTAATGGCCGTCGCCGCTTCCGCTTTGAGATCAATGGTTGCACACGGACTGAAACCACCGAATAACAAGTTCGAGAAATTGTCAACAAAAAAAAACGCACACACGTTATGCATGTAGTCTACGGATCATAGGCTCCAAAGCGCAACCAGAGTCAGTCCCACTTCCCCACCAATCCTTCAGCACTGCTGCATGCAACATCTACAACCTCTGAAGCTACTGATCGCAACGTCTACAAAGACGGGCAATCACTGCGCAGCAATCGCACAAAAGTTCATAGCCAGCGCGCTCCACCTCCAGAAAGGGTTTCGTCGGCATGTTGTCACGAAGCCTGACCGTCCATCACTCATCAATCTCACATTGCTACATGTTCTTGTTTCGAGTCTGGCCATGGTACACAGAGGCTATAAGCAACCACCGTAGTGTACATTCTGACTATTAATATTACTAGTGTGCGTCATACGCACAAAGTTGCTATCGGCAGCATTTTTACTTCCTTCGTAACCACAACCATGTATCAGGGGGAAAACGACTTGGAATTAGAGATAAACTTCAATCTTTGAATGCTGCGTAGCAGGGGTCAATAGTTAATATTGCTAATACTATCAATACTGCTCCAGGTGAAAGATGCTGTGGCGACATTGTCTTGTCGATGCCGTTCACGTAAGCTATCCAATACGGCCTGTCGTTTATTCTCCGAGCCTCTCTCGCCCACGGAGCAAGCACTACCACCCGATAGGCGCTGCGCTGGAGTTGCCTTGGCGACATCGTTGATTGAAGCTACAGGCTAGTGCAAGCAAAAAGAAAAAGACATCTATCCCCCACGAATGCCGCTCGCAATATCTAGTCAAAGAGTGGATATTTGGTATCACGGTATCATACTGACCCCCATGAGGGAAGATATTATAAAAAATGAAAATACACTCCAGCTGTGAGATCGAAGATTTCGTCGAAACTCATCTTTGCAAGCTGTGTGTGATACTCCGATCGCGCGTATTACGAGTTGTGTGTCCTCATTAAGGATATAGGTTGGCGACTCCCCTTACAACTACAGTGTAGCTATCAGGGTCAACAGGATGATTTTAGTCAGTCTGTGCGCGGAAACTATAAAACCCGTTTCTGAGGGGGACAAAATCTGACAGCTGTGAAGGGAAATGTAACCTTTGATCAAGTGAATCTTGTAAGTCGAATAACCGGTGAGGGGGTGGGGCGGAGTTTTGAAGGACGTGGGGGCCTGGTTTTGATCAAAAGCGAGCGGGTTTGGAGGAGGGGGGGGGGGGGGGGGGGGGAAGGGGGCAATTTGTGCATGTAAGCTATAAATCCTTTCGAGGGGATAAATCTGACGGTTTTGGCATCAGTATATTATTGGGGGCGGGGGGGGGGGGGTTGGGGCGGGGGGGGGGGGGGGGGCGGGGGGGGCAGCTCAATATGTGCCTGGAAACTATACATTATTTTGAGGGGATAAATGTGACGGTTTTGGAAATAATACATCAGTTTATCATGTATATCCTGGGGTAAGTCGTACAATCAGTGAGTAAAGAGAGGGTGGAGTGTTCGAGGGGGTGGGGTTGGGATGGGTTGGGGGGGAGGTGGGGGGTGTGGGGGCGGGGGGGGGGGCGGGGGGGGGAGGAAGGGCTTTAGGTGAGGGGTTTGTTATACGTGTGGTGCTAGGTCTAGGCGATGGTGCGGGTGATGGGGAAAAAGGGGGCGTTCGAGGCGGGGGGGGGGGGGGAACACACCGGCATGGATGGCTCTCGAAAGATAATGAGGTGATATCCTGCAAGATATTGGAATGAAAGCTTTTCTGCACGGCCCATTGGACTACGCGAAAAAGCTGAAATTGCGATTTCGTGTAGGGGGCCTGGACCTACCAGAAAGAAGAAACAGATCGTATACCGGTAGTGGGGAGGAGGAGGACGTGGATGCACATATGTGCCCGTGTGGCACAACATTAGAGTAGGACTAACACAGTAGGAGAATGTGAAATATGCAAGGAGGAACGGGATGCGTTAGATGGGGAGATGAGGAAATTATACGTATGTGACATGGAAGAGTTTGGTAGACTAGAGAGTAGCGAGAAAACAATCGCTATCGTAGGAGATAGATAGTGGCCGCAGACGGCGAAACAGGACGGGGATAGGATAGGCAAACAGTTTCTATGTAGTATATGCAAGAAGCGTAATGAGCGTCCAAACGTTGGAGGTGTCTAGTAATAGTAGGAGTAGGAACTGTGCCCCGTCTCGAAAGGGATGCGTGGTCAATGATCACATGACTGAGGCAAGCAACCAATGAGTACCCCCCCCCCCCCCCCAAGGACCAATGGAAGAGGGTGACATGACCCGTTTTGGTTTAGCGTCCTCGGGCTGTCTCTAGGAGCGAAACTCGTGTCGACCAATGACAGGCCTTCACACATTTCAACAATATTCAGGTTTTTCCAAGCAGAGGCGAGAAGAAAAAATGCGCCGCATTTTGCACGATCCGATTGGAGGTACTTCAAGGCATGTCTGCAGAAATTGTCGCGCAAAAAATCGAAGATCTGACCTGCCTGTGTTCAACATCAAGCAATATCTAGCTAGCGTGAAAACATGCTTTACATGCCCATCCCGAGGTATGACCTCCGGGGGGTTTTCCTTTTTATTTTTTTGTCGAAAATATTTAGGCTACTCGTAAGGCGGTCCACATTTTCCGAAAAGTCTTGACGGACGAAAATTCAGACACAACAAACAAACAAAAACATCGGGTGAGGTATTCGCAAGGGCACATAGGAGACATGTGCAAAAGTTCACGGTCTAAATCGAAGAAAACGGCGGGGACATTCGCCAGGGAGTAAAATTGGGGTTGTTAACGTGAACCGGCCTGTATCCAATATACGTCAAATTCAGAAAACTGACCTAGTATCCCGGATTATTACATACAGCTTGTTTGTTATTTATTAGGATTAGTAAACGTTAGGTAGGTCGCTTCGTCGAATTAATCACCTTGCCGACGACGGCTAGAGTGGCCCCCTGAGCGTCGAGCTCCTTGTCCCCGGTAACACAGCCGGATAACGCCTTCAACGCGTGCTTCACCAACTCATCCACACCGCACTCCTTCGCGCCAGTGAGATATGTGGAAGGATACATCGACAGAGAAGAATATCATGGAAGAGAGGGGGGGAGGGATGGGGGAGGGAGAGAGAGGCAGGGGGGGGGCGGGACGGAAGGGGGGCGGGAGAATCATTAGGGAACGTTATTGATTCAGGCTGATCCCAAGGCATGCGCGTGATATGCAACTCGAACTCAGGAGGCGGACAACAAAACGTAACCATGGACACCACAAGACGGATGCGATACACCCACTTCAAAGCACCCCGCTCCCAGGCTAGTATTTGCGCCTGCATCGTAGCAGGAAGTTCGACGCCCCCCTCGGCACGGTGTGTTGTTACTCAAAACGGTCCGGCGAACACACCATCAACTCCTATCGAACTGCAGAGCAGGGCTTGAACGCAACAGCTACGCAGTCTCCCCTCCCTTCCCCGCCCTCTTGTGCCATCCCTCCGTTGCATTGATGGACACCTTTGACCCAACCGACCGTCTGAGCGGGTCACTATCGTTCGCTCGACTAGCGACAAACGGCATCAATCTCCAAGGACGGGCGGGCTCTAAGGTTAACCTCCCCCCCCCCCCGCCCAAAAATCGTAATGAGCGCCCAAATGTTGGAGGTGTCTCTATCAGGAGTAAGAACGGTGCTCCGTCTCGAAAGGGAGGCGTGGTCAATGGCCAAATGACTGAGGCAAGCAACAAATGAGTACGCCCCCACCCGCCCCCGCCCCCTTCCCCTTCTCTCTCCGGATATGCCTACCCCCAAGAGACGTACAGCGTCGCTATAGCAGGCGTTCCCACCTCGAACTCCTCGAAGTGCTTCTCGAGGTACGTCTTGGCCGACTGCGATCGCGCGCCGATAGCCATGGCGAGGTACTCGAAGTAGTTTCCGCTAGGACACGTCTGGAACAGGTGCGGCCCCGTCTGGTCATACGCCGCGACCAGCATGCCCACCCCATAAGGCCGCCTGACGTAGCTCTGAGTGGTCCTTTGGTGCATGTCCGCCAAGTCTAGGACCAAGCGACCCGCCTGCATCGTGGTGCCGTACACGTACCTGCGCAGAAGCGAAAAGAGGCGTGAGCGAGACGGGGATATGGATTGAGAAATATACGAGACGCTAACGCTTTTGGGGCCCAGGTATAGCTATAACTAGGAATGATGAGTGCGCTAAATAGCAAGCGCGCCGCAGCATGAGCATCACCAGGTTGCGGGCGGGTGTGTGTAGTACAGGCCCTTACCTTGCACTTCCAACAAGAAATACCTTACCTTGGACTGCTTCGTGTGACCCATACTGTAATAGTATTAATAGTATCAATAGCTTAGTTTGGATGATGTTTCTCTCTCAAGCCCCCAAAGCCGTTTACACGCCACTCGGCTTTTGGGTTTTGTGGGCGATCGGCTAGCGCCTCCACCTCGTGTCTACTTGCTTCAGGTACATCACACCCTTTCACGGCACTGCGTTGCAATCAAAATCAATACATACGACGCCTCGAGCCTGATACTTTGAAGTACGTAGTCTGGGAAAACAACAAACCATTTCCCGCAGCTGTTGAATGAGGTGAGCCACAATCCCTCCTCACACGCTTCAAAGCCCTAATCGCGCATCTAACGTCTCGCGGAAGGCTGCCGCGCCTTACGTCTCTGGAGATGCTAACCTATTCTGTGGCGAAAAGGCGAGAAAGGAAAACCATTAACTTTTTTTAGGGACCCGAAGGTATCAGGGAGGAAAACGAAAGGTGCGGTACTATCAAGCGTCTAGGCCAGCAGTATCACCATATCACCATGCTGCACGCGTGTCTTTCGTCTTGTCGCACAGCAATTCGAACACAATCTTCCACCTCAGCAGTCCACGTTACAGCATGTGGCCGACGTTGTAATGGCCAGCTTGTTTTCGACGTTTTTTCCTCTGAAGTCCGAAACGGGTTCCCAAAATCAACCCAACCTAACCCAACGAATAACTATGCCAACGTGCCGCTAGTGGACCCAACCCACCCCACCCACCCACCCATTCACCCACCCACCCACCCAGCGGTGCTATCGCACCCCAACCCAACCCAACCCAATTATTATGACTACTTCACCCACTTGTGGTTGAGGCACTCCGTCCGCATGTACTTAGCGAGAGTCCTCGCGTCGGCCGTGAGCCCCGCGATGGCAACGCCCATGTTACTGTCCAGCTTGAACACCTTCTTCTGCGGGGCCGACATCTCGTTTGGTGCCCGCTTCAAAGCCGCCAGGACCACGTGGCTCCCGCTGCGAAGACCCAAGGAAGCACCCCCCTGCTTTACCGCCTCCATCGCGTACTCCACCTGCCGCATTATACAACCAGCCGGAGAGGGGCAGGAAAGTCAGGGGGGGCTCGTTCATGACGATGTGTCGCGGGGGTTGAAAAAAAACTAGAGTATGTTCGGTAGGGAACATGCCAAAGTTTACCGGGGTATCCTACCGGGGGTATTTATCCTACCGGGGGTATTTATCCTACCGGGGGTATTTATCCTACCGGAGCGGTTCGGCACAACCTCGGTCACCCGAAACTTCGGTCACCCGAAACTTCGGTTAGTCCGGTACGATCCCAGTACCCGTACCCGACACTTCCGCAACGGCAACGTTGGTACGAGCTTAATACCGGAACCCATCACTGCGGTAACGTCAGATACGACCTCAATACTGGTACCCGACACTTTGCCAAAATTGCCCTCGATACAGGCATACCCTACCGAACATACCGGGAAATGTTCTGCTATCATACTATTGCTGGGTGGTGTCGGTAGTGCCGAGCGCCGCAAAACAGCAGGGTAAGGAAAGCGCCGCAATCAAACTCAAGTTGTCGGGGCAACAGTAAACTTTTATTCACGAACGCTGTAATAATATTACCATATTGGATTACTACTGTATTCGTACTCCTCCTCATAATATGTAAGTGCCAAAACCCGCCATTGTAGCGAAGAAAAACGAAAATCAAAAACAAAATAATAGATGTGTCGTCCAGAAGTGCTTTCGCTTTAGATTTTGGTTGCTGCTTATATACAGCTCAGATATGTTTTCGCTTTGCTGATTGCGGTTGATATACAGCTGCGCCAGGTATGTTTTTGCTTCTCTGATACATGTTGATACCGCCCTGGTCGACATGGTTGTGTCGTCCAGAAGTGCTTTCGCTTTCGTTTTCGATGCTGTTGATATACAGCTATACCGCGCTGGTGACATGCATCTGCACCAGGTATGCCTTAGCTCTGCTGATCGCGGTTGATATACCGCGCTGGTGACATACAGCTGCGCCAGATATGCTTTTGCTTTGCTGATCGCGGTTGATATACCCCTCTGGTCGACACGGCTGCATCGTCCAAAAGTTCTTTCGCTTCAGGTTTTAATCGATGCTGATATACAGCTATACCACGCTGGTGACATACATCTGTGCCAGATATGTTTCTGCTTTGCTGATCGCGGTTGATACACCGCTCTGCTCGACACGGCTGTGTCGCCCAGAACGGTTTCGCTTTCAAGTTTTTGATTCCTGTTGACATAGAGCTATACCGCGCTGGTGACATACATCTGCGCCAGATATGTTTCTTGCTGCTGATCGCGGTTGATATACCGCTCTGGTCCACACGGCTGTGTCGTCCAAAACGGCATCGCTTTAAGCTTTCGATTGCTGCCGATACACAGCTGCGCCAGATATGCTTCCGCTTTGCTGATTGCGGTTGATGTTCCGCGCTGTTGATATACAGCTGCGCTCTGGTCGACACGGCTGTGTCGTCCAGAACAGCTTCGCTTTAAGTTTTTGATTGCTGTTGACATACAGCTATACCGCGCTGGTGACATACATCTGCGCCAGATATGTTTCTTGCTGCTATTGCGGTTGATATACCGCTCTGGTCCACACGGCTGTGTCGTCCAGAACGGCATCGCTTTAAGCTTTTGATTGCTGTTGATATGCAGCTGCGTCAGATATGTTTCCGCTTTGCTGATTGCGGTTGATGTTCCGCGCTGTTGGTATGCAGCTGCGCTCTGGCTGACATGGCGGTGTCGTCCAGAACGGCTTCGCTTTAATTTTTTTATTGCTGTTGACATACAGCTATACCGCGCTGATGACATACATCTGCGCCAGATATGTTTGTTGATGCTGATCGCGGTTGATGTACCGCTCTGGTCGATACGGCTGCGTCGTCCAGAACGGTTTCGTTTTAAATTTTTGATGGCTGTTGATATACAGCTGCGCCAGATATGCTTCCGCTGTGCTGAATGCGGTTGATGTTCTGCGCTTTTGATATACAGTTGCGCCAGATGTTATTTCCCTTTGCTGATTGCGGTTGGTATGCCGTGCTGTTGATATACAGCTGCGGCGGGTATGTTTTGCTTTGCTGATCGCGGTTGATATACCGCCCTGGTCGCGGTTGTGTCGCCCAGCGGTGCTTTCGCTTAGTTTTGTGATTGCTGTTGATATACAGCTGCGCCAGATATGCTTTCGCTTCGCTGATCGCGGTTGATGTACTGCGCTGGCGATAAACAGCTGCGCCAGATACCAGGTATGCGTTTGCTTTGCTAAACGCGGTTGATATGCCGCGTTGGTGATATATTGCTCCCTACATGCTTTTGTTTCGCTGACCACGGTTGATATACTGCCCTGGTCGACACGGCTGCGTCGCCCAGCAGTGCTTTCGCTTCAAGTTTTTATTGCTGTTGATATACAGCTATAGCTGCTGGTGAACGCGCTGCTGGTGATATACAGCTGTGCCATATATGCTTCGCTTCGCTAATCGCAGTTGATATACCGCGCTGGTGATCTGCAGTTGCGCCAGATAGGATTTTGCTTCGCTTATCTCGCAGTTGATATACCGCCCTGGTCGACACGGCTGCATCGTCCAGAAGTGCTTTCGCTTTAGGTATTGATTGTTGTTTATATGCAGCTATACCGCGCTAGTGATATACAGTTGCGCCAGATATGCTCTTTCTTTGCTGATCGCGGTTGATACACCACTCTGGTCGACACGGTTGTGTCGTCCAGAAGGGATTCCGCTCCAGTTTTCTGATCGCTGTTGATATCCGGCGGCGCCAGACATTGTTTTGCTATGCCGATCGCGGTTGATATACAGTTGCGCCAGATGCGCTTTTGCGTTGCTGATTGCGGTTAATTTACTGCGTTGGTGACAAACAGCTGCGCCATATAAGCCTTTGTTTTGCTGATTGCGGTGAATATATCGCTCTGGCAGTCACGACCGTGTCGTCCAGCAGTGCTGTCGCTTTGGTGTTCTGACCGCTGTTGATATATAGCTGCGCCAGTATGCTTTCGCTTGGCTGATCGCGGTTGATTCACCGCACTGTTGATATGCAGCTGTGCCAGATATACTTTATTTCTGCGGATCGTGGTTGATATACCGCTCTGTTCGACACGAAGGTGTGGCCCAAAAGTGCTTTCGCTTTGCTGATCGTTGTTGATATACGACTGGGCTAGTTGTGTTTTCGCGTTGCCGATTGGTTAAGCCGCAATAGGGACATACACACATCATAGCCGGCTGGGCCAAATGTCTTTTCGTTCTGCTGATCGCCGTCGATGTACGGCTATGCCAGATATGCTTTTGCGCTGCTGACCGTGGCTACACCGCTCTGGTCGACACGATTGTGTCGTTCAGAGGCGTTTTAGCTTTGCTGCTCGGGGTTGATATGCGGCTGTGCCTGTTGTACTTCGCTTTGCTAAAATCGCGGGCGCGGCTGGGCCTGAGGGAGTTGGTTCTGCCGATCGCTGTTGATATACAGGGGTCGCAGATATCCTTCGCATTGCGGATCGCGGGGATCTACCGCTCTGGTCGACACGGTTGTGTTATCTTGAAGGGCCTTCGCTTTGCTGTCTGTTGACATACGACTGGGCTGGGTGTATTTTGCTTTGTCGATATGCGCCTAGGCGATCTCGCTGGGCCGATCGCGGTTGATGTGCCGCCCTGGTCGACTGATCGCGGTCAATGTACCGCCCTGGTCGACACGGCTGCGTCGTCCAGCAGTGCATCTGCTTCATTGCTCACGGTTGACACACGGCTGAGCAAGTTGTATTTTTGCTGTGCTGATAGGTTACGCCGCTCATTGACATGGTGGTATGACGGTTGCTATCGGTTGCTATTGCTTCGCTCCTCGCTAGCGATATATCGCTTCCATAGGGACGGCGGTGCCAGCTGGCTTTGCGTCGCTGACCTCGGTAAGGAAGTACCAGCGGTTTTTGCTCCACTGACATCGGCACGTTGTGCTGCTACCTCGTTGGTCGCTAGTTGGGTGTGGTGGATATACCACCATCGCTGGACCGGCTTTGGCGGAGATATGTTGTCTTGCCCGCTGCTGGGGTTATACAGGTGGTTCGGCTGTCTTCATTGCCGCAGCTGACTTTCGGATTGCGGCTGAGATACAGCTATGGCTGACATGGGTCAGCGTTGCGACCGCTATACCACTTGTTATTGTTGATATAAAGTTCATGCTGACGCAGTTTGATCAGAGGCAACTACGTGTGTCGCGGATTACGGGGTTACACAGCTAGGGTTGATGTGCAGACAACGTCGTTGCAGTCGATACGGCATTTATCTCGACGGATACCGATGCCGCTGCTCCCTTGTCTTCTCACCGACGCGCGCGGGTTACGGTTTAATTATGGGTGGGGTTACCATTGGCAGGTTAACCCGCTCCTGCTGCGAGAGATCGAGACTTTGCGAAACAAGACCGGAACAAACTCATGGACCAACTTCGCTGGTTGCTGGTTGGTTGCGGTTGACACACCTGTCTTGCTGGTTGCTGTGTTCATCTAGATGTTGACGATTATCTTCGCTGCCGCTACTGGTTCGCGGGTCGCAGTTGAGATACAGTTATGGCTGACATGAGTTAGGGTGGCGACCGCCACACCGACCGCTATACCGCTCGTTACTGTGGATATACAGTTCATGATGCAGTTTCATCAGGGATGGCTGCACGTTTCGCTTGTTGCGGTGGTTACAAAGCTATGGTTGATGCGCAGATCGAACAGTTATCACTGGCACGGCTGCACCAGACGCTTTTGCTTTGCGCATTGCTGTAGGTACTAACCCCTTTGGAACTTCAGAGGGCAACGTTACCGAATATAACTGGCATTTGCAGGGTCAGCCACACGACGTTACGCGGGCTGCTAGCTTAAGGGGTGGGGAGTTTAATGTGTGACTCCAACGCAAGGAGTTGCGCGATATGCCCGCAGCATGAAACATCGTGTGCTGCGCACTCATGCTATCCGCCTTTCTTACTTGTTTTATCGCTATGCGTGGACTCCAAAAGGGTTAATGTCGGTATTAATGTAGGTATACAGCTGTCGCTGACACACGGCTGTGTGGATATGCAACCATCATTGGCAATGCTGTGCCAGAGATGGTTTCACTTTGCTGATCACTGTTGATATACAGCTGTGCCAAAAGTACTTTCGCTTTGCGGGTCGCTGCTAACATACAGCTATTGCCCACACGGATGTGTTGTCACTGTTGCCTCGCTAGTCCCCGTTGATAGCCGTTGGTCACTGTCGCTATTGATATACAGCGGTAGATGGCGCGGCTGTCATATTGGCTGTTGCTTCGCTGATTGCTGTTGATATAAGACGATCTCCGGCGCGGCCTATTGGCTGTTGCTTCGCTGATCGATGTTGATATACAACAATCTCAAGCGCGGCCGTGCCGGAGCTGATTTGCATGAGTGCTGACGTGGCTGGGGTATGGTCGCTAGTCACTGTTGGTATACAGCAATCACGGGCACGGTTGTGCCAGAGGCTCTACTTCGTTACTTCGCTGACCTCGGCGTGGCAGTGCCAGAGGCTTCCGTTTTGCGGATTTCGGCACGGCGGTGCTGGAGGCTTTGGTTTTGCTGATCTCTATAGATGTACAGCTATGGGTGGCACGGCGGTGTTATCTCTGGGCCGCTGCAGTTGATTTGCTTGTTGATGATGGTTTCTGGGTGCTGTCAATATATAAAAGCTATCATCGACTGTGTCCATATATAGTTGCCTCTGCTTCGTGGATTGAGGTTGTCATACCATCATCGGTAGAACGGCGGTGCCGGAGATGCTTTTGCCTAGCTGATTGCTGATATTAAACAGATACTGACGCCTGTCTTCGCCGCTGTTGCTTCGCGGGTCGCGGTTGACAGACAGTTTTGGCTGACATGGGGTCAGAGTTGTGACCGCTATACCGCTTGTTAATCTGTTAATATACATGTAATGCTGACGCAGTTTTATCAGAAGTGATGGTGTGTATCGCTGGTGGCAGTGGTTACACATCTATGGTTCATGTGCTGACGACATGGTTGCAGTCGACACTGCATACGTTTCAACGGATACCGAGACCGCTGCCCCCATATCTTCCTACCTACGCGCGGGGGCTACGGTTTGATAATGGGCGGGTGTCGCGGTGTGGCGGGTAAACCCGCTGCTGCTGCGAGGACACGAGACGCTAAACACAGCTCGTCCGCAACCCAGTACAGCTACCTTTCGACGGCCCCATCCCCGGGTCCCTCTCCACGAGATATGGGCGTACATGCACCGGCAGGGGTGTGCGCCGCGACGGGTGCGTGGGCACATCACTGGCCCAGCAGCCCCCCCCCGCCCCCCCCCCGATCTGGGCGCCGCGGGGGAAAGCACGCAACGCTCGCGCGCCAGAGGATTTGAAGGTCGGGACGGGGTCGGGGTCGTTGGGGAGGCGGCGACCGCGACCTACTCGCTTCCCCTGCCATTCCGCCGCCCCCCCCCCCGGTCCGCCCGGGTGATAGCTCAGCGGGCTGACTACAAATCTCGGTTGCAGGCCTTGTTTCAAGAGCGACTGGTAGTATCGCAGACATATGCGTGACTCGTGGCAGCTTTTCCTATTTCGTTACATTCTAATTTCGCTGTTAGGTAATGGTGAGTGGTAGTGGCCCGGAGTCGCGCTGTTAGTGTCTGTGCTACCGTCAGGTTTTCTCGATGGATTGGCTGGACACACAGCATCACTTCGACGTTCGCTTAGTTTTTTAGCAGAACAAGGGGCGTGCAATTATTTCCTCCCGTTTCTAACGTACGATGCTGTGTATTGACATTCAGATAGTCTTGAATTGGCATTCGCGGTAAGTGGGCGCGGATGAATGGCTCCGCCACCTAAATCATCGCCAGACTGGCGTGTGGCCTATTCTACCCTCCATTCCTCAGCTTTTCGCCGACGAACATCGGTGGGTGGACACATGGACGATTCTCAACCCGTCGCCCACTTTGGCTGTTTAGGCAGACGTATTTAGGGACCCGATGCAATGGCCGCTCCGGCGGTTGCCGTGGCATGCCCCGACGTGGAACGTAAGCGCGGGGGGGAGCGCGTTTGTGCCGGGTTTCATGCGCAAATTCGAAGCGTCTTGGGACGAAGTCATCCTGCAAGAACACCCACCCCGTGACGAGCTTATATCATGCTGGTGTTCGGAACATGGAACAAGTAGTACCGAGGTACCATGTATGTTTTACGGTGACCGCTGCTGCTCTTGCGGGGAGCACTTATCAAACCAGTGACGGTGCTTCTAAGCGAACGCAAAAGTAGGCTAATCCTATCTGATTTACCACACCCGCCGGTCCTTCGCCTCGTGCACGTCACTGTATGGCAAAAATATAAATGAAGTTTGGGTGAGACGACGACCCCAGTCCGATAGCCGATGCAGAGTATAAGAAACAATGGAAGTATGGGTAGGCCCACCGGCTCGGGGAGGAGGCCTCATCTAATCCAATACTTACTTTCAATGATCGGTGAAGCCGCAGAAGAATACTAGAGTAAAAACGGGTTTCCAGGGAATGAGGCATCGATGGTACGGAGGTGGCTCCATGATTTGGAACCGGTGAATTACTTGGAGAATCTAGGCTGCATCGATCATTGTGCCTGTTTCCCATGAACCCAAAGCCAGAGAACATACGTTAAAGGAGAAATACTGACCATCCCACCCACCCAGCTTATGCATGCAGTAGTTTTTTGTTCAACAACCTTTGCGGACCGGAGAAGTCTGCGAGCGCCTTGCCACACTCAGCCCCGTGCGGAAGCAACTAGGGATGTCTTCAAATGGATCCGAGACTGGAATAAAGCTGTTGGTTCCGGCCTATTTGAGCCTATCTGAGGCACAGTACCGGAGCCACAACCATTGCCTTCAACCTCCGCCCAACGGGCAAGAACAAGAGGAAGCAGAAACAATTTCAGACCACCCTAGACATCCTGCGTGCTGAGTAGCTTTTGTGCCGTGTTTGATTTGATTTTATTTTATTTTATTTTATCTTGTTCCTTTTATTTTTTTCTTTCATTTTTCTTTTTTTATTTACTTTATTTTATTTTATTTTACTTTATTTCATATTTTATATATTCTGTATTTATAAAAAAATGAAAATACACTCCAGCTGTGAGATCGAAGATTTCGTCGAAACTCATCTTTGCAAGCTGTGTGTGATACTCCGATCGCGCGCATTACGAGTTGTGTGTCCTCATTAAGGATATAGGTCGGCGACTCCCCTTACAACTACAGTGTAGCTATCAGGGTCAACAGGATGATTCTAGTCAGTCTGTGCGCGGAAACTATAAAACCCGTTTCTGAGGGGGACAAATTTATATAAAATGAAAATACACTCCAGCTGTGAGATCCAAGATTTTGTCGAAACTCATCTTTGCAAGCTGTGTGTCATACTCCGATCGCGCGTATTACGGGTTGTGCGCCCTCATTAAGGATATACGTCGGTGACTCCCCTTACAACTACAGTGTAGCTATCAGGGTCAACAGGGTGATTTTAGTCAGTCTGTGCGCGGAAACTATAAAACCCGTTTCTGAGGGGGACCAAATCGGACAGCTGTGGAGGGAAATGCATCCGTTTATCAAGTGAATCCTGTCAAGTCCAATAACCGGTGAGGGGGGGGCGGAGTTTTGAAGGACGTGGGGGCCTGGTTTTGATCAAAAGCGGGCGGGGTTGGAGGGGGGGGGAAGGGGAGGGGGGGGGACTGGGGGGGGGGGGGGGGCGGACGGGCGGGCAATTTGTGCGTGGAAGCTATAAATCCTTTAAGGGGATAAATCTGACGGTTTTGGGGGAAAAAAAAAAAAAAGAGCACCAGTTTATCATATGGGGGCGGGGGTTGGGGCGGGGGTGGGGCGGGTGGGGCAGCTCAATCTGTGCGTGGAAACTATACATTATTTTGAGGGGATAAATGTGACGGTTTTGGAAAGAATGCATCAGTTTATCATGTATATCCTGGGGTAAGTCGTACAATCAGTGAGTAGAGAGAGGGCGGAGTGTTCGAGGGGGTGGGGGTGGGATGGGGTGGGGGGGTTGGGGAGGTGGGGGGTGGGGGCCGGGGAGGGGGGGGGGGAGTGGGGGGGGGGGGGGGGGGGAGGAAGGGCTTTAGGCGAGGGGTTTGTGGGTGTGGGGGGGCGGGGGGGAAGGAACGGTTTTAGGTGAGGGGTTCGTTATACGTGTGGTGCTAGGTCTAGGCGATGGTGCGGGTGGTGGGAAAGAAGGGGGCGTTCGGGGCGGGGGGGGGGGGGGGGGGAAGCAGCGGCATGGATGGCTCTAGAAAGATAATGAGGTGATATCCAGTGCGTGAAGTGTTTATTAATCTGGCGGATTTCGATATTAGGTGGGGCGTTTGAGCAAGGGAGAGCGAGAAGGGGGGGGGGATTATTAGGAGGTTCAGGTGACAAATAATATTCAAACACACTCCGGCCGTGAGATCAAAGATATGTAGGGGCTTGTTATATTATTTCATTTTATTTTATTTTATTTTATTTTTTCCAGGATTACTGCCGCACTCAGCGCTCGGCGCGGAGATACATCCCGGGCGAGACCCTCCTGCTTCGGGGCAGGAGGCCTCATCTAATCCGATACTTACTTCTAATGATCGGTGAAGCCGCAGAAGAATCCTTATTATACAACACGCTGACGTCAATGTAGTAGCGTTTTTTTGGATCTTTGACAGTATCTTGGTTATAACACTCCCCCAAAAAAGCTGCGACTCCCGAGCTCCACTCGGCTTCCGGCGGCCTCGCGGTGCCGCCACGTCCCCTCCGCACAGCAGCACTACGACGTGCCGGCGAAAGAACGGCCGTCGGTGCCCCACCTCGGCGAGGGGGGAGCGTGGAAATCGCCGTCCCGGGGACGGCTCGCTTGCCCCCCCCCGCTTTTTCTTCGTCGCTGCCCGCTTTTTTTTTTTCGAACTCCAACTATATTAAACTTTCGATTTACTTTTTGGTCACTTGAGCCATGGACATGAGACGACAAGCGCGCCTGCGTCAACAGCAGGCACAACAACACCAGGACCAATCACAGCCGCGTCCAGCCGTCGCCGCTCGCCGTGCGCAGAATCGTAATGTGAGAACGATGCCCCGCGCTCTCGCCGTCAGCGCAATCGAGAACGCGGCAACGATTCACGGGACAGGCCGGGTCGACATACACACGCATCCGTATACAACCCCGGCAGCGCAACGGCAGCTTGCGCTGCTGGGTTGTAACGAGGACCACTAATAGGGACAGCCCACACTATCGCTACAGTGGGATCCGAAGGGTGCGCCAGCTAGCGTTGGGTAGCAACTGAGTTAAATCGACACACGACGCGTATGAAAATACGTGGAAGTGTGGTGAGCTTAAGCTTTATTTTTCCCCATCCGCCGGAGGATAAAAAAAAAAAAAGACAACGACGCCCGGCGCTCCCTCGCTTGGCCCCCGATGTGGCGGGGAATAGAAATCCCGCCCAGCCCGAGAGCATTGTAACCAACGAATCGGCTGCTGCTCGCCTGTCAGGTGTATTGCTTTACGTACTGCTGCATTGCTGTACTGCTGTACATACTGGGTAGGTCCGTGGGTAGACGGTGGGTGGTGGGCGGGTGGTCGATGGCGGCTCGCTCGCTCCCCGAGATGGCCGAGTATCGTCAAAAAATGAAATTCCCCCCATTTGTTTCCTGTTTCATACAAGGTCCTCAAGAACAAACCAACTAACTGCTCTACGCGTACCAATTGCGCTGCTGTACGTGCTGCTGCACTGCTGTACTGCTGTACGTAGTAAAGGTTTGGTCGGTGGGTGGGTGGGTGGGTGGGTGGAAGGTGCACTGCGTCGTCCGTGGTGGGTGGGTGGGCCGTTTCGTACGTGGGAGTCTTTTTTCGTCCTGTGGGAGATGAACCTTTTTCTATGTTTCAAAAATAACGGTCTCCCACTGGTGCTTGGGATTACCTACTCTCTACTGTTGTGCCACACGGGCATATATTTGCATCCACGTCCTCCTCCCGACTACTGGTAAATCTCTTCTTTCTGGTAGGTCCAGGTCCCCTACACGAAATCGCAGTTTCACCTTTTTCGCCCAGTCCATTGGGTCGTGCAAATACGTTTTCATTCCAATTCTTCCCTCAACTCCCCGTATATCTCTAAGTGTCTCTCCTCGTTCACCTTATTTCTTAACGCTCACCTTTCCCTTTCTTCTATTCTTCTTTTACTTTTGTATTGTACCCGGCAAACTTCTCTACAGACAGTATATCTTCTTGGTCTGCTCCTAACCCCTTCAATATTCTCTCGACTACGTTTTCCCACGTTATTCCAGCTCCCCCTTTTGTTGTTGTCTCCCATACAGCCCTATCAGCTATGTATGGCTGGCAACCTTTTTTCTGGCACATTCCTTACTTTATATTGCCATTCCAACTTCCTCAGGTCTCTAATTGTTTTAGGTGGGTACATTCCTAGTTCTGCTCTTAATACTGTACTACTCGTCGTACTTGAGCATCTTAGAATCTTCTTAGCTGCTGCCATCTGCACTGTTTCCAGTTGTTTTACGAACTTCGCGTTCCCTTCCCATACTTCTCCTGCATACTCTAACTTCGATACAATCACATTCATCAGAATACATATTTTAATCCTAGTGTCAAGGTGCGAGTCTGTTAGGATCACTTCCATCTTGTCTACTTGTGATTTATTGTAGTATTAGTGGTACTCCCGAAGTTTGCCAGTTGCCGGCCGGTATGCTGGAAAAAAACAAATTGGTGCTGTATCATCCTCTGTATGTAAGTACTAAGAGAACAAAATAATAACAAGGCAGCAGTACGGCAGTGCAGCAGTACGTACGGCAGGAAAGGACAGGAGTGGAGTTGAGGGAAGATATTGGAATGAAAACGTATTTGCACGGCCCAATGGACTGGGCGAAAACGCTGAAACTGCGATTTCGTGTAGGGGACCTGGACCAACCAGAAAGAAGAAAGAGATTTACCAGTAGTCGGGAGGAGGACGTGGATGCAAATATATATGCCCGTGTGGCACAACAGTAGAGTAGGACTCACATAGTAGGAAAATGTTGAATGTACAAGGAAGAACGGGATGCGTTGGAGATGAGGAAATTGTAAGAAAGATGACATGGAAGAGTTTGGTAGACTATTAATAGAGAATCGCGAGAAACGACCGCTATCCGAGGAGATGGACGGTAGCCACAGACGGCGAAACAGGACGGGGATAGGATAAGCAAACAGTTTTATGTAATATATGGAAAAGTGTAGTGAGCGCCCAAACGTTGGAGGAATCTATAGTAGGAGTAGGAACGGTGCTCCGTCTCATGGGATGCGTGGTCAACAGTCAAATTACTAAGGCAAGCAACAAGTGAGTATAATACCTCCCCCCGCCCCAGTCCCCAGCCCCAAACCTGCAACTAAGGACATTGTATCACACACAAGGTGGCGAAAACATTTACAACGCCTCACCTGGTGGAGTCGACCTTGTGGGCTCCATACCGTCACGTCCGTGTCATACTGGTTGCGGAACATGCTCTGTCTCCGACTCGCGCTTGCTACGACCAGTAAGCTGCCACCAAGTACAGCAAATATAACGGCTTCGCGGCGACGCTGATTCACTTCCGCTAGCGATGTGTCCCGAAGACCCTAGCGATGTTTTCGCTCAAGCTTTGTTCTATCCCTACTGTCGCCTCCTCCTCGGCAAAAAGTTGGTCGTTCTGAAAAAACGGAAAAGAAAACGATGGGCAATGGAAGGGTAGGTGAGGATATCGGGTTGGACACACCTATACCAGGCATACGATACCCGAAAACGAAAAAAAAAAAACAGTATGACATGCGTACCATCGTACCAGGCATGTGCGATTTCAACAGGCCGTGCGATTTCAACAGGCCATGCGATACAGCAAGAAGTACGCCGAAAAAATATCGTTCAGTATCTATACTACATAAATCGCAGTATCAGCATAAAAAAGCAAGGGGATGCTCGTAGGGGGTGGGGATCAAACTGCATTCAATACGATGTATCGCAAGTTCGATATTTCGATATATCGGTACTTTCGACACGATATACAACCATCACGAATGGGAGACAGGTTGTCTGGCGTCTTGTATCCGTGAATACCTTTGGAAAGTCTTGGGTGGTTCGATCGGCATCCCTTGTCACCTAAAGGGGTTAGCACAGTTGCACGGCAGCAGCACGCGTGGTGGCCAAAACAACCCCGCCCTGTAAAATACTCGCGTCACTCGCTGGAATCTGTATTCAGTAGAGATCAGAGCCCAAACCTAAAACAAATTTGCCGTCAAGTCTGGAGCACCGATGTAGACAGCAGTGATGGGAAATGAGTAGGGCCGGGGCCTCGTAGCTCCAGCCAGTACGATATGTACTGGATGTGTAGCAGCGAATACGTGGCGGCGAAACCGCGACCATCGCCAGCTGGTGAGGGAGCCTCGCCGAAGGCACCCTCGAAGGGTCCCACCGGAGGCTCTCTGCCAGAGGCACATATTTACGTGGCTTCGCTTGGGCTTCGCTGGATTTTAAAAAAACGTCAACTTTTGATTTGGGGTCATTTCCCAAGTCTCAGGGGCGGTAGGTATTAATAGATTGACCCTAGAACTGAGAAAAAGTTAACCAAGTGTATGACCCTCTCTGTTCTCTCTTCCCTTTCGCCTACACATTTATCGTGGTGTTATGGCAAGTCAACGAAGTACTGTCAGCACCGGCAGCTCCCTACACTATTAACAACTGGCACTACATGCTCAACCTTCGACCAGAGACGGTGCTGCTTGCTGTAGGGAATGAAAACAGGTTTTAGGGGACAAACTACTTGGAATTAGTACGGGATCATTTTCGCAGTGCCGAGATACCACAGGGGTTGGGACTGCGGCACAGCAGTACAACATCGCTGCATAGCCAATTGGCAATCTGTTGTGTACCAATTGTGTTTTGATCGCTATCTAAGCTCGTCATACGACCAGCACGTTTGGCTGCAGCTGCCTTGTGTACTCGTAGAGGTACTGGGGTATACCATAGCCGTTAAAGCGCGGTGCCACACGTAAACCTGGCAGTGTAGTCTAGGAGGAACACCCGATACAACAGCAGAGTCGCACATCGCAGACATCGATCAAAGAACAAAAGAACATCAAACCCCTTCCATACATAACCACGCCTCGTCTACTCAAGTGCATATGCTAGACTGCACTAGTGCTTATCTGCTCGGCTGTAACGCAGGCGTAGAAGGGCTGGCAAGCGAGCTCGTCGCCTGTTGCCTGTCTGCCGAGCTGTCAAAGGGACTTCCTCGGAAAGTGCCCTTCTCAAACCAAAACAAGGCCTCAGGATTTCGGTGTCTCAGTAAGGCAAAAAACAAGACCGAAAAGCATCGCAATTCGTCCATCTCAGTTGCCACCCTCACCCTTTGCAATGATCCAGTTGCTTCCGTCACGTGCACGAGTCTGTTGTGTTCTCCAGGCGCTATTCGTGGAGTCTTTGCGCCAGGAATCCCGGAGAAAAACTGGAAAAGTGCCTCGAAGGAGTTCACAATGATACAGAGGCCGTATGTGTTAGGGAAGCCTATTTTCTTTGAACCTGGGTAAAAGTGAAGTTTTTGCTCACATCTGGGCTGCTGCTTGAATCGTCGTGTCAGTGAGTACCGTCACACCCCGCTGCATAGCAGCGCTCCCTCCTTGCCCCTTTACTTTGCATAGTATTCAAGGGATCCCCGTGCCCCTTGCTGTTGCTGTGTTTCATTTTCCCCTCAGTGGTGTCTTGACATCGCACTTACGCAGCATATTCTTGTTCTGCTCGTGGGTGTTCACACAGCAACGAGACCAGTTCAGGCAAGCAACAACGAGAGGTGTCATCTATTATCATGGCCGACCCTACGAGCGATGACTTCTCGGGCAGGGAGTGGAAGGACGGTGACGCACACGAGATATTGCCCAACATTTTCCTGGGTTCCATGGTAAGACGTCGCATTGCTATCATACGTCGATGGCCTTTCCCCCGGGCCGCGTTCTCGCTAGCTCGCGTTCATTCACGATGATTCATGTTTTCGGTTTTTGCGTGTCTCTACCGGTCGTATCTTGCCGTTCGCGACAACAATTTGCCGCACTCGGTTCCGCGTCTTGTCGTGCTGGGGACTCGATGGAGTGTGACCACTGCTGTATAGGGCTCGATGAAGTGTGGCCACTGCTGTATTCGCCTTGCAGCAAAACACTTGTACTGAACAGATGACTACTTGTTTCGGGGTGGAACGGGGGGGGGGGGGGGGGGGGGGTTCAGTTGCCTTGCCCGGACAGCTCGTAAGCCAGGGCTCGCCAACTTTCTTAGATTTTCTTCGATTCATCATGCGCGTTCTCTTGCCAGCAAGGTCAACGACGAAACTTTGTTTGCCACACACCCCCGGCGCTTGTTCTCCGCTGGCCGCCGACCGCCGATGCAGGAAGCCGCAAAGGATAAGGACAGCCTAAAGTCCCATGGAGTAACTCATATCCTCACTGTCAACGGGAAGGACCCCGCTTTCAAAGACGACTTCGAGTACAAGTGAGACAGAACCTGAGGGAATGATTTTGGCACAATTCTGTGCGTGGTGCAATTTCGTGCTGTGGTTCTGGAATACTGCCGCACTGCTGCTGCGCTCTTCTGCTGTCAAAAATATGTAAAAGTTGTCAGATTTTCGGCTGACCTCCCGGAGCTACGAGGGGCACTGCTGCTGTGTGAATATTTGCACGAGAGCGGTATGTACCTTTATCGTACTGCGTATACTGCTGCGGTAGTTGTTGTTGTTCTCACATTAACTCGCATTATTATATTATCAAGTCCGTGGTCACAGGACAGGCTCCAGTCACTCTGGAGCTGAGGAGAACCCCAGGGAAAAACACATACAACCCAAGGTGGTACACGCATAGACTATATCACAGCTGACTCACATCATGCCTCCACCAGAAACATATGAAAGTGAAATCGGGAGTCGGTCTAGGTCCATGCCGGTGCATACGTCTCATTACTCACGCCTGGAGAAACCGACTATTCCGATTGCCACCCAAGGAAGACTTCCACGTACGGAGTATATATTACACGTAGTATCTATCACTACGCATACGCACGACAGGCGTAAGTCAATTGGAGAAAAGAAACAAAGAGAAGAAAAGAAGATAAAGGGAAGGAAAGAAAAGAGAAGAAAGCGAAACAAAACGAAAAAGGAAAGAAAAGAGACGAAAAAGACAAGGAAAGCAAGATAAGACAAGACAAGAAGAGGAAGCAAGGCAAGGAAAAAAGAAGAGAAAAAAGAAAAAAGAAAAAGAAAAGAAAGAAAAATGTCATACTAGCAGGCCCTAGGAACTGGCTAAGGATGGCATCGGGCTCATAGAGGGTATCACGTCCATCATCAATAGCACCGGGGAGAGAACGCAACATGGCGAAGAAGTCAGGGCGGTCTTATGCTATCTTGTGACGGCCATTAGAAGGCCCAAAACTTTCAATACGATGATGGCCAAACCCAGACTTCAGTCTCTTGGGCATGACGCCCCCCCCCTTCCTCCCTTTCCCCCTCCCCCCCTCCCCCCCCTCCCCCCCTCCCCCCCTCCCCCCCCTCCCCCCCTCCCCCCCTCCCCCCCTCCCCCCCTCCCCCCCCCGCCCCGCCCCTTCCCCCTCCCCCCGGCCGCTTAAAGATGCCAACGGTGGATGGCGCTGCCGCAGCCTTTGCGCGTCGCTCTGCAGCTTTGCGTCTCTCCGTTTCATGTCAATTCCGCATGAACAACTCGGCTTCCTCCTCTACTCTTCGAAACCATCTGTCAGCCTTCTGAGCAGCCTTTCGCCATCCTTCAAATTTCATTCCCCAAAGACCGACATATCCTCCTTCAGATGATATATCCAGTCTTTCTCTTGCCCCCCTGAGTAGCCCTTACCTCCAACAAACTCCCCAAACATCACCCTCTGTGGCAGACGCTCCTCTCCCATACGTGCTACGAATCCCGAAAACAATATCCTCCGTTTGCGCACTATCGCCTCAACGCTCTCGGAATCTGTTTTGGCAAGCGCGTCGGCGTACGATAGGGTGTGGTCGTCGCGCTTCCGTTTCCGCCATCCAAGGCATCGGAGGAGCATGGAGCGGTGAACCCGCCGTAGCCTGTCATAGTCAGGCTTCTTCGGGCTCCACGTCATGTAATCGTACAGCAGTGTCTCGACCACCTCACCTTTCAGCAACCGCACCTTCAACCGTAAACGCACACCCGGGCGATCATAGATGCCCATCTTGTACCGCTGGAAGCACGCCCAGGCCCTCTGAAGACGCCACGTTATTTCAATGCTAAGGTCTCTGTCTGCGGTGATAGCCCCGCCCAAGTACGCAAACTCGATTGTTTGTATACCTGGCCGGCTGCATTGATTGTGAAGGACACCTTCCCCCCGCCTTTGGTTTTCAGGCACATTATCTCTGTTTTTGCCTCGGATACTGTAAGCCCGAACGACGAGCACGCAGTCACGATCACCTTTATCATCCTCTCCAGCCCTTCTGATGATCGCGATACGATGCCCGCATCGTCCGCGTACAGCATACCCCACAATATCTGCACCTCCTCCCCCTCCTTCCCCCTCCGTCCGTCGACTTTGCCTGTGCGTGAAGTGCCCTTAGTGCGTGAAGTGCCCTTCTTCTCGCCTTCCTCCTTTCGCTGGAGCTGCACCATGTTGTCCGTGATGGCTGCATCATCGAGGAAGCGTTTCTCGGCCACACGCAGTACCGCCGTTGAAAACATGTTGAACAGCAATGGCGCGAGCACGCATCCTTGCCTGAGACCTTGCCCCACGTCGAACTTATCCGAGCACTCTCCATCATCCAGCCGCACGCATGCTTGCATACCGTCGTGGAATTGGCGGATGACGGCGAGCATTCTCGGTGGCACGCCAAAACGAGCAAGGACATCCCACAAAAGACTTCGGTCAATGGAGTCGTATGCTTTGGTGAGGTCGATAAATCACATGTACAAGGGCGTGTCCTTCTTCCGCGCCAGTTCCTGCAGTCGTCGTACTACGAACATCATGTCAACCGTCGAGCGTTGGGGTCTGAACCCACACTGTTCCTCCGGCAGAATGTTCTCGCGTTCGCAATAGTCACCCAGGCGACCCGCGATGACTTTGAGGAGTACTTTGCTGGCGTGAGCCACGAGGGAGATGCCACGATAATTGCCACGCTCAGGCCGATCTTTCTTCTTGTGAAGCACCTTAATCGTTGCATCTTTTCATTGTTGCGGTACGCCACCCCGCCTTCACACAGCGGCGATGATGTCGTGGAGGTTTCCGAGGGTGTTCAATTCTCCTTCGTTGGCCAAAACCTTCAAGAGCTCGGCCGGGAGACCATCGGGCCCTACCGCCTTTCGGTTCGCCAACGCACGGATCGCCTCCTCTACTTCGTACCTAGACGTGACATCGCCCAGTGGTCTGCACGGGGGCCACTGCTTAAGCTCGTCCACAATGCTCGGATCAAGGGTCGGCGACTTGGTGTTGAGCAGTGTGTGAAACCACCTCACTCACCGCTCGCGGATGAAGGCATTATCCCGTAGCAATCGACCTTCCTCGTCCTTGATGTACTGCGAGTTAAACGTCCTCTTCCCTTCCACACCCATCCCCTTGATGTGTTTGTAGAAGCCAAATTGATCACCTTCTCGGATACACCCTTCGAGTTGGCTAACGTAATTTTCGAAAAACCTCTGAACAGCTTCCGCCCGCGTGCATACCAGCTGTTTGGTGGTCGCCTTCAAGGCTTGCCGTAGACCACGATCGTTTGGAGCAGAACGGACCTGTTTCCTCGCGTCTTCCCTATCCTGCCATCGTGCATTCAACTCCGCTCTAGTCTCCTCGGTCTTACACCAGCCCCTCGGCACTTGTTTGCGCCGAATAGGGCGCGCTATGTCGGCGGCGTTTGACAGTATCGTCTCGGTCAGTAATGAGGCCATGTCATCAACGCTTCGGGCATTAGTACCGGGTGTCGGAGAGGCAAGGTTGGCTGCTATCGCATTTTGCAAATTCATCCGTAGATGCGGGTCCGCCATTAATCTTGGTAGATCAATAGCTCGCCGGTTTTTGATAACTATCTTCGGACGATTTGGTGCGATGCGGCCTACGAGGCGAACATTTGTGATCACGAGGTTGTGGTCGGACTCGGCGTTCTCCCTGGGTGGAGTCCGCACAGTGACACTACGTACCAATCGTCTACCCACTTGCCGTGTCAGTGTGTAGTCAAGTCTGTACTGGGGCTTTCCTGGGTTAGGGCTCTGAAATGTATACGATATACCACGAGCAGGGGTAGCATAGTACGTGTTGAGGAGGGCGAGTTTGTTATCAGTTGCGTGAGCCAATAGTCGCTCTCCGTTGTCGCTCAGCTCGTCACGCCCGTATGCACCCAACACCTTCCTGTCGGTCCACTCGATCCCTCTCATGCCTGTACGAGAATTTGCGTCCATCAGGACAAGGAGGTGGTCCCTACTGGGTACCTCCTTGGCCACCTCGTCAAGTCAATTCCAAAAGTAATCGTTTTCGCTGGTGCTCTTGTCGAGAGTGGGAGCATAGCCTACAATGTAAGACACACCGTTCGATTTCCCTTTGAATTGGATGCAAACCTCCATCAATCTAGCACTGATGCACTCAACCGCGACGTCGCCCTTATCCATCCCTGCCACGATAGACTCTCTAACAACTAAGCCTACCCCGTAGTTCCCCTTCTTGTGGTACTTTCCTCCGTCAGCTCCTGAGCAAAACAAAACATACCCCGCCGCCGTGAAAGCACTTTGTCCATTGCGCCTCACCTCCTGCAATCATATGACATCACAACCTGCGTCTTCGCAAGTCTTCAGAGTCACCTCGGCGTGGCCTATGCCGTTCGTGCCCTTGAAAGCAAGTGTTCGAACGTTGTACGTACCCACGACGAGTTCCCCTGCTCTCGACCTAGCCCTTGCATCTGTGCGAATTTTGTGAGCAGCCCTTCGAATCCTCCTGCGTCTCCTCCTCTTCTTCCGAGCCTCCGATTTCCTCCATTCCACCCTCCGTTTTTCCCAGACAGAGTATTTCCCCCTCTCCGTCTCCCTTCGCCCATCCCGGTTCTTGCCTAAGTGCCAACGTGAAGGGGGCAGCAGTCCCGACACGCCACGTCTATCTCCTTCCCGACTTTGGTGCTTACTCACGTGGGTTCGATCCTCTCTTCTCTGTTCGATACGCGCCCCACGCTTTCCGCGGCGGTGATACGACACTGCGTCCGCAGGCAAGGCTGCTGCGTTAAAAAATTCCGCGGGGGAATTTTTTCGCCTTGTCGCTGGCTGCCACCGCCGGCCCGGCCATACCCGAGCGCTAGTGCAGCGCTCGAGTAAGTTCGACGCCACACACCCCCTCAGGGGCTCTGGCACGTTTTGGGGAAGCCTCAGGCCCGAGCATCACCCCGGCCGGGGAGCAGCCGAGGGCAGAAGTAATGAATGCCGGCAGCGCAGTTTGCACAGCCAAATACAGCAACATAATGTCAGTGATGTAGGTAAACGACGAAAGCAGGAACGCGCTGCTGCAGCGTGGCATCGATCCCACACATGTACTGTAAGGCGTTGGTACTTTCCTGAGCTGTTCCCTGATGCGGTCAAACCTCGTGGTCGGATTGAGGCGCCTTCACCGGCTTTGTCCCACAAACCGTAGGCCAGATGAAGTACCAAATACTTCGAAGTATATTTTATTTTATAGAGATCTTTAAGCTGTTTTTTGTGTTCTTGAGCTTTTTTTTGTCAAATCGCGAGAGGGCGTCGACCCACCCTAACCCTGACCCTAACCCCAACCCTAACACTGGCTAGGGCTCCAACCCGAGCGCGGCTTCGCCGCGCGTTTTGGAAAAACTGATAGAAAATGTGCGGACCACCTCAAACATCGAAACATATTTGGTATTTTATCTGGTATGATTTGTGGGGTGAGAACATGGCAAAAGGCTACTGGTCGGATTGGACTGGTCACGACCCGACCAGACCCGACCCGTGATATTTTAGTAACCTGCGGACCCGACGCGCCCCGTGAGATTTAGTAACCTCCCGGCCCGACCCGACCCGTGATGTTTCAATCCCCCTGACCGAACCCACCCGGCCCGCCCCGTGAGACTTAAAAACCCCATGACCCTATCCGACCTGAGACCAACCACTATGGGAAATATTTTGAGCGATTATTTGTCTCTTCAACAGGGATCTCCGACGCCAAGAATAAAAACCATCTACTATGGTACCAGAAATCATCGTTATTTCTGAGTTCAGAAATAATCGAGGCCAGGAATCAGCGGATCTGGTGATTTCTGAGCCCAGAAATAGCAGCTCTTCCAACCTCTCAGAACTGGGATTATTTGGCTTTTGGATACTTTTTTTCTTTCTTTTACACACACACACTTCTACTTTCCACCTTCTTCCGGACAAGCCGTGGTCACAGATGTCGTCCCTTCTCCCCCCCGGTTGCTTGCCTTCAATTTTTATCGCGCACAGGGTTCAGCAACCCCACTGCTCGTGGATTTTTCATCGAGTGTTGCTAACTCACGCTCTCGCGCTTTCCGCAAGTCAGTTTGTGCACAAGAAAAAGTCCCCACGAATTTGCACGAGTGTGCACTCGGGGGGATTCGAACTCACGAAACTGGTCTATACCGGGCTCGAGGATAACCTGATACGCCACCGGGGGCGACCGGCTATTACCTCGTACCAAGTATCACATGTTACCAGTGCCTACTCTGTGCCTTGTATGGTTCCTATCTGATGTACACGTCACCCATCACCCACAACAAAGAATCACAAACACACCTACGACAGCATACATTGTTGTGTGCGAGACAGAGCTTCTTCCTCACACAAACGCGACAGCAGCAGCAGCAGCACCACCATCGAAACCACCACAGGCACACCGCACCAGCACTACACCAGCAGCACAGCAGCAAAGACAGTAGCAGAGGCGGTGGTGACCTCACGTCGCCGGAGGCAGTGAACGTGCCAGATTTCAAAAATAAAGGCAAACGGCAAAACAAGACCTGTACCAATTCAAAATATAACCACTTTCCAAAAATGAGAAGCCATGGACGCCCCTTATTTCTGATGCAGTTATTTTGAAGCCTCGAAACTACAAAAATAATCGCCAGAAATAATCGCTCCAAATATTTCCATAGTAGTAGGTCTGACCTCTGACATTTTGAAGACGTCCTAATTCGACCCGACCCGCCAGACATCTGAATGACCCGGTCATATCAAGGGTTTGGTTGGGTTGTATTGACCCTCGAGTTTTTTTCTCCCGACCTGAGGGATCGACGAGCGGATGAGGCCCGCGGGTCGCAGGTGGACACCTAAAAGACAGTTTAATTATTCTGTTATTACTAGTAGCCCAAAAGTGTTGTGTGGCCTGGGTGTAAGGAGTATGGATGAGTGTGGACATGAATACATAGAGTTGACTGAAGTTGAATATGATGCCAAAGGAGCATCGGCATGAGAAAAAGGTGAATCTGCTACCACCGCGCAAGGAATTTCCACCAATCAAAACTTCAACCAAAAAAAATGACCCATCAGAAAACTGCGGGCATGAAACCTCTGTCGGCCACCGTGCAGAAAGATTCGGATCCACCGGCCGGATCGGAGGGTCCGACCTGTGGGCCAGCTGTGTTAGTGTTGGTGTGATGTCAACTGCAGGGTTATATTGTAATGTTTTCACAATTAGCACTTTCTACAGATGATAGCGCGTCTCGAAGCAACGCGGCGCGGATAATAGACGTTGCCTGCGCGATTCATCGTGTCCTTGGCGCAAGCAATACGACCCAAATCAGAAAACTGCAATGGCATCATCCACGGCTCCAAAAGCAATTGACGCAAAGTGGATTCGTTCGTCGTGTCGTTGGCGCAGGGATTACGACCCACATCAGAAAACTGAAATGGCATCATCCACGGCTTGAACTTTGTTTTACCTAAAGTGACGTCACCTTGGATGACGTCACTTGTCACCCGTGGATGTTCCACCAACCAGAACACATCGTTCAAAAATCCGATCGATCAGAAAACCGTTACGTTTTTGTAGCAGGAGTCCCCTCGTTTACCTGCCGCCTTGTAACTGCACACCTACATGCTACCCTAAAGACCATCAGACACAGATAAATATCCAGCTGACTTATATTGACTCCCTCTGCAACAGTTTTATGGGACTTTGGTACGGACGACACAAGGTGATTTATTTTTGAATATAAACACGGAAACCTAATGCGGCGTTACGTTTTTGTATCAAGTGCCCTCGTCACCCCTGCTGCCTTGTACCTTCACGTCTAAATGTCTACCCTAAAGACCATAATTGATTGTGAATGCAAAGTTTTTGGGGGGGATTTCGGTTTGCGGTACAGGGTGATTCACTTTGGAGGCGGCAACGGCAACCTCACGCGGAGCGTTACGTTTTCGTGGCAGGTATCCCCTCGTCTTATATTCTGCCTTGCACCTGCGCACACCTGCATGCCTACCTACAAGACCATCAAACACATAAGAGGCATATTTCTGTTTGATTCCCGCTGCAACTGTTTGGGGGACTTTGAAACGCACGACACAGGGTGGGAACCTTTGGAGGCGACCACGGAAACCAAAATGCGCCGTTTTGCTTTTTAAAGCAAGTGTCTCCTCGTCATACACTCTGCCCTGCACCTTCGAACCTAAATGCCTACCCAAAAGACCATCAGACACAGAGAGACACCTCGCTCGCTGACTGATTGAGTCTCAATGCAACGTTTTGTTTGGGACCTCAATATGCGGCACAGGGTGATTACCTTTGGAGGCGACCACGGAAACCTCACGGGGCGTTACGTTTTTGTAGCAAGTATCCCCTCGTCACACCCGCTGCCTTGTACCTTCGCACCTACATATCTACCCGAAAGGCCCTTAGACACAGAGAGACACCTTGTTAACTGATTTACAATGACAAACAAATCTGTTTTTGGTACGCGGACAGGGTGATTAACTTAGGAGGTCACAGCGGAAACTCCATGCGGCGTGACGTTTTAGTAGCAAGTGCCCCCGCATCACACGCGCTACCTTGTACCTTGACACGTACATATCTACCCAAACACGATTTGACACAGAGAGAGACCTCGCTGACTGATTCCTACCTCGTTTTGTTGGGGGGCTTCGATTTGCGACGCAGGGTGATTAACTTCGGAGGCGACAACGGAAACCTCACGCCCCATTTGGATGATAGCTTGGCGTTCGTCAAGTCCGGAGCGGAGAGCGGCGGAGTCTTGATCCACTGCACGCACGGGACGGGCCGAAGCGCAGCCGTGGCTATCGCCGCCGCGATGAAAGCGCAGGGGGATGGAACTCCAGGAGGCGTTGTTGGCGGTTTCCCGGAAGCGTTCAGGCTGGTGAAGTCACGCCGCCCCGGAACGGACCCTCCGATGCCCTTTCAGCTGGAGCTAGACGCGTGGCAGAAGGAGAAGTCCAAGTCGGCTTAAGTCTTTTGAAACTACAGTACACCCACGTTTTGGGTGGTAACCCACTTCGAACGTTTGCGGTAGAGAAAGGGCTACCCCCTTAAGCATTGCACGAGCGTTTTTAGGGATAAATTGCTGGAAATGAGTGTGGGATAATATTTTCAGTAGTAGAAGGGGTAAGAGGAGAGCCGTACGACACGGGGGTCTGGGCCTTTTTTTGTGCTCTTTTAGGTCTTGTTTTGCTCGTGACACCGACCTCATACGGCACAGCAATAGTACTGGTAGTCTTGGTTTTATTTCCAGTAAAAAATATCTCAACGAGTATATATACTCCAGAGTATTTGATATGTTGGCAGGGAGCGAATACCTGGTATATTATTTTTCGGTATTTGGCCCTCTCGTGGCGTTTTTACCGGGTCATTATTTTTCGGCAGGGTGTTTAGGCGCTCTCGAGGCGTTTTTTTCGACGGCAACGGAGTGCACGGGCGACTCCGAGGCCACCGACTGACGCGAGCTACCATAGGGGTGTTGTACAGCAGTACCAGCACCACTTGTTCACCGAATTATTTTTGGCTGATGAGAGCTCCTCCGCTACGGTAATGACTGCCAGGTACGGGTAATTGGACTA
Source organism: Undaria pinnatifida (assembly GCA_012845835.1). Taxonomy (NCBI): domain Eukaryota; class Phaeophyceae; order Laminariales; family Alariaceae; genus Undaria; species Undaria pinnatifida. The sequence goes on from JABAKD010000013.1 coordinate 14,212,871, forward strand.
ACAAACTACCCCGGTACCTGGCCTACCATTTTTATTTTACAGCATTACTGTTATTTGTTGAACCTCGAAGTATACCGCCATGGGGTTATTGATGGGGCTGACCTTGTTCTGTTTGTGGTCAGGTTTTGGGTGGCGTCGAGAGAGAGGGGGGGGGGGGGGGGGGGGGGGGGAGAGGGAGATCGAGGGAGAGAGAGAGAGAGATCCTCGAGATAGGAGCAACGGGAAAAATGGGTTAAAAAGTACCACTGCTCCACGTCTCGAAGGGTTTTTTAACCAACCCGCGGCTTCCGCTTGTATGTGGGGTTTGGTTGTTTTTTTTTGCAACAGCAATGGAAACGACGTATTTCTTGCGGGCTAACTGTACGCGTGGAATTAGCAAAGTGTTACCCGGTACTTCTTCGAGCGTGGAGACTTGCGTCTGCGTGGTGTCGTTTGCTCGCCCGGCGCAGCAGTACACATGTTTTAAGGGTGTGTGTTTTCTGGTGGCAAACCGAGGACATCGGAAAATCCTTGTGAGAGCAATTTATTCAGGCCATAAAATCGATAAGTAAAGCGCGATGCAACCAAGCATTTGGGAACAGCGTGCGGCAATACGAGCATCTGGGAAACGCGTGCGGCCGCACGAGTATCGCCATCCCGCGCGCGTATCTACAGCTCGTTGCACCGCAGTTTCGGGGCCACGGACCCGGGCTTCTTCGTGTCGTTGATGATGCAATCAATGATGTAATCGATTATGCAATCGATGATGCAATCGACGATGTAATCGATGATGCAATCGATTATGCAATCAATCATGCAATCGACGACAGGAATCGATGAGGATGCAATCGATGATGATGCAATCGATGATGATGCAATCGATGATGATGCAATCGACGATGATGCAATCGACGATGATGCAATCGACGATGGTGCAATCGACGATGGTGCAATCGACGATGGTGCAATCGGCGATGATGCAATCGACGATGATGCAATCGATGATGATGCAATCGACGATGATGCAATCGATGCTGATGCAATCGACGATGATGCAATCGACGATGATGCGATGATTTTGCAATCGATGATGCAATCGATGATGCAATCGATGATGATGCAATCGACGATGATGCAATCGACGATGATGATGATGATGGAATCGACGCACATGCTAGGATAGAGGTATCAAGGTATGTCTCTTTTTGGCTGAAACGTTTTGTAAATCATGACGGGGCTCTCCTTAACTCATTCAAACCATTGCAATTTTTTCATTTTGTTTGTTTTTTAAACAATTTTCGTTGTATATGCCTAGGCGATAGAGATTATTAATCGGTATCCCTCCCCCCCCCCCCCCCTTATGATCAGTTGTTTTGACAAAAAATGGACGTTCTCAAGTGAGAGAGTCTCAGAAAAAAAAGATGGAGCACCTCTACCGTATCATGGTATTATTAAAAAAAAATGCACAATAGCACAATAGCACCTTTTTTCGTTGTTTCGACTCGTTTCCCCTCTCATCTCAAGTACCCTGTGGTAAGCTGCACCGCACTACAAGGAGGCCTTGCCCGCTCGCACGGGCTACGATAAAGAGATGGTTTAATTTAGCACGTTTTGGGCAAATAATGTTCTTGACTCGACGGGGGGATGGATGGATGCTTGACACGCACTATCGTTCACCCTCCACAACCGTCGGAATGATGTCTATCCTTTTTCTGCTACAAACATGTATTTTTTTTAGTAAACCTAGGCCATGGTTTTCGTCATCACAAAGCACTTTCAGCTTGCTCGAAAAAATAGTTTTTGGTATATGACCCATGCTACGCTAGAGGTGCACCGTAGTATATCCCCCTCAGGCTCCTCGCTTGTGGAGCTTCCCCCCAACACCGATTCGGAGACAACAAGCGCTACTACCAGGCGAGCAATCCCATGGCCCAGGCATAGTCTACAACCAAACTTGTGTTAGAAAATAACGAAATTCTGGCGATTTTTGGTCAAGGAATCCCTTAGGTAATTCAGAAACCGTTTTTCAAGAAAGCTCTGCGTCGATCGTATCGTGTGCGTCATACATGGTCATACATAGTCATACATAGTGATACATACACTAGTACATCAACTGAGGGACCTAAAAAAGAAAAGAAAATTGCTGCACACTTCTACCGTACTATTAGTAGCATGTTTCCCCGCTCGCGTGCCCCCTCTTGCGCCCCTTCTTTTGTCCCCTTTTGCGCCCCCTCTTGTGTCCCCCCTCTTGGAGAATATCAGCCGTTCCTGCCTCATTCAACGCATGTACACGGCACCGGCACTCATCGACTATTAGTTTTGAGTACGGATGAGAATGCGTCCTGTGCAACGGTTCGAGATTTTGATAAAGCCCAGGGGGCACGTGTAAATCAGTGGACAAGGAAAACTGCTCTATGAACATGTTTGACGCCATTCTATATATGAGCGCCAAGAATGGATTCACGTTGGAATGCATACGGTCATTGCCTTTGTCGCGTAGCGGATGCACGCAACGTGCAGCTCTAGCGGGTGTACACACCAGACGGTTTTATAAACGAAAAACACTAACTGAATTGAAACAATATTCGAAAGACACCCCACAATATTTTGAAACAAAAAGACGCCACAGCTCGTGCATCAAAAGTCTCGATGAAATCGTGGCCCCGAACATGTTAAAACTTGTCACCCTTTCGGGTTTGCTCCACTGACAGTAATCCCTGGGGTATTCCTCAGCTCCAGAGTGACTGGAGCCTGTCCTGTGACCACGGACTTGATCATGCGAGTTGATGTGAGAATAACAACGACAATCCGATGTTAAACCGCCGAGCTCATTCACCACCACCCCTCCCCCCAAAAATGAAGGCGAGCAAAAATCGAGCTGATTCACCACTGGTTCCATCATAATCAACACCCAAGAGCCTTCCCACACGACGCCTACGGCACACCCCCGAGGACTTAACTTACTTGCGTGCACAGCCAGGGCGCCAACAAAACCCGGCAAGTATCAAGCCTCGCGATGCACAAGCTGATGGGGTTACGCAGCACACTCCAATCAGGAAAATACCGCGTACACACACCACAGAAAAATAGAACCCCCAGGGGCGGGCCCGCGGTGCCCGTCGCGTATCACCCGTTCTTTCTATATGCACAAAAATGTTTGCCGAGTAGAGCTTTATTCCCTGATTCTGCGAGCAAAGTATCTTCACGAGCGAAGCTTCGCAGGCAGGCGGCCACTCTCGATCGGACTCCGAATATAAAACAAAATGTTAGTTGACCAACCAAAACTCTACTTCCATCCAATTTAGCCAATCAGCACACTGTGGCTTCAAAAACCTCTGTTATCTCTCTACGAAGTGATCTCGCTCAAAAGAGTAGCGTTCCAGTGCTAATGAAGGGGTGGATGCCTGCAACAACGCCAGGTAGTCCACTGATAGGACGAAAATACACTCCCGCTTTGATGCACAGCTCGCTCAGTCCTGCGATATCTACGTGCATCAAAAAGCGAGCATCGTGCTGGATACACATGTTGCCAATGTGTCCACACTTAATATTCATCACAAGTGACGACGCCCAAGCCAGGTAGTTAAATCCTTGTTGAAAATTGCAAAATATTCAACGCAAATTTCAAGTAATTCCTCAAAAAAACGCGGATGCGGTTCTAAAGAGGTTAACCACCACCTTCTGCAAAACGAAACTCCGCATAGCCTGAACGATTGTATAGCATCAACAAGGGGGCTTTCGGCTTTAACGCCTTCAGTGCTGGAAACCCTTTCGGGGGACAAATTTACTTGAAATTAGTATGGGGAGGGAATTTGGGGCTCCAAAGGGGTTAATCCGTGCCCTGCAGGGGTGTCAACGCTCTCGACGACGGCCGCCAAGTAAGTCTTCAAGGTCTGCCCAGCAATATCACCACTCCGGCTTGTTCGCGTCGTACGTCCACCCGACTTTCAACGCATCCTGCGCACCAAAATGAGGGGTGTGGGGGGGGGGGGGAGGGGGGGAGGGGGGGAGGGGGGCACATTTTGGTCACCCTGCCGCATCTCAGGACGCACTTGATGTAAGTCACGATAGTCGACTAGTACATGCCCAGGCGAGGCAGGTTCTCCTTGTATTCCGCGGTTTGGCACATGGCGCATATACGACTACGACTAACCGGGGCGTTCTTGACGAGGGCATTCAGTACGGGCCTGCCAACACGAAACACCTCATCTGACCTCCGAGCAAGGGTTATCTGAGCAAGGCTCGAAACCTTACCGGGAAATCAACCTTGAGTAACCTTACGAGCATAGTAAACTATATAGGACTTAGCGTAGCGCTCGCCGCTGAGGGCGATTTCTTTAATCCAAAAGGTGTTGACACCCCCAAAAGCCAGCGCAACGTTTTCATCGAGATATGTCACATTCGTGGGTTCATACTGTACTAGGTATGTCGTTGCGCACAAACACAACCGTGCTAAAAACGTAACCTAATTCGCCCAGTACGGGTATATCGTTTTTTCCTTCACGCGAGGCCCTCATATCAAATACCAGCAGCGATATCGAAGCGGGTCGACCCCTGATAAAGAGTGCATGCCATCTTCGTTTAGGAGGCATGCCACATGGTAAAGATGCCGGTACAGGACCTCTTGTCACCGAAAAAACGCTTTGCCTCGCTTGCCTTGGAGGTCAGTCAGCGCAGCCTTACCCTCTGCTTGCCGACAAACAAAAATATGATGCCACTTGAGCGCGTTGAACGGCGCGCACATCGAGCGACTGCAACGACAGGCCGCGCTGAAAACACTACAGGAGTCTATACACTGGAGCTTGCTACAACGCGATCCTCACGAGAGAAACAAACCAACAGCTCCATGCGCCGGTTTACCTTGAAATATTGCTCAAGGCAAGTTTTCGACGCTCTTTGTTAGTACAGCGGTACTCTCGGTTTCAGGGTTGGGACACTAAACACTACAAGTCACTCAAAGAAACTAACACGCAGCGAGCTGCGCAGACAAAATGCATGCTTTAAAGCACACAAGAAGGAAAACGTTTTCGTGGTCACCTTCTGCACGTTGACGACCTTCTCTTCGAAGTACTCGGCCGTGTTCTCCGTCGTGATCACGTCCCCCAGCGCCTTAATCAGGTCCTCCGTAATCTGCCTGCACTCTTGGCCCTGACGACGACGATCAAGCACCGCAAAAAAAACGGGCTCAGCTAGCTAGCGACTGCGCACAACACTGTGCGATACTGTTGTGCGGCGGTGCTTAGCTTGGTGCTGTGCGTGTAAGCATGTTACAGTATTCCGGAATCGTGCTAGGCGCGACTTTGACATCGCGAGTGTGATATGGGGATCGTCTGTGATACGCCGCCAAACAGTTTCGTGCGCCTGTCGCTGAGATGACCGCGAAACAAACAAACACAATATGCGATGATTATATCGAGCCTCGCTCTGGAAGTTTTCGCTCGGATACCCCCCACATATGGACAACTTGCTGACGCCTGATTGGCCAGCAGACCAGTCGCTCCAGAGGCCATCAACAGAAAGCCAGCCGGCTGTACCGGCGTATCATAGAACATACCACGATAGTGAGAGGGTTCCGCCCTCAACGGACTATGCCTCACGAAACAGAAGCGCCCCGATGGAGAACTATAGAGGCCTGCATATCTACCGTAGCTCGCTCTTTTGAGTTGTTTTGAGCCATTAGTGCCCATTTCAGAAATAGGTCTTCCACGTTTTTTTTTTTCGGTGATAAAGCACGGTACGGGTCACAGGTCGGGTTACCGTTCGTTTTCTGCCCGACATCCACGCCATTATGATAGCCACGAACTCCAGAAGCAGTAAACAGCGAACGTGAGCTGACATCTACTACCAGGTATCACAGATATCGTATTATTAGTAGGAGAGCACTCGTGGCAGACCTGCTAAGCATGGCAATGCCATAGCAGGCGACCGACACAGCTTCATTTTGAGCCAGGGGCGGTTGCAAGTAAGACCGCTCGGGATCGATGTCGGGTGCCTGGTGTCGGAATGTATAAATGCAGCATGAAGCATTACGACCATTTTTTTCAACATCAGCAAACATACTTGCGAATAATCTTGTTGTGCAAGGCTAATGATTTTCATATAACAATCAGAGGAAACAGGGTAGAAAAATTAAATAGTGCAGTAAGTGTTCGGTTAGGGAGACTACTTTGGTGTACCGTTATTGGCGTGATGCCAACCGAGCATTTTTCGTCATGTTTTCGAGGTTATTCGCTTGTGACGCTGTGTTTTCGCACGCACCTGCGATGCTGCTGCCTCCTTCGTCTATACCGCCAACTAAACACCGAAATTATCGCCCTAACCGAACACTCAATGCACTACTTAATCTATTCTACACTCCTTCCTCCGAATATTGTATAAACATCAGCTGAAAATCATCAGCCTTGCGTCACCCCGCCTCCGACGAGGAGCCTTCAAACATGTACCACTACTATTTATACAACAGCAGGGGTCTCGCAATAAGGCAGGGTGTGAGTATCGCGGTGTCCTCATTTAAGGCGATCAAAATCGCTTGGCGTGACTGGGGAATTGATGGAATGAATTAGGCGGCTTCCCTCAATGAGGTGGTCATACCGCTCTGGCATCCACCGCCTTTTTGTCTACTACCTACTGTACTAGGACTCCTACTGCTATGCTTTGTCGTCATCGTATAGATTCGTTCGCAGAAAGCGCACAATAAAAAACAAAATACCGGTGCAGCAGTTCAGGACACTTGCACCAACGCACATGAATAACAAACATGCATGACCTAGGCTGGTTTCTTATTTCGGGAGACGGTTCGTTCTACACTAACTCCAGTATAACGGCTCTTGGACTCCTTGTATTCCTGCATCATCCTGACTTTCGAATAACCCTGTTTTATTACTGTAAGTAGAAAAATGAAAATTTACTGCATAAACATACTCATAAACATACAGAAACCTTTCTGCTGGAAGTGCTCGGTTGGTGCACCCCTGGCATTTCCGGGGGTTCCACTTCGACACCGCCTCCGTGCATTACTTTTGGAACGGTCCAGCTTTTCTTGGTTTCTTGCTTCGCCTTATTCCTTTTTGTTTTTGCTCGTTTTGCCAGTTGTTTCTTGACTTTTCAGCTGCTTCCTGCAAATTTGGTTTTTCTGCCAACAAGATTTTGAACTTTTGCGCGATTTGTTCTTCCTTCTTGTGTAGTAAGTTGAACTTCCTACGATTTGCCGCTGATTTGCCGTCTGTGCATTCCTTGCGGAACTGTCCAGCTTTAGCTTTTCTTTGATTTCCACCATTTGTTTTGTACTTGCACGAAGTTTCGTCAGCTGAGATCTCGGGTTGGCTCATCAGCTCAGCGCCGCCCAGCACCCCACCGCAGCGCTATAGCTCAGCAGCGCAGCGCCGTGCAGTGGCGTGCTCTGCGATGCTCTGCAGCTCAGATCAGAGCGCACCGCAACGCTAGCTCAGCAGAGCGCAGCGCTGTCTCTGCCATACTTTGCCGTGCTTCGCCATGCTGCGTGATTTGCTGTACGAGTCGTACAGACACCAGGTTTATGGGCGTGTTGTGTACTCGTCTTTTAGCTTTCTTCAGTTGATTGTCCTCTCTCGGTTCCCATCCCCCCCCCCCCCGCAAATATCACACGTACCGTTCAGAACGTGACATCAACAAGCACACAACACAGCGCAGGGCAATTAGCTCTGCACAAGCACCTCTTGGCATTATTATTAATTCGCGATTCGCACCAAATAATCACGGGCCTCTTCTTCCTGCCCCATTTCCATGTTTCAGTTGCATTCTTCCTTGCGCGAGCGCAGCGGGCGGCGTCAACAGCCCACGGAGCGGAGCCCTGGGCTTCCTTTAGAACCACGCAGAGTACCACCAGGTATTAGGCGAAGTACCGGGTACCAGGTGCCGGTAAAGTACGTGTGTGCACTCGTTTTTTTTGCTTTCGTCGTTGATTTTGTTCTCCATCTCGGTCCCCTTCGCGACTTTATGTTCGCAAATTGCACCCGTCCTACTGCCGATCAGAACGTGACATCGCCAACATACAACACAGCACAGACAGGGCAATGATCTCCGCACGAGTAGCTCTTGGCATTATCAAATCGCTAGTTGCACTAAATCATGGGTCTCTTATTTCTGCCCCCTTCACATTTAGTTGAAAAACTCCTTGCGCGAGCGTAGCGGGCGGCGTCAGCCGCCCGCGAGCTCTTGTATATTTATATAGGTGTCCGATACTGCTGTAAAAGCGGAGATGTCCGCGAGGGAGAGAGGGCAGAGCGCCCACCACCACCACCTCCCCGCTCGCATCTACGTGGCATTTCGGTAGACTAACTGTCCGCATAGCAGGCGCAGAAAGATTGTATACCATTATCTTACCACCGTATGATAGGCAAGACTTTTGACTGGGATTAGGATTATAGGCGCGTGCCCACGCACAGAAAATAAGATTCGCCGATGTTTTTAGGCACGTGCCGATCTCTTGCTGGCACCTTGCGTGCATGGACATTGTCGCGAGCAAAACAGATACGCTCGGTTCGGGGTATAGTTCAGGACTCGCGCATATCTAGACCTATAACAGTTGGTAAAAAAGACCGCCTGCGGTGAGCCTATCTGCACGTACGCAAGCCCCCATACGAAGTGCCTACAGAACTGTTGAAGACTTCGAGAGGGGCAGGTCTTACGAGTGCACGAGCGCTGAGTACTACAAAGGTGCTCGTAGATACAGCAGGTGCTACAGCAGTTGAAAAGGAAAGCACCCAGGCCGGACCTTCCAAGTTTGAATATTCTTGCGCGTGTTGTGTAGACTACACAGTAAACAGCAGTACAAAGGTGCGTCAGGAGCGAAAAGAGTACGTACCAGGGAAACAGCAATGTTCTTGTCCACAGCGGTGCACGTAAGGTGCATGCTCACGCTTGCATCGTTGCAATCCTGCCATTTTCGACGCATACAATAGCGGGCGCAGCGTGCCCTCCTCGCGCTGCCAGCGTTTGTTGTTTTGTTGCTCACCTACTGCAAGTACGTAGACCAGCTGCTTAGCCCGTCCTATGCAACACAGATCCCAGATGGACGAATGCGCATGAGATGCTCGAGACACATGTCGAATTTCAAACGAGTTTTGTCGTGTACGTACTCTTTTCACTCCTCACGCACCTTGACTCCCTTGACCTCGAGCAAGATTCGACCATCATCGGTGAAGTCCACGATTAACTCTTGCATTTCCATCTCAATCTCGCCGCTGCCTGCCGATGCTCCGTCGTCGTACGCAGCCATGCGTGGCGCTGGTGTCAGCGCTGCTCGAGTACCCAAGTAACTGGCTGGCGCCATGGTTCTCTTCGTAGAGCTCGAGGTTGAACTAGGTCGCACGAGAGTCGGTACCAACGACGAGGAAGGGGTATGGATCGTTGCAACGAATGCTTCCACCGCATACGACGCGAGCACAGTCAAACAAAGGACTAGGGTGAGTGGGGAGAAGGTCATGCTTCACGGGAACGACACACGGTGTTTTTCGCGACGGACGTCGTGTTCGCCAGCTCAGCGAGTCAGTTGTTTTTCTTAGGGTTTGTATAGAGACCGAAGGGCTTGAAAAATCGGGGCAGCTTTACACAAGAATATCCCGACGGCGGTCATAGAGCTCCTCTCCCAACTGCCGGCGTACAGCCGGACGTGGGCACCAAGGAAGCGCTGGAAGCTATGCCAGGCAATAAGAAAGGTCGTCAACGAGGTAGTTCCGGGAGCAAGGCTCAAAGGTTAGCGAGAACCCTTGAAATAGTCCATTAACGTTGCACCATCTGATCGATATGGCAATGGATTGCAACACCGTACCCTGTAGTAAAACCTGTGTAGACCTGCTCAAGAATCGTAGATCACCCGCACGTGTGCTTTGCCTGTTTGTATACACACCAGAGGCAACCAAAGCCCGTCAGTGACGCGGGTACTGCTGCACGGCACTGCTGTACACACAATACGACCAGCGAGGTCTGATAACACACCTACGCGAGTGGCAGCTGTAGCAGCCATCACAGCCAATAGCAACACAGCATGCAGCAAGCAATTCGGTCAGATTTAAAAACACTTCCAGCATAAGCGACGCACCAGGTACGGTACCACTGGTACATAAGCGGTAGGAAATGACGCTGCGAATTCAAGCCGCATACTGCTTCACAGGTATATATTCGTCGAAATCTGTCAACTACTATAGGTCGTTCTCGACAGAATCCGATACGAGAGTGTACCTGGTACTCGCTTACGATCCATAAGAAGTGGCCCAAGTGCACGAGTACGAGCGCATGCTCAACAACGGCAGCGGGGTCATGCTTACTAATGCAGTAAGTAGAAAATCTCCATGCTCAACCTCGCGTCATATGTGTACAATACTCCAATTTACACTACTGCTGTACTCGTGCCCGTCAGCGCCAGAAAATGGAACGATACGATCAGAGAGGCGAGGGAAGACATCGCTTCGGGCCGGAGGAGGGCGCAGGCTGTCCGAGGCGGAGACTCCGCTCCTCCCAGGCTTAGCGCACACGGTTTCCGCTCTGTTGCCACCCTTTTGCGGCAACGAGCGAGAGCAGACGAAGTGAGCTTGAGTTGGGGAGATGAGCTATTGCCTACCAGGAGTTTGGTACCTGGTATACGTTACCGTTGCCGTTGTGTGGACACCTGAACAGGGCCCAGAACATAAGTTAATGCCCGAACGGTATATCTGCTGTTAGCTGCTCGGGATGGTGCCAGAGATTTCGTGGCGTGGGGCCTTGGGGGAGGTGGGAAGCCCCGCAGGAGTGGGTCGTCGCAACGCCCTGTTCACCCCTATTTTTGACATGTGATGCCGGCGCGGGCGACGTGTCCGTAGTCTCGGCGCTTTCCGCGATGAGGTGCGCAGCACGCACAGAAGCGGCGTGGCCTGAAGACTCTGCCGTGCAGTATACCGCAGCAGTAGGCTAAGGGTCAGGGATGTGACGGAATCGTTAGTGTGGGAAGTTGGCATGTTGGCGCCGAAGGCAGAGCTCGCAATCGACGAAGCAACTACATGCTTAAACGGCTGTATCTGCTAGGCGGCAGCAAGATGAAGCTGCTCTAAACAAATGCCTGGTAGGTACTTGTGTATATTAGCGTCTAGGAAACGGGAGGGTATCATGGTGCGGGACTGGAACATGCAACAGGTTGTATCGCGTTCCTCCAAAAGCTGTCCCTTCTCCTTGTAGCAGAGGGTCTGTTCGGGTAAAAACCTTCCTTGTACTTCTCGCCCCAGCCTACCCCGCACTTGGCCGGTCTTCGCCGGAGCCGAGGTTTCTTTCTTTGTGCGGCCAAATTATGCAAGTGGGAACACCTGCCATTGGATCAAAACACCGAGGCCTGTTCCTCCTCAACCTGGACCGACCAACGTCGCGCTTCAGTAGCACCTGAGCCCTCCCTTACGGCGCGGTATGTATGTTTCCGTTGGCTTCCGATTGGAGTTTCCAGGTTGCGGCCGAAGTCCCACGAGTGGTTCATGGACCATTGTCAATTCTTGGGTCCGCAAGTGAAGCTGGTTCGCCTGCGCCTGCGGAAAAAATAAGTAAATTTTCGCCCGAGAGCATCGCCAGCCGGCCGCGTAAAGCACGTAGTTTGCTTTCGCTGTGCATAAACCAGATAGGTGAGGTATCAGTTTTGATCAACGAGGTTACCCATAGCTATAAATTTGGTTGTGGACGGTCGCCGAATCCGTCGGGTGAAGAGTTTGTGCCGCGGTCCCTTCGGTACTGCGTTGTTTCTCCATTGCGCGTGTCTGTATTGGAATGTGCGAACACTGCTGTGTTGATGGAACACCTACACGCGGTATTCAGAGGAAGAACACGGTCAGTTCGTTGCTGCAAGCACAACATCGGATAGCAATGATGTTTGTACCGCTCCTACCTCTGAGCCCTTTCCTGTATACCGCCACGCCTGTTTGCCTGCCTGCCGTTCTGTTTACCTTCCTGCCGTCCGTCCGTGCCCTCCGACCAGGGCGAGATTTTCTCGCGTACCACTCGGACGACGACGCTGTAGCCCAGGCCTTTCTCCTCCTACCCCCCCTTTGCCTTTCCCGCTTGTCTCGAGCGGTTGCCGCGAGGGGTACCGTTGCAGACCACAACATCGGGCTGCTATGCAGCCCTGGGGTCACCGCATTGTGGCTTAGGGGAAGCTTCACTGATCAGGCATGCTTTGCGTGACTCGTGGCGCGCCGCACGTAGAGAGGGGAGGGGGAGGGGTCGGGATACTTTTGGGCTCGATGGTGTCACACGTGAAGTCGAGTTGTTGCAGACGGGTGAAGGCCCGTTGCCGCGCGCAGGAGCTGTTGCTTTTGGCTGTACCGGCGAAATTGAGCACTAAATCATGTCGTCGCGGCCTCTCTCGCTCCGACAAACGCCGCACCATTTTTTGCCGTCCCAGACGTTTATTATGCTCGCCGCAGACGAGAATGTACGCTTTCGTGTAGACGAAGTGCGTTCATCCCGCTTCCTGGACGGTCTAACTTGACGAAACGCGACATTGTACTCGGTGCCGTGCAGGGAGCGAGCGCCCTTTTTCCGGTGTTACACACATCCGACACGCCAAGGAAAGGGCTGCAAGTCTCGCAAAATGTCGACCTTGCCGACGTGTATAGAGAGGGCGATTTGGAGGGAGGGCTCGGAGTCAACAACCGCGAGAAAGAACGAGCAGCAGGACATTCTGCTCCGGAAACGGGCGCGGTTGTCCTTGGGGCCAACCGTGATGCGGTTTGCGCGGCTGGTGGAGGAGAGGATGATTGGGAATCTGCGGGCGATCGCATGGGCGGGTGTATTCGTGGGGGGTTCTCGCTGACGTCGTTAGACATCAGCAGTCCCTTGGTTACCTCCGATTTTGTTAAAACGTGCGTACTTGTACACCGCGCTGCACGCTGCGCATGTTCTCGTCCTTGGTTAGTGTTAGCATATTCCCGTGAGAGGCCATGGCTGGAGTCTATCGGTATGGCCTCGCTGCGACTTTCAACTCGATGAACGGGCGGCTTCTTTCTGGTTTCTGGTTGGCCAAACGAAACACCTGCCATTCACTTTATCTTGCGTTGCCATTGCGGCTATTGCTTGAGAATTTCGTCGAAACCTACTGTTCAAGCTGCGAGTGATACTTTCGATCGCGCGTGTTACGGAGTGTGTACATATCCTTAGGACGGGCATAGGTCGGTGGCTCCCCTGCTACGACGGTTAACAGATGTAAAACGTTCAGCCCACAATGATTTCTTGTCTGGAGAAGAACTGATCGGTGTCCTTCGCCCTTCTCGCGATCGCAACGATGGCGCAGACTCGTGCATGTGCTTCCTTCGTTGCGAAAGCTTGGGCTGAGGGGCTCTCTCGACGCGGCCGGCGTACCAGAAGCCGTCTGTGACCACGCGCCACGGCTCACAGCCTTGCGGGAGCTCGACGTTTCATACTGCAGGTAAGTCCCCGAGTGTCCAAACGCAGTTAGCCGTTCCGTGCTTGTGCTCGTACGACATGTATATTGGGATGTGGAGGTTGAACTCCGTGCGCATCTGCTTGATGTGCAGTCTCTGTGCATGAGTAAACTGCATACTTTTGTTGGGATATCGGATACATGTTTTATGCGCCAAAATTATTATGTTCCCCTTCGTCATCTGGTGCCTTGTACACTGTCAACCCCCCCTGCATCAGGACTTTGGTGTTGTTGCAAGGCATCTAGCTTGCAACCATAAGTATCCGGGAATGTGTGCAGAGCCTCGACAAGCACAATGTTTCAGTGTAACATGTGGTATTACTTGTAAGTGCAGTTGACACGAGCGAGCAGTGTCGACGGTAGCCGTACCGGACACCGACAGCCAAGCGAGAACAGCACCCCCCCTCCCTTATTACATCGCAATTGTACGAGATTTTGGAGGGTCATGCCGACCACCAACCTATATTCCATGCTCGATATGCCGCGAGGGGTAGGAGACAAACGATCCCGAGCATGAGCCCTTTTAAAAAGCGTGCACTTATCCCTGTATGCTGCCGTTTTTTACCCACAGATGGTTCTGCGACATCAGTCTCCGGCGATTCGCCAAAAGTCTTTCTCGAGCGTTCCCGTCGGCAGGAACCGAAAGCTTAGACCAAGACGAACCCAATTTGCGGGGGATTGGTGTAGCTGCCGAGCAAGTCGACGAGCGAACTAGCTGGGGTATTGCACCCGCATCAGCAAACACGCTAGCGCTGCGGCGCCACGCACCGTTGGATTCGTTGGGAGAGGAGTTGGTGCTTCCCGAAGCGGGTTGGGGAAGTGGTGGTGGTGGTGACGGGAGTATAGTGTCGACTTCTGGGGGTTATCATGGTCGATTTCGCACGTTCACGGTAGTTTGTGCGAACACGGCGGTAACGGAGAAGGGGGCGAGGGTAGCAGAGGCGTTGTCGCCCGGTTTGCTGGTTGTGCTTGAAGACCGGCCCACGGCTCGTGGTGTGCTGCACGTAATGCGTTGAGCTGGCGGAAAAGCCGCGGGTGGCGATGCTCCACCCTGTGCACAACGAGTTGTGGGAAGACGAATTTCGGAGTTGTTCCAGGCTCTGGTTGGGTAGTGCGATGAAGCGTCTATACATAAATAGCCTTCCTTGGAGTTTTTTGTGTCGTCCATGGTGGGCAGATACACACTTTTTGAAGTCGTTCCGAGCTCTTGTTTGATAGTGCCAAGGAATGTGTATAGCCTTCGGCTCTTTGTCTCGTGCGTATGCACCAACCTTTTTTCTACTTGGTATATAGCATTGTCTCGACTGCGGTTGGATTATTTTCTTCGGCTGATTAGGTCGTATACGTAGCCTGCGCCTGTTTCTGCCGTTGTCAATGCTCACGGTCATGTATACCAGTATCATGTTAGAAGGGGGCCTGAGCAAGTGGCATAGGGGCGCTTTTTGTCGGACTCAAAACTATTTTTTCGCGCAGCTATCATCTGCTGCGGTGACGCGCCCTACGGTAGAGGTGCACCACACTTTTTTCTAATACTACCCCTCAATTTGGGAGCTTAAGACATGTCCCTACCAAAAACTGATTTGGAGAAAAATATAACCGCTACCGGCTGAATATAAACCATGGCCTAAGTACAGGACGAAAAATCTGCCAAAAAAATGTCTTATTTCCGACGATTTTGGATCAATCAAGAATCAATCCTCGTCATTCAGAAACCATTCTTCAGACGAAAAGTGCTACCTCTATCGTAGCGTGCGCCCCCAGATACAGGTTTTGAGTTGCGTTAGGTATGGTACCATTACACGACGAAGCGCCTCCAAAACTACGCGACCACAAACAAGCAACCTGCGATTTGCGCTCGCGGAAGTATACCCGGATGCATGCGACGGCAGCGCCTCCACCTCGTCATTGTTAGGCTCCTTACGTGAGGATTTCTATGCTGTTGTGGCCCCTCTATAATAGTGCCTTTTATGTGCCAGCCTGAATTACCGGCGTTATAGCGGCAACCGGCACTACTCCGTTTACTGCCACCACTGGTTGTTCACATACGGGCCAAGCGGTTTCACAGGCACTCTAGCGGGAAACCGGCACTACTCAATCAGCGCTCTATCACTATCTATGCTATAAAGGGGCGGCTACTTTACCACACTTGAAAGCAGACTTTGAGAACATGTGGAAGTGCAACCCGGTGGGCAATCGCATGGCCTGGGTGTGTAGTCTAACAAAGATTTCGGAAAGCACATGTGCATCTTTCAACGAGTTGAAGCCTTTACAACTGGGAACCCCTTTTTGGGGATACATTCATTTGAGATCAAGGCTACCGTAATGTACCCTTTTTCACTACCATACTATTTATGATCAAGGCTACTGTATTGTAGTGTCATAACCCCTTTTTCACTAGCATACTATATCATAATATATCATAATACTATTAATATCATACTACCATGTACTACCATATTATATCATATACTATCATACTAAATCATTCTATTATACTCCGTATAATACTATCATACTACCATACCATCATACTATCACACTCGCGCGAGTGACTCTGTACCTTATTATACCCTCTTGTATATGAGATGGCATGTGGCGTGTATCATCTCTTAGCTGGTGTACGCTCGTAGGCTCGCTTTCGGATGACCCGATGAAGACACAGCCTATAAATATATTGTATGATTTGAGGCAAACGAAGGCTGCGGTCAGGTGAGCCTGTAAGAGCAGAGAGCTCCAGCAGAGAATATGTTGTTCGGCGACCCCAAGCCGACATGTTGATGGATTATCAATTTGCTCAGCAGCAGATGAGAGCTGATGGTGAGCAAAAAAGGAGTGAGCACGTGTGGGCTATGCGCCTGTGCGTCGCTCGTAGCTCAAAGACAAGAACCCCCAAAATCCGTTGCAAACAAAAAGAAAAGGACCCTTGAAATGGACCCTCGAAGGACGGTGCTAACAGATATGATTCCAAGGTACGAATAAAAAACAAAAAACGAGCTATGACCCCAAGAAGCAAAAGGCCCCAATACGAGATCCTACAGCCTAGGCCTGGTTGTTTACACCTCGTATCTCAGGGTATGTTATCATATAACCCCTGCGTAGCCTATATTTTTACTTCAGCAACAACTCGTATATTACATATCTTGATACCGGTTCCAAGAGAGATACTGAGAAGACTGTCCCTCTCAACGTGTACCAATACGTACTATGCCCGTCCGCCCCCCCCCCCCCTCCCCCCTTCCCCCCCCCCCCTCCAACCCCGCTCGCTTTTGATCAAAACCAGGCCCCCACGTCCTTCAAAACTCCGCCCCCCCCTCACCGGTTATTCGATTTACAGGATTCACTCGCTAAACGGATACATTTCCCTCCACAGCTGTCATATTTGGTCCCCCTCAGAAACGGGCTTTATAGTTTCCGCGCACAGACTGACTAACATCACCCTGTTGACCCTGATAGCTACACTGTAGTTGTAAGGGGAGTCGCCGACCTATATCCTTAATGAGGACACACAACTCGTAATGCGCGCGATCGGAGTATCACACACAGCTTGCAAAGATGAGTTTCGACGAAATCTTCGATCTCACAGCTGGAGTGTACTTTCATTTTTTATAATGTACCAGGTACCTGGATATGATTAGCGTGTAAACTGCTGTGTATAATGTAGCCAAGATATTGCTGCTGAGACTTGTGCTTGTTACGTACTGTATCGACAAACGACAACTACCAGACTGAAAGCTGTCTGTCGTACTAGCGACTCTCGCAATGTATACCAGATGACCTCAAGTGTTATCAAGTAACTGCATGATGCTTACCGACAAGTAGCATCTATAACACCTCCTCCCGTTAGGTTAACACTTTCTCACTCTGCGTTACATGCTAAAAACTCCATAACGGAAATACATGCAGCGACAATGATGAATGCTGGGGAAAATGTTTTGCGTAAAGCAAACTCATCTTGCTAAAATACCCAAGGGGTGAACGCAAAAAAAGTGGACTCGAAAAATCTTGCTCTGACACGAAAAATCCTGCTCTGACACTATACGTGCTTCTGCATGTTTATGCAAGTTAAACTCACTATTAATAGCTCACGATACTAGAATCATCAGACGTGAACTATATTCCGGTCGGTTCATCAACCAGGGAATATGCAGTAGTCTAAAACAGTGAATATGTTCATCATTCCGCAACAATCATAGGAGGAGTGAACAGCCTACGAGCGTACACCAGATAAGAGCTGATACACGCCACATGCCATCTCATACATAAGGGGGTTTAATGGACATCACTGACAGAACCACGTTGTTAGGCGATTTGCTTGGCGCAGCGTAGCTAACCTTCTCATTGCGGAGTGACATCGAGAAACGAAAGTAGCGCGAAAGCCTACGACCGCGAGGAGCAGGGGGTCTACTCGCGCGAGTGACCCCGAGCCAATGCAAAAAGAGGAAGCAAAAACGACATACAATACCCTACCGTACCCTGGGTCTTGAAGTTAGTATAGGGGGTGATTCGACGCGTGCTACGATAGAGGGAAAGCAACATGCAATACCCTACAGTAGCCTGGGTCTTGAAGTTAGTGTAGGGGCTGATTTGACGCGTGCTACGATGGAGGTGCACCACTTTTTTTCTGGGATTCCTCACTTTATTTGGAGGTTAAGGCATGATAGACATGTCTTTCTTAACCCAAAAACTGATTTGCTATTAATACATAAAATAAAACTGCTATGCTACCGGATAAAAAATCCCATAGTCTAGTCTAGGTATAGAACGAGAATCACGCAAAAAAAATGTCTTCTATTTGTCTATTTATTTATTTTCCGACGGTTCGGGGTGAAGGAGTCCCGTCATTCAGAAACAAAAAAGCCAAAAAGAGGTATACCTCTAGCGTACACACTACTAGTAGCACGCGTCATTTTGGGACTGTAAAGGCGCTAAAAGGTAGTTCTTGAGTAAGGGAGACCCGTCAATCACAACAAAACTTGCTCGAAAAGATGTTAAGACGCGTGCCTCCACCGGGGCAAGCGCCTTCGATGATGCTAATCAAGCACGAACTGGCGATTAAAGTGCCGCTCGCAAAATCAAAGATGTAAAGTGACGGCACTTTGATCCCTTGACCGACGGCAATTGTCCAATAATTTACCATGACTGACGCCAAACTACTAGGTTTAAGCGTGGAACGATCGGTTTGGCACCGTTGACGGCTGTACGCTTTCCCTCGACTGACCGTCTCCTGGCATACTTGCTTGCAATGGACGGCGGCAGCATCATGGGCATAGCGCCCGAGGTACAGAACCGCATGCTTGCCGACAAACGCATTGCATAACGAAGCGCCAAGAACACAAAACTGTAGACCGCGCTCGCCAACAACATCCGATGCAAGCCAAACATGAATGGCGATCGAGGTACTTACAACAGGACGGTGCGGGTAGCATCATGGACCCAAAAGCCCCGAGGCAGAGTCGCATGCGGGCCAAAAAAAACGGTGCACGGCCAACGTGCGATCATGTGTGTATGTTTAATTGGAACATACCGAAGAGCGCGAGCAATGGCGGCGAGACAACCACGACCCCCCTATAATCCGAGCGGGGCCCTCCTTTTATTGCACAGCCGACATCACGTTTCAGACTCGAGGTCGATATGTAATGATGGTGATTTTCTCACATTAGCTCACCTCCCTCGTGTCCAGCGATTGGTCACAAACAAAACTAAACACGCACCCCGGATGAAGAAAAGAAAAGAAAAAACGAGTGAAAGATGACACTGCACCGCACTACATAGCAGCACGTCAGGGAACGATACTACGGGCTGCGGTATGCCATTCCGAATTACCCTGTACTGGCAAGCCAAACAACACCGGGAAAATACGCACGTACACCTGAAAACAGTAGAAAGGGGTACGAGGGGGGAAGGGACAATAAACAAGTTGGAGCAAAGCGCTCACGCCGAAAGAAAAACGATACAAAAATATCCTTCATGAGGAGATACTAGTATTCGCATCCTGTAACACGCGCGATCGTTTGGTCACACACAGCTTACAAAGTCGATTTTCGGCGAAATCCTCCATCTCATAGCTGTAGTGCATATTATTTTTATATTTTCAAATAAAACAAAAGCAAACATCCACTCAGGGTGCAGGCCGAGTCCCACGAGGATCAGGTTGCTGTTTGCTAACATCCCTATGCCCAGCTGGCGCACTGAACAAGAGGGCGACCAAAACGACCAGGTAGAAAGACGGCAGAAACGCAAAGAACACAATCCAAAACGAAAACCCACAACAAAAAAGGAGACAGGGCCGATGAAGCGCGGCCGTTAAAAATATGCAGAACTACCATGCTGCAGTAGACTGCAGTATCCATGACCCGTGTACCAGTCCTATATCCGGCTGACGCACTGAACGAGAGGGCGACCAAAACGGCCAGACAGAAAGAAGGCAAAAATACAAAAGAGCACAATCCAAAACGAAAAGCTACATAAAAAAAGGAGACAGGGCCGATGAAGCGCGGCCGCTAAAAAGATGTAGAACTACCGTGCCGCAATAGACTGCAGTATTCATGACCCGCGTACCTTTACACGAGGCATGGTGGCTGCAATCCAATGCAGCACCAGGTATGGTAGCTCTAGCAGTGGTATCGACCCACGCCCAGGATCAACCGATCAAAGTAAATCGCTACGTAGGCGCGCCATAAATCACGCGCGCGGAAAAAATGTACACGCTTCTTCCTTAGAGAGGGCAGCAGCTGGAATCCACCATGGTACCACACACAGAAGTGGTCCCTCTAGTGTTGGTATGTGCTATTACTATGTAATAGTCGGAAATTCCGGCACTATAGCGGCAACCGGCACTATTCCGCTTCACTGCCGTTTTTGGTGTTCCCATCTGTGCCAAGCGATTTCACGGGCACTGTAGTGGGCAATCGGCACTACTCAACCGCGCTAAAGAGGGACCACTATTGTGGTGCGAAACAAGAACTTGATAAATACACTATCTACCAGTGCACATGCGAGGTAACCACGCGCGGCGGACAGTAGTTGGAAGCGACTATACACACCGGGCCAGGCTCCAAAGACGGCAGAACTCTACACACGCCGATAAAAACCGGCGAGCATACCAAGCAAAACGTCGCGCACAACAACCACGCAAAGCGCAAAACGCACCTCCTACAGATCCTGGATGCAACTACTCCGATACACCGTCGGCATGGGCACACCACACGCTGCTCGATCCTCCCCCTTTCCCAAGCGTCGGCATCAGCACACGACTCGATCCCCCGCCTTCCCCAAACTTACAAGGGCGGACAACCCCAACTCACTTCCCCTCATAAGGAGGATCCCCTGGGCTGCGGTAGCAGTTGAGCGGCGAACGCAGCTTGTCGCTCCCAAAATACCACCCGCTACGAGTAGCAGAAATGTCGCCAGCGGCCAAATACACAAGTACCTCAGCGCCCTCCGACGGAGACTTGGCGCCCATCTCCTCCAGCGTTTTATTGAACTTTACCGCCAATTGCTCAGCCAAGTCGGTCTTAATAAACCCTGGCGTACAGGCGTTTACACGCAACGACGGGTTCTCCCGCGCCAGCTGCATGGTGTACATGTTCACCAACGCTTTCGAGAGCCCGTATCCGCCCATGTTATACGCGCCAGACAGGCCAGCAGCCGCGAATTTTTCGGCGTAGTCATCGCCACCGCCGTGCGCGATGGCCATGCACTCATCCGCTAGAGACGTGATCTGGGCATGGGTGACTTCGGGGTTGACCATGGTGGCCTGGCGCGAGGCGCTGCACTCAGCGACGAACGACGGCCCCGACGAAGACGAAGTCATAACGATCCTCCCCTTGGACGGGTTGATAAGCGGAAGAAACGCCTCCGTTGCGCGAACAACACCTCGGAAGTTGACATCCAGGCATGTCTCGAAGGCGGAAGGAGTGAAATCTGCGGGAGCCACGCCGGCATTGTTAACAAAGGCGTCCAAGTAGGATGCCGGCTCGGCGCCACCGCCGCCCAGGCGTGTCCGCACGACGTCCGCCGCTCGTGACACAGAACCGGCGTCTGACACGTCGATCTCGACGGCTTCGACGCGTCCAGAGTACAACTCGGAGTTCTCGGTGATGAGCGATTGGACGGCGTCTTGGCCTCGAGCAGCGTCTCGGCTGCCGAGGAAGACGAAGGCGGACTTGTTGGCGTCGAGTAGACCTTTCACGACGGCGAAACCAATGCCTTTGTTGGCTCCAGTCACGAAGATTCGCTGCATGTTTTCCGGTGTTGTGATACCTGGAAACAACGACATGGGGGTATAGACGTCGCGCATCATTAGCACCGATCACAAGTAGTTCTGGTGGCAATTCCAGAGACTGCTCCACTAGCGGGCCCAGATGCGCAGTATATACAATGGCAATACGCCCACGAAGCCACGCCCCCTTCGCAGCTTACAGGAAACGGCATACCAGTACAGTACATACACGCCAGGGTTGAAACACTGTGTGTGCGTAATGGGGATCCTTACAGTTTTAGGGGGGAAGTAGATATGGTGAGGGACATCGGAATGGGGACACGCGGTAATAACCGGGTACCCGGGTACCTGTTCGCGTCCGGTCCGGTATAACCCTCTCCGGGGCCGTTTCACATATATTCCGTGCAACTATTTTCAATACGTTAGCTGTGAGTTCGATCAAGCTAGGATCGATTTTTGTCTAGTGATTCGAATACGTCATGTGCGAGTGCGATCACTCGAAGGGTCGATAATCGTCGTTGCAAGCTGCGTCATACCCCGGTCGCGCATTTTTACCCTTTCAAGATAAACAAATCCCCTGGATTTCGTCAAGGGCGATTTCAGTCCATACTGTAGTCTAATCGTTCTGGGCGCAGATACTATGTAACTCGTGTGGAGAGGTACAAAAGCTGAAAGTAATCTACCCACCTGGTATTACATCCTGTGAAACTACCACGCAACTCGCAACCCGTATCGAGGGTGTTCAGTTTTTCTGCTAATACTGCATCAGTATTAATAGCAATATACCAAAAGCATCCAACGTCAAATTGTCAGGGCTCTTTACGGTTTTCCGTCCGTGCACGGTGCGGTGTTTCAAAATCGAGAAACCTACGTTCCGGTTCGGTGCGGTTTTATGAAAGCGGAAATCTTACGGCGCGGTTCGGTGCGATTTTCAGATACTGTAAATCCTACCGTGCGGTTCGGTGCCGTGATATATGCTAGTGCGGTTCAGTGGGGTTGTCAGATATTGGAAATCCTAAGGTGCGGTTCGGTGCGGTTCCCAGTTGAACGGCTTTTGGTTTTTGCTGGGGTGCGATTCCAATCCCCATAGGGAAAACCGTATACCCGTGCTTAAGTGCGACCAATTTTTCTCTAGGGTGCACAGCATGAATAAACCGTACAAAGACGCGGTTTCGTACCGTTCTCATATTTTCGTCGGGGCAATAACGAAACCGATTCTTCTCTAAGATGCACCCTACGAATAAACCGTACAAAAACGCGGTTTCGTACGGTTTCCGGCGTTTTTTCTCGGGGCACTAATGATAACGCACCATGGAAACCGCAGTGCTAGCTCAGCAGCGCAGCGCCGTGCAGTGCCGCGCGGGGCCGTGCCCTGCCGTGCAATGCCCGTGCCATGCCGTGCGGTACTGCTGTGCGGTGCTGTGTCATGCTGTGCCGTGCTGCGTGCTTTTTGCTGTACTTTTCTTACATGCCAAGTACCATTCGAAGTATTATACCACCGGTACTACTGCTGTACGTACCAGGCACTAAATGTTGAATAAAAAAAAAATGCTCTCACTGCTCAGCTCAGCCCAGCTATAGCTCAGCAGCGCAGCGCAGCGCCGTGCGGTGCCGTACGGTGCCATGTCTTGCCCTGCGGTGCTGTGCCGTACTGCGCTGTGCTTTCTTCGGAACATACAGCAGTACCAGGTATTATGCGATACCCGGTACCGAACGGCATGTATGTACGTGTGTACTCGTCTTTTTTTCGCTTTCTTCATTCGATTATCCTCTCACGGTCCGCCTCTCTTTTTTTCGAAAATTACACCCATACTGGCGATCAGAACGTGACATCGCCAACAAGTACACACAGCACAGCACAGGGCAATCAGCTCTGCGAATAACGCATTTATTGGCATTATCAAATCGCTAGATGCACCAAATCATGGGCCTCTTCTTTTTGCCGCCTACAAATTTAGTTGTATTCTGCCTTGCGCGAGCGAAGCGGGCGGCGTCAGCCGCCCGCGCAGCGGCGCCCTCGTAGTATGATGTTTCTTACATATACGAACCCTCCTACTGTTTTACGTATCGGTATCATTGTGTTACGTAAGGCCCTTTTCACTCACAAGGAGCAGTCAACCACCACGGATTTCCCAGCGTCGGCAGCTTGTGATTTCAAGGCTTTGCCATTTCCCTCCGCCTGCACACGTCTGTTTTCCCCCAAACGCATGTCCAATTCCTTGACATCGGGGATGAGATGCGGCTTCAGCTTCAAAAACACCATCTTCTCGAGGAGCTCGGGGCCCATGATTTGCCGAAGGTTACAGTACGTGAGAGCTAACTGCGAAAACTCTCGCTCCCACTGACAACTGGTACAGTCACTGTTGACACCAAGGTACACTCAAGCGAGGGCGGATAAGATAGGGAATTGAGGTGATGCCTTTGCCGTGGGTTGCCGTCGGCAGCATGACTCGGACTGCCCCCACCGTGCCAGTAACTGGGAGGACTGAAGTCCTCGAACCCGCGTCTGGTGGCAGTCAGGTCATTGTATTCCTCCACCTCCTTCTCCAAATGTGAAAATCAATCAAAATATGAAATACCGTAAGACCGTCCAAGCCATGCATAGCGGGAACACTTTTGACACGAAATCGTGCACGAACCGTCATGAATCGTGTGAAACCGTGACCCTATAGCACATTCCGCGGCCGATGGAACCGCGGGTTTTCTACGGTTTCAAGTTAACCGTACCGTTAAAAAATCGATCTAACGGTTTTGGGCACCGTATCTTGATGAACACGGTGCGGTGCGGTTTCGATGGCATTCCTATGGTGCGGTCCGGTGCGATTTCAAGAAATCGGGGATCTTCCGGTGCGGTTCGGTGATTCGACGTATCCTACGGTGCGGTTCGGTGCGGTTTTCAGATGCGCACCTTACGGTGCGGTTCGATGAACCAGGCGTTTATTTGCACGTACGTGCAAGGTTTTCAGATTTGCACGTAAACTCCATACTGCCCCTGCCGACCTCGAGAGCAGACCTCGAGCCCCCCAAAGGGTTGGGTTGGGGTTAGGGTTAGGGTTAGGGCTAGGGTTGGGGTTAGGGTCGTAGGGTCAGGGTCAGGTCTGGGGTCGAGTTAGTCTGGGCACCTCAACTGTCGTTTTGTGAGGACCTGCATATAGGGAGCCGCCATACACAAATCGCCATTGAAGTTACGTGCAAATCCGAAAGCCTGACACGTACCTCCAACTTCGCGGGGGCTAACCAGTCGATGCGGTTTTCCGATACAGCAAAACCTTTGGTGCGGTGCGGTGCGGTGCGGTTAACCGCACCGAACCGCACCGAACCGATAAGAAAAACTGCACCGTAAACCCCTCAAAGTATTACCAACAGCAGCAATGGATGGTATGTAGCAACGGTACGTACATCATCACAAAGTAGTCACTTCGATGTTGTTTGTTCGTGTCGGGGATCCTGACAGATTTTATAATGTGTACCAAGTACCAGGGATATGTTTACTGTTCAGAAGGGTTGGGTTTTGGGGGGTATGGTTAGGTGAGGGGTACCTCGTATCGAACCCACCTATCCGGGTACACTGGTACCCGGTCATGTCGGGTGCCCGGGTCCAATTATCTGGCGGGTGTTAGGTATTACTCGTACCCGAACGGGTAGTGACAGGTTCGGGGACCACCCGTCGGATACCTGGGTAGTGACATTCTACTGCTATTGTGTACGCTTATGCTCACGCTCATAAGACGAACCGGGCGACTCAATTCAAAACAGCCTTTAGATAGGTTTGACATCTATTCTGCTTGTTTTTTTTCTGTTTTTTATGCCACATTTTTCAAGGTTGAATAGTCTAAAACAAGCCAATTATGCCCTTTTTTATGCTATTTTTCGATGAAAATTCCCGCATTATGCTCGCTAAATATGTGCTATTTTCGTCTAATTGGGTCAACTTTTAACCCTTTTAGCACCGCACTCCTGACACGGGATCAAACACTCGATACTTAGTCTACAAGTAGAGGATATTTTCAAGAGTTGGAAACGGACTTTGATACTTCGTCTTTGTGCGTAAACAAGTATAGTTGTAAACTTCCAATTGTGCCAAAAGCTGGCTGCTGGAAACGATTTCGCCACGTTTAGGTGCGATTAATGTCTGTTTACGTTGGTGTACGTATGGAACGAAAAATCGCATTCTGCAGTGCCCAACAGCGGTGGGGGCGCAAAATCAATGTGTTATAGTGAGACAACTGCTCATTTTGGCTCGGTACGCTTTTTTTATGCTGAAAATCAAGCGAGAATGGCTCGCTACAGGCTACGCTTTTCGCTATTCCGCAAAAGGCCAATTATGCCGAAAGAAAGGCGCGAGCATGATGGATATGAGCCTACTTATAGAGTCTACGAGACTACGAGTAGAGCGAAGCGGGGCGTTGCTCGAGGCAACGAAAGCGTTATGCCAACACAGCAGTCTACAGCACAGGAGGGCGGGTGCCCCTCCCAGCAAATCTTTGCAATCTGTTACGATCTGCAAGCAGGGTGCAGGGCGAGTTCAGGGAGTTAATTCGAGACACTGGTGATCTTGTAGTGCCTTAGGGGACCGCCGGGTGACGGGACCGCCAGAGTGTTTTGGGCAGCGGGACCGCCGAACACTTTCTGGTACACCGTTCCCGCTGGTCTGTACATGCGTCTGTACTGCTGCTCCCAAGAAAACGACCATAATGAGCAGATAATTCGCCTTCCCGCGAGTGTTTCAAGCTTTGTTTGGCATGAAGACTTGTTCCCGACGTGCAATGGTGCCAGAGCTCTCGTAAAACTGTGGCTCGGACGTGGGTAAAACGCGTCAAGTGCAACGCCAACCGCAAACAGCAGCGTCTATCTGATACCAGCAGCAGTACACCCCACCCAGCAGGAAGGACGCTCGGACGAGTTAAAACATGCGGGCTAACCCTTGACCACTGCTACTGCTACCCCCGTGGTTGGTACTACTGCTGTACCAACTGTGACTGCGCGTAACAAAGAGGGCGTTTCGCACTCACCTCTTTACTCGTGCTCAGACTCTGGCTCTCTGGTGTGAATAGCAGCGGGGTTAGATGGGGTTGTGTTGTGGCAGAAGGTGTTGGGGCAGAAGGTGCAGGAAACAAGCGGGGCGGAAGAGCGGAAGCGCCAAACGGAAGCGGAACAGAAGAGCGGAAGGAAGGAAGGAATAGCCTTTGCGGGGA
The DNA here is from genome assembly GCA_012845835.1 of Undaria pinnatifida. Lineage (NCBI taxonomy): Eukaryota > Phaeophyceae > Laminariales > Alariaceae > Undaria > Undaria pinnatifida. Next base: position 14,239,698 of record JABAKD010000013.1, read on the forward strand.
GAACCAACCATAAAAGGCGTTTCGGTTCTCCATTTTTCACCAACCCCATCCCCTACTTCGATCCATTTTAACCGTTTGAGTTACCTGGTACATTGCAACCGCTTCAGCATGCTGCGTGGTGACTACCCTTCGGCTCTCCTCCTCTTCTGCGGTGGCTGCACGGTACTGCGCTGTACATATCACGCATGTCGAACTCCCATACTCGTACGTACGAGTACGAGGTTTCCTTGGTGTCCTCTCTCTGTTGTCTGCGCGCAGACCAAGAGATTTTCAATGATGACGTACGTCGTTGTGACAAGCAAGGGGGAGGAGACGATTTCCTCGTTGTACCCGTTGTAGCGCATATGGTATATCCATTGGTCTATCATATGCCACGAAAACGCGCATGCTGGTGAAGTCTGGAGAGTCTATATAACCGTCTCGCAAGGAGAGGTTAGTGAAATCCAACAAACATAGCAGACGAAGATGTCGCACCCAAAAATAACACCACAGACCGATCGCCGTACGTACTGCTTTGGGTTGAGCTGCACGCGAGTACCGCATGCGACAAGGCACGGCTCATCAAGCGCTCACCAGATAGAAGCTTCTCGCGCCCCGTGTAGATTATTTGCGGTTGGCCCAAGCGATTTCATTTCAAGGTACATAGTTAACTTATCACTCCCTCAACCCTCAACCCCAAAACGACGCCACGTTTTCACCTTCACCCAGACAATATAATAACTTGCTAGCTGGCCTGATCAGCAACTGTTAACAGACAAGCCTAGACTAGTCTAATTTAATAGAGCCCCAAAATCCCTTCCTATACTAACTTCAAGTAAATTTGTCTCCAACAAGGATATTTTCCAGTAGTGTACAAGTAGCGTCCGTGACATCCGCGATGCCGCCTGTGATGCGGTCGGTTTTTGATGCGGTTTTCGCGGTTTTTGCGTTGTTCTCTAGGGTGGCACAGGCTTGTATGTTGTTTTTTGTTCGCGGGTGACGCCATTTCACCGTTTCCCCGGGGGGGGGGGGGGGAGGTAACCCTCTCGCTACCTCTGGTGGGGTGTGTATAACCAGGCAAGTGTAGCCGCGTTGTGCATTGCGTATCCTCTCGTCCTTTGCAAGTGTTTTCTGACCCCCCTCATGCGGGATCATAGGTGTGTGTGGCTGTGGCCCGCGCTTTCGATTCATCATGGTTGGCCAAATAAAGCCCCTCCGCTCTTGACGTTATCTCGGCGCTTTCTTGGGCCCCTGCGCAACCATGTTCGTACTGCTTTAGGTCCTAGGGGTTATCATCGGTGACCACATCGTCTTTCCCGCGCGCTCGTAACAATGACGAAGACGCTCGTGTATGCCATTAATGCCATTTTTTTGTTCGTAGCAAAAGGCGTGGGCTGAAGGATTGCCTCCAATTTTGTTGGATGTGCTCGAGGAGGACCAGCCCACGGCCTGTCGTGTTTTTTCTTCTGGTACACAAGTGTAAAACGAGACCGGCAGTCGTAGGTTATGGCGTGCCACACTTTGTAAACTACGGCGGACAGTTACGTGGTAAGAGCGTGACTTTTGAAGGTGCTCAAAGCTCTGGTTTTGGTTGTGCGGCGAAAAGATTAGCCTCTGACTTGTTCGTGTCGTCGGCATGCACCCGCTACGAATTGCCCTCTGTTTTATTAATCCTTGCCTGCTGTATATAATAGGGTTGAAAACTACCGCTGTAGCTACTGCTACCACTGCTGCCAGAAAGCCAAGAATTAATCGTGTGAGCTTTTTTCTCGCGTCGCTGGAAGGGAGAAAGCGCGAGTTAGCAAAAGTCGATGGAAAACTGACGAGCATTGGGAGCGCTGAACGTTGTTTGCGATTTAACTGAAAGCACGTATCGAGGGGAAGAATAGGAGACATCTCTGGCAGCTGTGATCACGGCTATTATGCAAGCAGGCCGCTGCGAGGGCAAAACGCCCCTCGAGTTGTGTGCTGCAATGTTAATGTGACCTGGAAAGAGGAAAGAAAAGAGTTTGAGGTCGGCAAGGGAGCGTCGACCAAGCGACGTCTCATTCGGGCGCAATTTTAATTCGAGACGCAACGCGTTGGTCGCTCAGCTGCCACTAACCAACAGCTGTCGTTCCTGCCGGCTTTTGTGTCGAACCTTATCAGGTACTACACCATAAACATCTTTCTCGTAAACCGTGCAACAAATACACAAGGGCAGATAACCAGAACCAAATATACCAGCCGCTATAGTAGGGGGGTATGTGGTTTTGGGGTTCATTGTGGGTTCTGTTTAGAACGGTTCCCCCTTAATAGATGACGGCCCTTGGCGCTGACAGGTCTTACATACGGTGGGACAGGGGCGGTCGAGAGGACGACACACCCTTCTCACACAGCACACACGCATGGTATTGTCATAATTGATCCCACAGCCGAAGAATCCCTCTATATATTGTAAAAATTGAAACACACGCCAGCTGTGAGATCGAATATTTTGTCGAAAACTCATCTTTGCAAGCTGTGAGTGATACTCCGATATACCTCCATAGAAAGCCTTCATCGTGGAGATGGCGAAGAGAAATGGTGGCGGCTAACTACGATTCCCAGATAACCCTCTCCAGGGGCCAGATAACCCACCCCATGGGTAACCCGTCAACCCAGCAAATCCATCTGAACCAACCCAGGTGGATTATAACCCACTCGAGGGGTAGCGGGTAATACGTAACAAAACCCACCTACCAGAAACCCTACTCGCCATGTAACTCCTTAGGTCTACTTCTACATCGATCTCCGAGCGAAACCAACACCGACTCGCACTGTGCACGCGCGAACTACACCATGTACTAATACAGGCCGACGGCCATCGAGGTTCGAAGTCTCTACAACTACACTACACGGTTGCCGTATAGTCTAGAGAAGCAAATAAAGAGTTGCCGTACATGTATGCGCTCCAGCGTAAGCGGCGGACGGCCTTTCTCCACGCTCTGTCCATTGGCAAAATGCAAAGAGTGCGAGAAACGCCATTGAGATTAATCGTGTCTTCGTCGCTCACAAAGATGGGGCTCGCTTTCCATTAGACTTGCATACCAGCTGCGTCAGACTCGAGGTTTAAAAAGCAAATTGCCAAGCACGCCCTCTACCGCTACAGAAGTACTGCAGAGCTACTCCATGTAATCATGGCAGTCAGCATAAACACAAAAAAAAACAGCAAAAAACAGCCGCCTGAAAAAAACGATATTAACCGCGCGGCGTTTGAGAGATATTAACCACGCGGCGTTTGAGAGTGGAACAGAAGAAACTGCGAAACCATGCGCGGCGAACAAGGTTACCCCCCACGGCATTAAGAAAAATCGTGTTAGAGTACTACGTGGGATTTTTAAACCAGCGTTCACTGCGACACTTTCCACAGGACAGGCGCGCGACAGACGAGTCCACAAAATAGGGCGACGACTGCTGCAGTGTGCTCGTAGGACTGCAGCGATAACACATGTACCGACACACAAACCTTCTAACCTCAAACATATTCCGAATCTGTTGAACCTTAAGAGATCTCCCGTAAGGGGTGATGTTTTATTTTCAAAATACAATAAAATTAAACTTGACAACGCCGACGCGTTGCCCGTGCCGGCAGCGACCGACGTTAGCGAAACGCTACGCTAGCCTCTTTGGGACCCAAGAACAGCGATCGAAAACGAACGGGGAACGAGCGGTCTAACCATGCTCGACTAGGAAAAGCGAGCAGCGCTACGAGCATCACACCGCAGTGCGCGCTTCTCGTAGCGCTCCTTCTATTGCACCTCAGTAACACCTCGTACGCATACCTCAGCAGCCGTACAGTAACTGCTTCGTGTGGTCGACGGGGTAAATCGTTACCATCGTCATTTTTTTCCCGACATGTTTTCCTGCTGAAGTCCCAAACGGGTTCTAGGGGCATTGCCAACGACACATTGCAAATGGCAAGCCCAAAAACTTGCAAATTGGACAACTTTTTATTTTAGCCAAAAGCACATTTTGGAACGATTTTCTCACAATTCTCGAAATAGAAAACCTAAATAGCAAATAGCACCGAAAAAAACAACAACCACAAACAACAACAACGAACAGCTACGACGTGGACATACGAAAATCAAAAAAATAAAAAAAAGCGAAAAAATTGCAACCTTGACAAATTCAAATCTCAAACAAAATGCCAACTCGCTAAAAAATGAAGCTAAATTTGCCTCTTTAAGAAACGGCCCATTAACCCGACCAAAACTGCGCCAACGTTTTCCGGGCCGAATTACTCGGAAGAATTACTTGGGATTATTGCAGGCTCATTTTTTTTTCAGCAGTGAAAGGGCTAACGACCAAGCGACGCGCGCCTCTTGTTGGTCTCGAAATACCATCCGGTCGAAGTAATTTCGCCGATGGTCAAATACAGCAGGACATCAGCACCCTCCGAGATTTCCCCGGCCCCCAGCTGCTCGAGAGTTCCACCAAACGACACCTCCAGTGCCCTGGTCATGTCGGTCTTGACGAAACCCGGCGTACACGAGTTCACCAGTAAGTTTGGGTTCTCCCGCGCCAGCTGCATGGTGTACATGTTCACCAACGCTTTCGAGAGTCCGTACCCGCCCCTGCTGTGCGCCCCAGACAGCCCAGCAGCAGCGAACATTCGCTGGACGTCATCGTGACCATGACCTCCGCTGTGCGCGATGGCCAAACACTCAGCGACCAACCCCGTAATCTGTGCGTGGGTCACTAAGGGGTCGACCATCACGGCCTTGCGTTCCGCGCTGCACTTGGCGACGAAGGACGGCCCCAGCCCAGACGAAACCATGACGATCCTGCCCTTGGACGGGTTGATGAGCGGGAGGAAGGCCTCCGTTGTGCGAACCACGCCGCTGAAGTTGACGTCTAGACAGGTCTTGAAAGCGGCAGGGGAGAACTCTTCGGCAGCCACGCCGGCGTTATTCACGAGGGCGTCCAAATAAGACGGGTTCTCGGGGTCACTGCCCAGGCGCGTACGCACGGCGTCCGCCGCGCGCGAAACAGAACCGGCGTCTGACACGTCGATCTCGAGGGCTTCAACGCGTCCGGAGTACAGTTCAGGGTTGGCCGTGATGATGGATTGGACGGCGTCGTTGCCCCGCCCGGCGTCCCGGCTGCCGAGGAAGACGAAGGCAACCTTGCTGGCATCGAGTAGACCTTTCACGACGGCCAGACCGATGCCTTTGTTGGCGCCAGTCACAAGGAATCGCTGCATTTTTTTCCGCTTTGCTGAGACCTGTTATGGTAGGCACCGCGGACAAGAAGTAGGTTACTACTAATACATACAGTACACAAAACAGCTAACAGCTGTGTACACAGCGTAGAGGTTAGACTGGCAGGGGGCCGAGTTTCGATACATTATTTACGCGTTTCTCCCCGTGCAGAACAGCTAGCTATTATTACCTGGTAACAAAACAGCAGACTAACACTCGTAATATCGTAATGATGTATTGTTCACTGCACTGATTCATGAACGAAACTACAGCAGGAAGGCCGGTGACTCCATCTCGTGACAGCGATACCGTGCACAACCCAAGTGTTTGTGATAATTTAGATCCAACGCAACTCTGACAGAGACCAGCACATTCCACAATTATAGAGCGGAAGATAAATCGTACAAGGGTTCCGAGGTGCTACATGAACGTCATATTATACGAGCACAGGTTGTTAAAAAACGTCAGCCGCGAGCTTCGCCAAATTGGTCGATAGCCAACGAGTGAAAAATAAGGGGAAAAGCGCGGGGGAAAAGCTTGACTAGTTGGTGATGGATTCACTCCCCAAGGCACGGACACCTGCCTGCGAGCGATGCAGCAGATCCACTGGGTAGAGCTAGTGGTAGACGCGCAAGCAGGGAAAGGTAGATGAAGCACGTCGCAATCGCAGGGAAGACGGACGAAGATTTCAACAAGGTATCTGGCCTCAAATTATGTACTCGTGTACATCTCGGTTGATACGTTACACAACGAAATTCGGCTCAATCTGATACAATACGGTGGAACCTAAAACAGCACAAGCTTCATTCAATACATGACGGCAATCTGTGAAAGCGCAAATATCCGACAACCGCCTCCAGTGCGACTGTTACGCGGGTGATTCCGGCGAGCGGGGCAGCTGTGATGGCGATTCTGTGTCGGGTGGACGAACGTACAGCGAACGAGATGAGCCTCTACGAGAAGTGAATCTAACCGACACAACCGGTCTACCGTACACTACTGGCCCTCTCATGAGAAAGAGGTACGCTACCGACCCTCACATGAGAAACAGCTACTGCTGTGCAGTACCGGCCCTCTCGTTCTCAGAGAAACAGCTGCACTACCAATTCTCTCATGGGAACGATAATAGAACTACCCTATAAATTAGGGAAATAAGAAAATCGATAGTTGTTATGCTTAAGTTGGTGTAGGGCACGCCCTTTCTCGAATAATAATATAAGCTATTGATACAGCCTAAAACCAATGTATGTAAACGTACATCTTGGTTTCGTGTCAGAGTTTCGTTGCTCGTCCAGTACTCGCTTTTCTCGGTAATACTGACATTCCAGGAGAACATGAATAAACTAGCTGTTTCTAGGATCGCGATCCTAAGGCTGACTACGAAATACGTATAACGCCAGCACACCACTCCCTGTTCCTCGACTCAACGGCTCAAGGAAAAGGAGGAGCAACGAACCTGCCATGCCCTCCATCGACACAAAGGAGCATGACGCGTAGATGGAGGATTGAGAGGACATCGCGCAGACGAAAGATATCGCGAGACAATGAGAAAGGCAAGCCTCAGAGGATTAAGATGTGCGTATACGAAGTGTATCGCGACATACTGAGCAGGACACGCGCTGGTTGAGGATTGAGATGCTATGGCATAGGTGAAGGACACCGCAAGACAACGAGCAAGACACGCAGACAAAAAATGGATATGACATTATGTCGACGAAGGACATCATCGTTCGCGGGGTTTGCTGCACGCATGGGAGAGAAAGGCCGGCCAAAGGGGTGTAAATTGAAGAACGGCAGTGGTCCCTCTATAGTGTCGGTTTGTGCACTATAGAGGGAAATACCGGTACTACAGCGGCAATCGGCACTTCTACTCGGCATACTGCCACTGATGGTTTTTCTCATTCGTGCCAAGCGATTTCACAGGCGCTATGGAGGGCAACCGGCACAATATATAGAGGGGCCTCTGCTGTAGCTGGAGGGTAGCGAAACAATATCCCCGCGAGAAGAGGTGGATGCCGCACCCAAACAGCAACCAACAGCAAGAAAGGTCGACGCCGGAGGGTGGCGAAAAGCAGTACAGAAGGAAAAATATACCCGGCAGCAAATCATGGAGATAGGCATGGAACATTTGCTGACGGAACTATCCATGTATGTGGAAACGGCATGGCATAAAGAAGAAACATACATATTGGGACTACGTTCGGCCCAGCAGGATAGCAACCGCGACACCGCAAGTCGGCAGCGCTGCGGACAACGACAGACGGGGGCGGGAGGGGGCGCAATCATTAGTCGCTTGCCTTAGTTATTTGACGATTGACCACGCATCCCTTTCGAGACGGAGCACCGTCCATTTCTACTCCTAACAGAGACACCTCCAACATATTAGCGCTTACTACGCTTTTCTCATGTATGCCATAAAAGTGTTTGCATATCTTATCCCCTTTGTGCTTCGCCGTCTGTGCCCACCGTCTATCTCTCATTACTAGGATAACGGTCGTTCTCTCGCTATAAATGGTATTTTGTGTGACCGCAGTTCTCCACGCCACATTTCGTCTGCTTTCCTCATCTATACAACTATTAATAATAATCCCTTTTTTCGTTGTACATTTCTGATATTCTCCCACATAGTTGGGCTGCAGTATTTCACTACGCCACAAGGGCACATGACATACGTGCGTCTTCTTCCTCCTCCTCCCGACTACTGCTGTACTACTGCTGTACTACTGCTATACCTGGTACCTTATACCTGGTATCTCTCTTTAATATTTCTGACAGGTCCAGGTTCCCTACACGAAACTGCAGTTTCAGCATTTTGTGTAGTCCACTGGGGCGCGTGAATACTCTTCCATTCCGATCTGTTTTTTCTTAACCTCCTGCACCTTCTCTCCAAACTTCTCTCCAAACGGTTTTATCCTACAGGGGAGGGGGGGCGAAAGGGGCGAAAGGGGCGAAAGGGGCGAAAGGCTGGACTAAAAAACCCGCAGTGCTAGTCGAGGCCGGCAAGAGGCTTACATTGCAGTAACTTAAATAAGCGACGTGAGCGAGTAGGGGTTGCTTGGAACGATGCGCATGTACCACAGGTATCAGGAACAATGTTTTTTTTTTTATTATTGAAAGTTTCTCGTTTGTATTACGCCATACCAGTACCTGGTGCCAGGTCGGGCTTGTCGATGCTCCTATGTTTCTCCGCTGAATATTGTACAGAGTAGCACGAGCTCTAATAATACTAACAATAATACTACTAATAATACTAATAATACTAATAATACTAATAATACTAATAATAATACTAATAATAATAATAATAATGATAATAATAATAATAATAATAATAATAATAATAATAATAATAATAATAATAATAATAATAATAATAATAATAATAATAATAATAATAATAATAATAATAATAATAATAATAATAATAATAATAATAATAATAATAATAATAATAATAATAATAATAATAATAATAATAATAATAATAATAATAATAATAATAATAATAATAATAATAATAATAATAATAATAATAATAATAATAATAATAATTTAAATATGGAACCGTTCAGGTCATGTATTCGTACTCGTGGGTTCGAATCCCACGGTGGTCATCACTATGGAACCTGGTCTCTCACGGGGTCCCGGAGTCGAAGTGGAGAGGGTGGTCCCGGAGGTCTGGTACTCGTCGCGGATGGTCGGTAGTCGGAGCGGAGAGGTCGTCGCAGAGCTGAAGTCGAAGCGGAGAGGGCGTCGCGGTGCTGAGGTCCCTTGACGATCGTTCTCAACAGCGAACGCGACTGATAACCTTTCTTTCTTATATGTAGCAAGGAGATGCTAAGCCAGAGCTAGAGTGACGGTGGGCATATGCCCTTCGTCATGCGGCGGGATCATCTTTCGGTGGCTGACCTTCCGGGGACGGGTCAACGCCGTCTATGACGGGTGACGCCGTTCGCGACCCGGGATCGTGTATTGCCTGCCGGGTGACGTGTCCTCTCGCGCATGCGTGTACGCGATCTACGATAGGTATCTACGACCCTGTCTTCCACATAAAACCCTTTTCCAACTGCCAACATTTTTCTGTACTAGTCTATACTCGAGTGTTTTTTCCCCATGTCGGGAGCGCGGTGCCAAACATGCTAAAACGCTTAATAAGGGTTTCCTTCGCTTGTGTGCTTTACCTCTATTCGTATACCTGGTGCGATTTAGCAGGCCACATTCAGCAGCGGTTATCATTATTAATAGTGGCCTCATATCCAAGCTCTGCCTTGCACGCTCTACGATCTCGTCCTGCGCATCGACCCGCAACGTGTTCTTGCTCCAACATTCCTATCCACAAAGAGCGAACATGGTGGTCGAGTAACACGCTTAACCTGGCGTTAGGGGGATGACATCAACCTCAGCCAATACCTCGCACAAGGCAGTGTTATCGGGAGCACCCCACGCGGCGACACGACATGTTGCCGTAGAGCTGCCCCCCTGCTCGGGGATACCTGGTACCAATACCTGGTACCAACTAGAGCGCCGCAGTTGTTCAAGAACGTTAGACTGGGCCCAGGAGGACGGAGTGCGTCCCGGACGGCCTGTTCATTCATTTTGTTCTGGGTTAACGGCCGTTTCTAACAAACACGCAACAAAAAGAATTACCAGGTAGGAATCGTGACGAAAAAAAACGTAGCCTTTTCGCGAATCGTGACATTCGTCAGGAATCCGGACTTTGAATCCTTTCGAGGCGTTCCCACAAAAAAAGTCATGTTAGGATTCGCAACCAAAAAAAAAAAGACGCGCTTGCTTCTTTCTTTTTTCTGAAAAGGCTACACTCCAGAACTTCAAAAGGTCAGGAATCGTAAAGTTTTTTTGTCAGGATTCGAGATTTGTTTTCTTTGTCGCTCGGTAAGACACGACCCCAACTACAGTTCGAAACACCTGATGCAGCCCCCACTGCAGGAGCGAGCGGATCAGGAGGCTGCAGCGTATCAGTGTCGCATCCTGGTCACACCTACTAGTTTTTTTTTTGGTTTTTTTTTTCCATCCTCCGGCGGATGGGGAAAAATAAAGCTCAACCCCTTTAGAGCCCCGAAACCCCTTCCTATACTAACTTCAAGTAATTTTGTCCCCAAAAAGGGTTTCCAGTTGCAAAGGCGTTAATAGTATGACGGGGGATTGGTCCATAGTAATCAGGACCTGCCATAAACACAAAAACATGCATAATACCCGCATAATACCATTTTGTTTCTAACCATATTTGGTTCTGATCATTGGCATGTTCTCCCATGGTGGCATTCAGTGTCACACCCTGCTCACACCTAGGGCACGCACGCACTGTTTTTTGTTTCGATGCCACGTGACCGCGATTTTTATGTGGCCTGGCAGCTACGTCCCAACAGCTTTTGCGTTTCCCGTGCTACCGCGTGTTCACGGGAATGCCACCATCATGCCAGTACTTTTTTTAAACCGTTTGCTCGAATATCAACTTGACCCCTTCAGAACTGCACCCACGCTGCGGGGATAAAACCTACTACTGTAGCTGGAAAAAGGTTGGGATGCTTTAGCGATGCCTCAACGTCAAAAACAGAGGACCTTGCTAAATATGAAATACGCCTCGGCGTTGAAAAAGAAAAACCCTGCGCCGAACCGTGGCCTTGCTGTAGTAATACACTAATACAGTAGTACTGTCTCTATATGCCGATAAGTGCTATTAATATGTAATAAAGGAAATACCGGCACTATCGCGGAAATCGGCACTATTCCGCTAATGCCACTAATGGCCGTTCTCACATGTGCCAAGCGATTTCATAGGCACTATAGCGGGTGATCGGCACTACAGAGACCACTCCTCCATGCCTATATATGTCTGTCAGTTCGTCTGCTCGATTTCCTGTCTGTGTCCACGGCTTACATCACTGGTTGCGAGACCTGTACGACCAATCAGGCATCTGCGTAGTCGGCCTGGCTTTGACGCTAGCTTGTGGGGCGTGCTTCGTCGCAGGCCGTCTCGAGTTGGCCGCAGTTATCATGGTGAGGTGCGCCTTTCAACCTCCTGTGCCTCGTGATTGGTACAACATTTTATCGCACAAAAAAATCTGTGGGAGTTTCCGTTTTCGCCTTTGGCTAGTCCTTTGGCTAGGCCTTTGGCTAAAACTCTTGCATTGCAGGTTGCGTACAACCTCACACAGCTCACACAGCTCCCATCCAATAGGTAGCCTGTGTATCTGTGTGCGTGTTCTTCACATTACGCCGATATTTCTACCCATCTACATCCAGCACAAACAGTGCCCGTAGGGATATTTCCTCCTAGGTGTGGGGAGACGACCTCTCTACAAGTTTACAACTAGCTACAAACACAAGACAGATATACACACCGCAAAAATAGTATCTATACCATGTTTGTTTTGTCTGTTAATCTGCTGGGTAGCGTCTATCGTGTCGCCTAAACCATTGCGTGAGAAGCCATTGCGTAAGAAGCCCGCAGTGAGCCGGTATCAACAATCCCGGTGTTTACAAAGAGCGGGCGAGCTCGCCTTAACTCGTTTTGGTGGTACTGTCGCAAGCTGTCTCGATTTCGTCGGGGCGGCCGGGCAGCTGTGCGCATTTGAAGTTCCTGTGCCTCGCGATTGCCCCCCCCCCCCCCCCCCCCCTCCCGAAAGGCTGTGGGATTTCGTTTCTCTTTGCTCCTGTCACTTTCTTTTCACGTACAGCTCTTAAACGCACACCGTCTACTGCACGTGTGAGGCGTTCCCGCCTCATTTGCCACTCAACTAGTGGCAGGGTGCGCACAGGCTCTCATTTGATAACATGCATACCTGTTCGTGCGATGCGTATCGTCTGTCTGCTTGCATCATTGATTGCGGGACCCGCACATAACCGATTTCCACAAACCCCCCGCGTCTACAGAAGCGGGCGAGCTAACACCATAATAGCTCGCGGTAGTGGCTTTGTCTGAACCTGTCATGAGCTCGCCGGGGTAACCGTGGTACTGTTTTTATTCGTGTCCCTGCTGCGCTGTATTCGAATGCGGCGAGATTCCTTTTTGCATGCTTTTATTTCCGCGGAATCATTACTTCTAACACACACAGCCTCTACTGCGAGTCTGAGGAACTTGCCTCGTCGTTGCTCAGTTAGCATTGTACAGGTAGCATAGCCCTGCTGGGACCCATGTACCAAGGAGACGACGAGTTTCATCAAGCGCCCAGGAAGAGCGGGGAGCACTGTTGGCATCAACGTTCAGCGCGTGTGTCTCCTCGAAGTTTCAGTTCGGAAATAGCATTGTGCCAGCATGCCAGCGTCTCTCCTCACAGGTCAAGGCCAGGAACATTCACTACGCCAGCCCCCCGGGCCACTTACTGTTGCCGACGCTGTAATGATCACTTCTATTCGGCGCACGTTTTCCTCTCAGAAGGGTTTACTCGTAGCCTACTTTTGGTATTATTTCATATTTTTTTGCTCATCCCATCTATTGTCGTCTCACTTTTTTTTTCTCTTTGACCCTTCCTACACGTAACGCAGATCCATGGTCACTAATCGGGCTCCCCTCCCCGTCTCTGTCTCCACTACGGCACACGCCTCAACTTTTATCCCGACAAAAAAAAACAGCATTTTCTTCCCTCGTCGACTCGCGTCGAATTGCGCTTACCCACGCTATAAAGCGCTCTCGGCAGTTGGTGTCTCTAAAAGGCAGAAAAAAAAATCCATACCGAGATTTAAGTCCCTGACTCCATTTTTTTGTTTAATAGTTGTGTTCCAGGTTAACCACAAGACCACCGGTGCGACCGGTACTAGTTTAATCATGGAATCTCATCTACTATCTTCAAAGTTTTTTTCACGCTTTCTCCATCCTTGGTTCACAAATATATATGGAAGCAACTCAGATCCAGAGTCACTATGCAGGGTGTTCTCCCCCTTCCCCAATACGGTACTCGTACATAGCTGTATTTTCATCGCGAAAATACTCAACCCCTTTCTTCCCTCGTCGAGTCGCATCGAGATACCCCTACCCACGCCGCTACAACAGGCACTCTCGGAAAAAAATCCTTCTGGCTGTTTACTTTGGAAAATAAACTCCAAAAGTCCAACCCACGCGCGGTGCAAACCCCAGAACCAACTCTCATCTAGCATTGGTCGTTGTTGATCAGGCCATCAGCTCACTTTCATGAGCGACCTTCTGTCTACGGGTACCGTCGACCCACCGCCACAACCCGCCATTGATAGGCATTGAACAAAGCCAGTTGATGCAGATGACAGCCTTCAGAGTTGTATGTTGACCCGTGGTCTAGCGGGTGAGAGGCCGCCGATCGGCGGTTTGGGGGAGTGAGAGGCTGCCTACGGTCACATTATTAGCTCTTTCGACTATGAACGTCTATTTTTTTGCTGTCAGAGTAAGATCAGGATATTGCGTGCCTGAAATTATGTTTTGCATAGAGTGCGATCCTTGAGTTTTGTATATCCCTGTATGTAGGTTTGGAGCGAGATGAGGATATTGTGCAATTGTGTACCTGACATTGTGTTTTGTATACACCACAGGCCAAATATTTGTTATGCAGACAACTGGGCGGCCGCCGCCATACATCACGCGCCTTATTAGTAGTGTGAACACCCTTTGAATATAGGGTGGGCCGGTGCCCGCGCGTCATTAGCGCGCCGCGTTTAGATTTCTTGAAGCAGCCGCTGATTTCGTCGACCAAAATACGACGAGGACGCGAGATCTCGCCGCCCCGCCATGTTCGGGGGTGCTTTCTGGGGAGATCTCGGCCCAAGATTCGGGCCCAAGAGCCAGGGTCTTGGCCCATGGAACCGCCAGGAAAACATTTTACGGGTCATATCGGAACTTCGTTCTCCATCACTCTCCATGAAAGACGGTACAATTCAGTACGAGTGCAGCAATGATACTGCCGATTTCTTCGTGATACAGCAGCAGTGGTCTCTCTAGAATGCCGGTGCAATATTGCCGGTGTCCTATATAATGCCGGTGAAATCACTTGGCACGGCCGGAAACCGATTTAGTGCCGCACCGGCATTATACAGAACGCGCCCTGCATAATGCAGGTTCTGCCACTGGAGTGTTCCTCAATGATGCCGGCTCATTGGTAGGTCGAAAACTCTACCCACTGCTGCTAGGTGCAAGCACACAAACGCCAGAGCAACAGCAGTACACCTACCGGCACCAGCAGAAGAGCAACACCATACCCTAGGCAACCGGTGCACTGCTGCGCACTTTGACTTGACTCACGCCATGTATGACATGGAGGCAAACTGGGCGGATGTGCAGGATAGATATAATATCAAAACGGCACCAACAATTCGGACTCTACAACAACACTGCTGTACGTACAGTCGTAGTATTATACTACTAATCGTACGAACACGCTACGGGCAGTTGTATTCTCCCGCTTCGTACCTGAGGTGCTGCACTATAAAACTCGATGGTTCTTGAATAGTGCCGGTATCGGCATTATCGGCATTTAGAATAATCCCAAATCGTGAAAATCTCAAATCGTCATATTTGTTTTCCTCTTTTTTCCTTCATCCCATTTGTTATCATCGCACTACTCTCGCGCTCCCTCCCAGCAGTAACTCAGATCCGGAGTCACATAGCGGGTCCTCCTCCCCCCTCCCCACCACGGTATAATAACCCCTTCATTTTCATCATTTCTATCGCGAGAAGAACTCAGCATTTTCTTCCCTCGTCGACTTGCGTCAAATTATGCGCACCCACGCTGCTAGGCGCTCTCAGCAGTTAGTTGATCCTTTTTTTTGTTGTTGGCATTTTTGCAAATATAGTCAAAATATCACCACCACGGTGGGAATCGAACTCATACACCAACGCTACTAGTATTTGAGGGAAACCACTAGACCACCGGGGCCAGCGGCTATTCACGAATAATGCCGGTGGCCGTTTTAATGCCGGAATGCCGGAATATAGGCCTGACACATACCGGCATTATCGAGGGAACACTACTGCTGTACCAGATGTGATTTTTGGCAAAATTCTGTTTCCATTAACATGGGTCAGACATCTTAGGAAGGCACGCTTATTTATGGTATGTGCATACAGACTGGTTCAAGTAAAAAGACCCTAATTCTCTCCCCCACGAATACCGTTCGCAATATCGAGTCAAAGAGTGATTATCAAAGAGTGACTATTCACCAGGCGTTTAATTGCACGTACGTGCAAGGTTCTTAGAATTGCACGTAAACTCAGTACAGCCCCTGACGACCTCGAGAGCAGACCGAGAGCCCCCCAAAGGGTTGGGTTGGGGTTAGGATTAGGGTTAGGGCTAGGGTTAGGGTCGTGTCTGGGGTTAGGGTTGGTCTGGGCAGCGTAACCGTCGTTTTGTGCGGACCTGGACATAGGGAGCCGCCATACATAAATCGCTATCGAATTTACGTGCAAATCTGAAAAACCTTGCCCGTACGTGCAATTTCACGGGAGCCCGTGAATATTGGTATGGTATCATAGGCCCCCCCATGACTAGTGGAAGAGGGTGACATGGCCATTTTTGTTTACCGGTCTCGGGCTGTCTATATTAATAGGCTCGTATCGACCGATAACAGGCCTTCAAATTTTTCAATAATATTTAGGCTGTTTCCCAGCGGGGGCGAAAAATAATATTGCGCCGTACTTTGCACGATCCGGTTGGACGTACTCCAAGGCATGTCTGTAGAATCTTTCGCGCAAAAAATCGAAGATTTTGACCTGCCTGTGTTCAACATTACGCAAAATCTGGCGAAAAACTGGATCCTACACTAGAACCAAGTAATTTGACGGAAATAAATGATCACTCATTTTTACGCACAAAAGTCCAAATCTTCACGCCGTTTTTGAGAGATAGATCCCGATATTTTCAGGGCTTTTCACGGGTCGGGTCAAATCTCGCGGGTCGGGTCGGGTCGGGTCGGGTCAGCTGAGGGTGGGGTCAGCTGACCCGACCCGACCCGCGAGATTTTCGAGACGTCTTGATCCGACCCGACCCGACCCGCGAGATTTTCGAGACGTCTTGACCCGACCTGACCCGACCCGCGAGATTTTCGAGACGTCTTGACTCGACCCGACCCGACCCGCGAGATTTTCGAGACGTCTTGACCCGACCCGACCCGACCCGCGAGATTTTGAAATCGTCCTGACCCGACCCGACCCGACCCGCGACATTCCGGGTGACCCGCGAGATTCGGGTCGTCTGGCGGGTCACGTTAACTTGACCCGTGACATTTCTTACGGGTCAAAGTCAAAAAGTCACGGGTCAAAGCCTGTATACCTCGCTCGGTTGGTTGGTCCTTGGTCCCTCGTACTTTTCCCTGTATGTCGTGTTCTCTGCGTTTTTTACCGGCATTGTTTGCAGCTGATGATTATGTCATGTGGTGTGCGCGCGAGAAATAGGAAAGAAACCGCAACCCACATGCATGGACATGCCCGTACCGCTAGACCACCGGGTCGACCCGGCGAGCGACCCGACGAGCGAGCTAGTTATAAGTTATAAGTGCAATCTCCGGTCCCGGCAAGCAGCCTAGCTGAGCCGCCTCCGGTAGCAAGCCCACAACTGGGGTGGTGGGTTTGTCAGCAGGGGCTGCGATCCGCGAGGATGCGTTGTCTGCTGCTGGCACTTGCTGCTGCCAGGGTGCTGCTGCTGCTGCTTGCTGCTGCTGCTGCTTGCTGCTGCTGCTGCTGCTGCTTCGACAACGGCTGCTCTTCTTGCTTTTTTACGTTTGGTCACATTTCGTACTGGTATGATAATTCTCGAGCTAGCTACTACTATTACTGCTGTATCTATGTTCTATCTGTGCAGTCTCCAGCCCCGGCAAGCAGCCTAGCTGAGCCGCCTCCGGCAGCAAGCCCACAACTGGGGCGGTGGGTCTGTCAGCAGGGGCTGCGATCCGCGAGAATCCGGGGTCTGCTGCTGGTGCTTGCTGCTGCCAGTGCTGCTGCTGCCGCTGCTTCGACGACGACTGCCCTTCCTTGCCTGTTTACGTTTGGTCACATTTCGTACTGGAATGCATGACCGTAATATTACTACTGTTGTTACGGCTTCAGTAGGTACGGGATTCGCGTCACACTGCTGTATGCCTTGGTACGAGTAGCTAGGGGTACTGCCTGGTGATTGTTCTGCACGCTGTGATGACATACTATCGGAGCATCGGCACGAGGGAGGCAGGAAGCGGAAATGTTTGTATTTTATTGGCGGACCCGCGGGCCCTACCCGCGGGGCGCCTGCACGGCATCAATAATGTGGCTCTCAGCTGTAAGTTTGAAAAAGGCGGATCCGCCGGCCAGATCCACGGGTTTGACCTGCGGGTCAGCCTAAAACAACTCACGGGTCATTATGGCTTGACCCGCGAAGTGACCCGTATCTCGCGGGTCATGACCCGACCCGACCCGCGAGATTTTGAAAACCTCTTGACCCGACCCGACCCGACCCGACCCGACCCGCGAGATTTTGAAAACCTCTTGACACGACCCGACCCGACCCGCGAGATTTTGAAGCCTCTTGACCCGACCCGACCCGACCCGCGAGATTTTGAAAACCTCTTGACCCGACCCGACCCGACCCGTGGGATTTTAAAACGTAATGACCCGACCCGACCCGACCCGCGAGATTTTGAAACCCCCTTGACCCGACCCGCGGGTCGGGTCATGACCCGTGAAAAGCCCTGGATGATTTGCACACGTGTTCTACATGCCCATCTCGAGGCCTGACCCGCGTTTTTTTTTCTTCTTTTGTTCTTTTTTCGTCGAAAAAAATTGGGCTAAGGTGGTCCACATTTCCCGCAAAACCTTAACTGACGAAAAATCAGGCAAAAAAAACATAGAGAAACATCGGGTGAGATCTTTGCAAGGGCACATAGAAGACGCGTGCAAAATTTCACGGTCGGAATCGAAAAAACGGAGACATTCGCCGGGGCGGTCGGAATAAAAAAAACGGAGACATTCGCCGGGGAATATATTTGGGGTTTTTAACGTGAACCAGCCTGTAATCAATTTACGTGATCCACGTGGCAGACTCAACGTTTCGCGCTTTAGCGATATGGTTATGGGTCACGGCGAGTACCGGGAGGTGAGACGGATAAACAGAAAGACAAACACCTGAGACCCCGGCTTGTTCAGAAAGCTGTCGAGCACAAAGCCTCCTGCTGTCAATAGTTGAGCTGAATAGTCAGATCACGTTAAAAGTGCCCTCAGAGGCACTGTAGCTAAGGACGCCCACGGGGGCACTTTACTAGCCTAATGCGCGCCTTAGTCATACAGGTATACGACAGCACCAGAGTTCCGATAAATAGGAAATCGGATCGGTAATCGAATCGTGAAGAAAACGTGCCGGCATAATACAAGAACTCGCCTTGCTTGTAGTGGGAAGGGGATGCTGCTCTACTGCCCCCCCTCCCTCTTGTTGAGATGATGTAAGGCGACAATTTGGACGTGATGTGCCAGAAGAAAAAATATCCGTACTCCTATGGCCCATGGCAGTATTAATAAGAGCATGAGCTGCACTTCCGTGGTTCCACCTGGAATCGGAGCTTTAGTTTTCACGAGGCAATCTGATCTGATCCGATAAATCGGAGTTATGATCGGATATCGGGTTTGTAGGCCCTCATTGGATCGATCGCTCCAACATGACACAATCGCATCATATGTCATATTGAAAGTGGTGTGTGCTTCTGGGAGGTGGGAGTTATAGCAGAGAACAAAGAAATCCAGTCAAAAGTTTTCGGTTGGAAGGGGCGGATCTCCGTCTTCACCCAGCTCAAAAAGTTATCATGTGCAAAATGGATCCTCGTACAGAACAACCAAATCGTCTGTGTGATAAAGGTGCCACCAACTCGTATCGGACCCGGGTACCCGGCGGGTTTATACCCAGACGGGTCCTACTCGTCACAGGGTCTGGATCCGACCCAAAACTCGCCGGGTTTTCGGGGCGGGTACTCGGGTACCCGGTTAGCAACGTGTCCCACTGGTCAGCATGCCTGACAAAGACCTCCAGGAACCCTTTAAACACGCAGCAAACGATCCAGCGCAACACTCGCACAATACCTACCAGCTATTACGAATGACGCTACGACGGCCATCCATGATTATGAGTATCTCGGGCCGGGTACCCGGGAACCGTTTAGCAACGTGTCCTCGTGGTCAACGTGCCTGACAATACCTCCAGATAACTGTCAAACACGAAAGAAACGATCCAACGATCCAGTACAACAAGCGCAACGCTTGAATTAAAGCACTTTGCATTCATAGCACTACTTATCGTTGTCTTTCTGCTGAAAGTGCTCGGTTGGTGCATCCCTGGCATCTCCAGGGTCCCACTTGGACACCGCCTCCTTTCATTACTTGCGAAGCGGTCCAAGTTTTCTTTGATTTCTTCATTTTTTTCGTAGTTGCACGAAGTTTCATGTCATACCAGAGCCCCCAGCCTATTAGCTAAGCTTGGTGCATCATCGGCTCCGCTCAGCAGAGCGCACCGCAGCGCTAGCCCAGCAGCGCAGCGCCGTGCAGTGCCGCGCGGGGCACGGTCGTACTTGCGGAACAGCCCAATTTTTCTTTGATTTCTTCCTTGGCATTTTTTGCTAGTTGCACTTAGTATTACGTCATACCAAAGGTCCCAGCTTTGCTTAGCTTGGCGCATCATCATCAGCTCATCTCCGCTCAGCAAAGCGCACCGCAGCGCCAGCTCAGCAGCGCAGCGCCGTGCCCTGCCCGTGCACTGCCGTGCGGTGCGGTACTGTGTGGTGCTGTACCATGCTGTGCCGTGCTGCGTGATTTTACTGTACTTTTCCTACATGCCAAGTATCATTCGAAGTGTCATACCACCCGTACTACTGCTGTACGTACCAGCCACTAGATTTGTTGAATGACAAAAACAATATCTGCTCTATGGAGCTATAGCTCAGCAGCGCAGCGCCGTGCGGTGCCTTGCCCTGCGGTGCTGTGCCGTGCTGCGCTGTGATTTCTTTGGAATTTACAGCACTACCAGGTATCACGATACCAGGTACCTATCGGTATGTATGTACGTGTGTACTAATCTTTTTTTCGCCTTCATTTGATTGCCCTCTCTCGGCCCTCCTTTTTTTCCTCAAAATTACACCCGTACTGGCGATCAGAACGTGACATCGCCAACAAGCACACAAAACACAGCAAAGGGCAAAATCAGCTCTGGGCAAGTAGCTCTTGGCATTATCAAATCGCTAGATGCACCAAATCATGGGCCTCTTCTTTCAGCCGCCTTCACACTTAGTTGTATTCTTCCTTGCGCGAGCGTCAGGAGGGCGGCATCAGCCGCCCGCGGAGCGGAGCCCTTGTAATACGTATTCTTCCGGGGTAGTGGGCTACAACATGACCGAGCTTGTTTAGGGTTGACCCCCCGACGAAGACTTTCCAATAGCAATGCTCATTCAATTTAAAAGGGGGGGAGGATCTTGTGTGTATTGCAAAGACTGGTACCTTTTGACACTTGTATTTCTCTCCGCCAAATGCAATCGAAGTACGCCCTAGCATCCACTTGTCAGGCCCGCTTGACGAACGTAAACGGGACCATATATTGTCCGGGTACCCGGGCACCAGGTGGACCCGGTTCCGGTCCCCTGAAAAGCCGGGTTACCCGGTGGCAAGTCCGAGTCCGATCTCCAAAATTTGGCGGGTACCCGTTCGTGGCGGGTACCCGGCGGGTGGCACCACTACTGTGTGATAACTGCTGTCGCGTACACAGGACACCGTACACAGTCATAGCTTGCAATTTGGCTTGTACTCCTTCAATTCGGCAGGCCTGCCTCGCATATCCTACGGCCCGTATTCGCACTCGTACTCCGGATTCAAATACATGTATAACAATACATGTATGAATATGTTGGCCCTGGCACGAGAGCGGCCGCTTCGATTTAGACCAGGTTTTGAGTTGTCTTCGAGATAACTCGAGCTTAGGTCCACCTCTCGGCGCGCTGTTTCCTGGAGGTTTCTCAGCTTGCTCGACTCTCCCGACACTGTTGTGCTGTGGTGCTGCCGCTGCTGCCGCATGCTGTTGTTGTTGAACTTACACGTACATACGAGTTGTGCGTTGTGCGGCGTTGCTGCTGCTAGCAGCTGTTACACTACGTGTGTACGCTGTATACGATACTTCTACGGCTTTTGCCGTTGTCGTTGGGCAGCTGCGCTGCATGCTGTTGTTGAATTTACACGTACATACGGGTTGTGCATTGTGCGGCGTTGCTGCTGCTAGCAGCTGTTACACTACGTGTGTGTGCTGTGTGATACTTCTACGGCTTTTGCCGTTTGTCGTTGGGCTGCCGCTGCATGCTTCTGTTGAATTTACATGCAAATACAATTTGTGCGTTGTGCGGAAAACACAAAATGTTGTTCCAGTAGTAATCATACAACCGTAGCTTGAAGGGTAGCCCCAAACGATGGCTAATCGTTTGCCGCGAATCGCGGTTAATTCACTCATTTTTCAAGCATGTTGTTTGTTTTCTTCCCTTTGGGTTCGAGCCTTAGGGTGTACAATATTTTCCGATCATATTTCAAGTTTTTTTTTTTAATTTTTCTCCTTGAATTATTGTTTCTCACGTATTTTTGTCTCTTACGTACTAGCTCAAGGCAAATTGAAAGTATTATCGTATGCATACTATCATATACAAAAATATTCTTCGACGTCAGGTGTGAAATATACACATTTAGGCTCGACAATAATCTCCGTGAATCTTTGCAAGCTGCGTATTACACCGGTCGCCCGTTATTTGTAAGTTCTTGATGAGTCAAAACCTAATCAAAAGCAACAATGGACAATAATCCTGCAATGAACCATGCACCATGATGCAGACATTAACGTGTTAGGTGACACGGAAATTACCGTTCACGTATTACATTGCTTTTCTCACAGTCAAATCGAGTACCTGGTATGTAACAAGTATCCTCTCTTCTTATTGTCATCATTCACCTACCAGGTACATATTACGATCGTGAGGTATGTGCACTATTTATGGGCATGTTATGGTTGTACTGGAAATAAACGCTGCTTGCTGTTGTCGAACTTCAGCAGCTGTCGCTCCTGCTGCTGTTATTGAAATTGCACGTGCATACATAAAAGTTGTGCGGGGACTGCTGCTGCTGCTGTTGTTGTTTGTCATCGTGTGCAGGATGGCGCAATTTATTGCTGTGCTTTTTTGCAGCTGATTCCACAGAAGTGTTTGTTTTTTTATTTTTTCAAACACAATTATATCAATGTACCCCTTGACAGTGCTGTCGCATGTACAGCCTCAACTTGCCTGTAACCCTGTACTCATCATATTATAAAAATTAAAATACAATACAGTTGTGAGATCGAAGATTTTGTCGAAACTCATATAATCAAGCTGTGTGTGATACTCCGATCGCGCGTATTACTGGGTGTGTGTCCTCATCAAGGATATAAGTCGGCGACTCCCCTTGGAACTACAGTGTAGCTTGTACCAGGATCAGCAGGGTGATGTTAGTCAGTCTGTGCGCGGAAACTATAAAACCCATTTTTGAGGGGGACAAAATCTGACCCCTGTGGAAGGAAATGCATCAGTTTATCGAGTGTATCCTGTAAGTTGTATAACCCGTGAGAGGAGGGTGGAGTTTTTAACGGCATGGGGGTCTGGGTTTGAACAAGAGGGAGCGGGTGGGGGGGGGGAAGGGGGAAACGGGCGGGGCAACTCAATCTGTGCGCGGAAACTATAAATCGTTCAAGGGAACAAATCTGACGGTTGTGGAAAGAATGCATCAGTTTATCATGTATACCCTGTAAGTCGCAACCAGTGAGGAGAAGGCGGAGTGTTCGAAGGAGTGGGGGGGGGGATTTCCAACAGCTTTATGTCGCATAGATGTAGGGGTTTGCTATACGCGTGGTGCTAGGCGATGGTGCGGGTGGTGGGGAAGGAGGGGGCGTTGGGGGCGGGGGGGGGGGGGGGGGGGGCGAATTGGAGCTACAGCATGGATGGCTAGAAATATAATGAGGTGATATCAGTTGCCTGGTTAGTGTTCATTACTCTGGCAGATTTCGTTTTTAGGTGGGGCATTTTGAACGAGAGGGAGCGGCGGTAAAAAGGGGGGGGGGGGGGCGAAAATGAATTGGAGCTACGGCATGGATGCCTAAAAAGTGAATGAGGTGATATCAGTTGCCTGGTAGTGTTTATTACTCTGGTGGGAAGTGGGGAAGGAGGGGGCGTTGGGGGGGGGGGGGGGGGGGTTATTTGGGCTACAACATAGATGGCTAGAAAGATACTATGTACATGTCATGCATCCTCGAAAATTACGGGTATGCGCGGAGCCAAGGCGGGCGGCAGCCCGCCGCGGCGAAGCCTCCCTGGTGGTATTATACGTTTGGCAAAGGAGTCTCCACTACAACCGCAAAAGCAGCAGCAGCAGCAGCACGCAAAGCAAGCAGCAAGCACTACTTCGTACTGGTGTTGTACTGCTGCTAAGCTGTGCATTAAATAAGGTACGTACCATAGACTACCCTCGAATATCCACCCTCCCACAGAAAGCACGATAGGAGTCGGGCGGGACCTGATCCCTAATCCCAAAGCAGTCTCTGAAGACACGCAACCAGAAACCGAGTGAGGCCTATCTCTAGCAGCCAGCACGAAATGAACGAATGAGGGTGCCCCTGTCTCTGCAAGCCTCGGGTGCACGCCGTGTTTTCTAGACAGCGGTCATATCTTTCTTGGATGCCAGGTATGAAGCACGGGTATGCGTACATTGGTTGTGGCACACGTATGATATGTGCGTGTGCGTACGATATGTTCGAACTGCCAATACATGATGTCGAACTTTGCGTCGAATTGCCAAGCTGCCAATACTTCAATAGTAGTAACAGGGAGGTGTGTGCACGCTGAGCATGGCGATAGCTGTATGCAACAGCGACACGTGCATGGGGCCTACCGAGCGATGACCTCAAGAAATAACGGCGTGTACCCGACCTGCGACGGTGGTACTACTATATATCGTGCGGTGGCTCAGGAACATGTCGAAACAAGCGCTTATATACTCTGTAGAAAGGTACAGAAGCAACGGCACCGTGGCCGTACGAGTTCGGCTGCGTTGTTCTATAAACAAAGTGGGTAAGAAGATGGTGGATGCTATTGCCATTTTTCATGATAATATAATCCGACTGGTACTCGTGTTCACGGCAGTGCAAGTGTAGTCTATACATACTGATTTCTTCGCATACCGAACGTAGACAACAACTTGTTTCGCACTGACCTGTTAACTCGTAGTCGGGTTCTGGCTCTCTCGTGTGGGTAGCAGCGGTGGTGGCGTGGTTGTGTTGTGGCAGGAGGTGCAAGAGAAACACATGATTTCAGAGCTGATTCCACCTTCGAGCGGGATAGATGGGCGGAAGAAATCAACTTCAAAAATGAAAATTGAGGCTGGCGGCCGAAAATCACGGGGAGTACCAGAGATAAAACGCGTTTTGGTTTTTCGTTTCTTCGCCAGCTCCATCCCCTGCTTTTGATCTTTTTTCAGTTTTTTCTTTTTGGTCCACAACTCTGATTCTTCTGCCGTTTCAACCGTTTTGTTTTTTATGAGTCGTTGCTGACAGTCTGCTTACGTCCTCTTTCTGTTCTGCTGTTGTTCTGTTCTTCTGCTACCTGCTGTCAGCTGTTGCACGATAAATACCATTATTACTATCATTGCCACTACTGCCAGGTGGTATGGCGAATATTGCGCGAATTGAAGTACGATCATATTGCGATCGCAGCTAGCTGCAGCCGCAGCTGCTGTTGCGTACAGTATAGTACTGGCTTCATAAGAAGAGCAAGTCTGTACTCGACTAATGATGCGATACGTATTGCATACCGACTTGACAGCAGTGTATGTATCCTCGTACATACGGGGTCGAGTTGTTCGCCCCTTCTCTGTCTGTGCGAAACAGGATTGCCGATGACGGGGTGTCGTGGAGCACGAATTTCGAAGCCGATACAAAGTGTTTCCTTATTGCCGAGATCGCTGTGCTGTTGTTCTGTTGTTGTTGTCGTTGTATATCCACCCCCCGCTCTTTTCTGCGTCTCGTTACACGGCCAATAAATAAACCCACCCACATAGTATATTACGAGTACCAACAACGCAGCTTGCAAAGATGATTATTCACCCGAAACTCGTCGAACTCACGGCTGACGTCCTTCAAATATTTCAATAAAATGTGCCAGGAGACGGCAGTTTTGGGCGGATTGGAGTCATAGGTTTGCCAACATCATCCTAGTATAAGTCTGGACCGTCGTCCAAAACCAGTGTCGTCGCAAGCCTCAATAATAATAGAGTACCGTCCCGTCGAAAAAAACCAATCAATACTACTACTACTACTACTACTACTCAACTAGTCACAGTCAGTCCTGTCTCGTCGCTTTTTTTGCAGTCTACCAGGTAGGTATAGACTGGATACTGAAACACAGGTACATACAGCAGGATGTTCTGTATGTGTTACAAAAAAAAAAATACGCTCCAGCTGTGAGATCGAAGATTTTGTCGAAACTAATCTTTGCACGCTGTGTGTGATGCTCCGATCGCGCGTATTACTGGGCGTGTGTGCCTTCATTAAGGATATAGGTCGGCGACTCCCTTCGAACTACAGTCTAGCTTGTACCAGGGTCAACAGGGTGATGCTAATCAGTCAGTGCGCGGGGAAACTATGAAACCCGTTTTTGAGGGGGACAAAATCTGACAGCTGTGGAAGAAAATGCATTAGCTTATCAAGTGTATCCTGTATAATAAGTCGTACAACCGTGAGGGGAGGGCGGAGTTTTTAAGGGCGTGGGAGGCTGTGGGTTTGAACAAGAGGAAGCGGGGGGGGGGGGGGAGGGCGGAGCAACTCAATCTGTGTGCGGAAACTATAAATCCTTTAAGGGGACAAACCTGACGATTGTGGAAGGAATGCATCAGTTTATCATCAGTTTATCATGTATATCCTGTAAGTCGTACAACCAGTGAGGAGAGGGCGGAGTGTTTGGAGAGGGGGGGGGGGGGGGGGCGGGGGGGATTTCCAACAGCTTTACGTGGGTCGCATGGATGTGTATCAGTTAGGAGCTTGCTATACGCGTGGTGCTAGGTCTATAAAGAGCATAGATAGGAACATAGAAGAGTCGTCGTACCTGGTATCATTAATACCGCACGACATATATGTCTTCTCTGTTGGGTATTATGTTTGAAGTGTCAAGAGCCCCCGCCGGTAGAACCATGTCACACAGAAAGAAAAGGCCTTCTTTCTGTGACATCGAGGGGAGAGGCATGTGGTATGTAAGATTATATATACCAGGTATACCGTAATCGTCTCTGGCTTACCCCCGGGTTAAGGTTTTACCCCCCCCCCCCCCCCCCCCCACTACTACCTTTTCGGCCTGGAAGCATATTTTCTCTGCTTTACCCGAGGGGGGGGTCGCTTTTTTCGAAAAAAAATAAAGATCTCCCCCCCTCCCTGGATTTACTCCCCGGGGTATGCATTTTTGCCGGAGATCCCCCCGGGGGTAGAAGGTATTTTTTCCGCATTTATTTCACGCTGTCAATTGCGGTACAGAGAAGAGTATTTACCCCTTTATCCGGTATTTGGGATGTAATTCGTCGTCTACTTTCGGCAGCGAACGCGCGACTGTATGCCCACGAGGCAAGGAAAATGGCAGAAGTGTGTTAAATTCGTCATCTCGCAGTGAACCGTTTGCATCGAGTGACACTCAGAAGAACCTCGCTGGAATGAATGTCGTCGTTAGTGAGAGTTGTTTTGATTTTCAAGTGAAATAAATTCCTCTGGCACCAGTCTGCACAACAATACACTACGCCCAGATAATTAAAAAGCACCAAGCCAAATTAATGAACCCAACGTCCCCGCATTGCCCGACATATAAATTCAACTTTAGAAAAAGCATCCCCACATGCTC
This sequence comes from Undaria pinnatifida, assembly GCA_012845835.1. NCBI lineage: Eukaryota > Phaeophyceae > Laminariales > Alariaceae > Undaria > Undaria pinnatifida. The sequence continues at coordinate 14,266,769 of JABAKD010000013.1, forward strand.
TCTCCTCCTCCTCCTCCCCCTCCTCCTCCTCCCCCTCCTCCTCCTCCTCCTTCTCCTTCGTCTCCTCCTCCTCCTCCGTCTCCTCTTTTCCTCCTCCCTCTATACTTCCTGAGCTGCTGCTCGTGGATTTTGTCAATGTTTCATGTGTGTATGGTGGTGTGTGTGTTTTTTCGTTGCCTCCCCCCCCTCGGGTAAATGTTCCCTCGGGCTAAAAGGTTGAAACAAAAAAATCAAGATCTCTCTCTCTTTCTGGTTTTCCCCCCCCGGTGGGGGTGCATTAAAAAAAAAAAAATCCCCTCCCCGGGAGTAAACCAGAGATGATTACGGTACTACTGTATACTTTGTATCGCAGTCAAAAGAACACACTGCGTATAAATATGCCATTCGCATGGTTGGTGGGGGGGGGGGGGAAGGGGCATGTCCGAGGAACAAAGCACACAACCAAATTGTTGTCTCTCGCGTCTCGCGTCGATTACTTGCGGTTGACCGAAGCAGTTTCATTAATTCAAGGTTGTTTGCTGATCTCTCCCCTCGATGCCCCCAATCGTCAACCCTAAAACGACCCTATCTGCTCTCTATATATCTATCCATCTAGCTATGATCTATCTAATCTATGTATCTTGTCTATCTATCTATAGATTATATTAAAATTATATGTTTTGGCCCTGCGACAACATAGCGTAGATGCCGTTCTGATGTAAATCGAATATCCTTCCATAAAGCAGCAGCAGTAGTACCTATGAAGTCGAATGGTCGCACCATAAAGCAGTGGTATCTTCCACCAACCATTTCCCCATTTCGTTCCCCACATCTTCTCATTTTATCTACTGTTTCCTTTCCCTATTATAGTCTACCTGGTATGTTTTAGCTGAGAGTCTACCTTAATCCTCACCAACATTGACACCCCAGGCCAGTGGCCGTAGTCCTCCCGATTCTTCATCCATCTATCCATCTATCTATCTATCTATCCATCGATCTATGATCTATCTAATCTAGCCATCTATATGTTTAGACTATCTATCTAGACTATCTATCTATCATTTGAGGGCCTGACCAACAACAAGGGTACACAACTCCAACAACAACAACAGCCAACCGTGAAAAAGATGAGGAACGAACGGCTATACTCAATTATTGTGCGTGCAGTGTGGGAAACAGTTTGTTTGCAGGTGGTATTGCAATTCCACGGAGGAAAACTTGAGCTCCTCCTCCCTGATTGTTGTTGTGGTCGACAGTCTAAATTTTAATACATGGTAAAGCAAGCAGCCGTCAAAACAAAAAATTATAGCAATGTTTTGACTTGTCAAGGACGCATCGCCCAGCACATACCTCAATGTAAGGTGTATGCGAATTCGTGCCATAAAAAGCACGAAGTGTGTCGTAACTCCACCACTACTAATAATAATAGCAATAATAATAGCACTATTTATTGCTAACAGGGTCAATTAATTAAAAGACCCCGCCGCCTGCATGGATGGGCGGTGGTGGGGCCATGTAGTGAAATAATGGGATGGCCCGTCGACAACGCCCTGATTCTCAGCGTAAAAAAGGCGAACACGCATAGTCTACATTCGCTCGTATGTACGTGTATATTTCTTTTTTTTTTTCTTCATCCCATTGTATTATCCTCGCACTGTTCTTCTCGCGCTCCCTCCCAGTGGTAATTCAGATCCGACGTTCCATAGCGCCCCCCCCCCCCCCTCTCCACTACGGTACATGCCTTTACTTTTATCGCGAGAATTCAGCATTTTCTTCCCTCGTCGACTCGCGCGCGTCGAATTGAGCCTGCCCACACAGCTGGGCGCTCTCAGCACAGTTGATCCTTTTTCGGCGTTTTTGCGAGTAAATTCAAAATATCATCACAGTGGGAATTAAACCGAAGGTTCAACGCTAACTGGACCACCCGTGCGACCGACGCATTATGTTATTCTGTGTAAAGAAGTCCTCTTTATTTTCGGCATGTGGTTCTCCCGCGCCCGAGGTTTCATTCCTGCGTTTTCGGCTGCGTGCGGGGCAAGCAAGGGGGTCTTCGGTACATTACGACAAACGCATGGCCCCGGCCGAGCTCCTCGGCACGTGCTCTAAGCATTCAAAGTCACTGAACTGGCTCTGTTGGCAAGGGGTCGCGTTCCGCCTTACCGAGGCGAGTACGTGACTTGGAAAACCCCGCTATCATTCTGGTGAGATTGGGTTTCAGCACATTTGCGGGGCAGGTCGGAGTTCGAGACAAGGGATGATGAGCCCCAGTCTCCCGTAAAAAGCAGACCCAGGGCCACCGGGTTGCACCTTGCCCTTCGGCACCTAGCCGGTTTATAATTTGTGCAGGCACGTAAAGAGGAAGTTCGCACCGGGCAAGAGCCCCAGACCAAGAGCCATACTGCCGCCCTCTCTCGCCCGCTGTACAACATAACCATTAGTGCAATTGGTTTTATACCATCGGGGTGTCACTGCTGTGGTCGTTTGTTTGCTGGGTGTTAGCAACACGTTGTCCTCTCATAACATCACCGCTAAGAAAATACCGCGGCTGCAGCAGTACAGCCTGGTCGCGACGGAAATCGGAAGTCCCGTGTAGTTCAGGACAGCGCTGCTGTACTCATACTGCCTCCTCCTTCTTCGAAAATTGTCCTCTATCGGTGAGTGTGACAGTACTCCGAGTGGGGGATGCGTGGTTGGTCGGTGTTAAGAAGCGTGCCCCTCATGGGTCTCGGTGTCTTTGATCGGTCTCGTCTCACGGCTCGCTGGCTAGGCTCAAAGCTCATCATGCATTATTTCCCTAAATAGAATGATGAAAAACACAGACAGTATAGGGCTAAGCACGGTAGGGCACGGTAGTGCAGGGTAGTGCAGCAGGGTAGTGAGATGAGGGGCGTCCTGCTTGTCCCATCATCGTGACCTACATGAAAGCCCCATCCATGATGGCCTTGGCGTGGGTGTGACACCTAATATCACGTGGTTTAACCTCAGCTATGACATGGTTTCACGTCGAATCTAAAAGCTATCCTTCTACGGAGAGCACTCCATTACGTTAAGCCATCCGGAAAAGTCGTAGATGCAGATCACCTGGCAATCAAAGGATGCCAAAAAATATCCAGAACTGGAAAGGGGATCGAAGCTGCGGCTTTTCGAAACAAACCAAAATGAGGCGATAGATTCCCCCACACCTTCTACGGAGAGCACTCCATTGCGGTAAGCCACCCTGAGTAGTCGTAGATGCAGATCACCTGGCAATCAAAGATGTCAACAAAATATCCGGAATTGGAAAGGGAATCGAAGCTTCGGCTTTTCGAAACAAACCGAAATGAGGCAATAGATTCCCCCACACCTCGTAATAATGAGGCTAAAATGCCTGATTGCAAGATGTACAACCCTATCTATGATGGAGCTCACAAACCGTGAGAACTTGAGAAAGGGTATGTACCTACAATATATATACCAGTAGCAGCAATCGGCCTGCGAAGACACGATGGAGAGCATCCATTACATGAGCGCCCTCGCGTTAGAGGTGTGCCGGCAAGTACACCTCGTCGCCGATACGAACGCGATGCGTAGTGGACGCATGGAGCCACCTCGCGCATATCAGGAATGATGAGAGAAGTCCGGCCTCTTTATCGTTCAGAAGCAACTGCCCATTAGACTATACCACTCAGCACTGACTAAAAGCCCCATTCATACGTGGTTTCTTCCAACAAGCACACTATTAATATAATAATAGTAGACTCAATGCCTTGGGGTTCGGGGCATCAATCGCGTCAGCAACGTTCGGGATGAAACCCTTGCCACGCGCTACCAAGCTATACGGCGTTGGAAAGGAGCGTCGACCGAACAACGTATATATCATTCGGGTTCAGTTTCACCCACACACACCAGCACGATTGCCTTCAGCCGGAAAATTGCTGCCATTCCTCCAGACGTTTGCGTCGTATCACGTATTATTTGCAGAAGCAAGAAAAAAAAAACACGCTCTACAGAAGCGTGCAGCCCGCACAGGATGCTTGCTGACAACGTTCGGTACACCGGTACACGCCGACGGTCAGCGACGTTCATTCGAGGTCTTTACAACTAGACGGCCGTCGGTGCACAAAAGCACGGCGCGACGTACACTATAGAAGTATGCATGCGGGGTTACGCGGCAAACGGCCGTTCTCCACGCGTATGTATATCGGCGACATGCAACGGACAAGGGCAACGGCAGCGCGTTCAATCGTATCATCTCCCTCGCTCACCGAGAGGAGGCTGTGTAGACTATTTCCCCCAAAAACATGGCAGACCCAATATCACAAGACCAATGTATCGATCACGCCCTATTGCCACATATCTACTGTAGAGTTATACTACATACATATACTGCATCTTGGGATCAGCAACAGTCGGCATAATAAGAACAAAAACAGCCGATTGAAGGAAGCGTCACATGCGCGACCTTTGAGAGGAGAGATCAGAATCACCGAGCGAAGTCCCACGTGTCAAACGTCAATACTCCCCACTTCCATGAAGCATTGTTGGAACCAAACGCCGGGGTACAACATAACGACTTGAAAACAACAGCCACTGCGATGCTTCCGCAGGACCAACGCGCGACGGAGGAAATCGGAAGCGAGAGGTATGGTCGCTGGGGCTTCAACGTGAGGCTGAAGCAATCAACGCGGGCCGGTAAACCCACCTAAATGAAACAAAACCAGGAGGTCATCCGTGTCAAACGTCAATACTCCTCATTTCCATCAAGCATGGTCGGAACCAAACGCCGGGTAGAACAGAACGACTTTTACTCGATAACGAGCGTTGCTTTGTCGCCCCCGAGTTACCACCCGCCAGGGGCAATATCACCGATGATGGCCAAATGTACCAGGACCGCAGCGCCCTCTGACGGAGACTTCGTGCCTAGCTCGTTGAGAGTTCCGCCAAAAAACAAAGTGCGCCCCTAATTTCGTGGCCATGCCGATCTTGATGAAACCTGATATATTAGACTATAAAAACAAAAATACAATCCAGCTGTGAGATCGAAGATTTTGTCGAAACTCATCTTTGCAAGTTGTGTGTGATACTCCGATCGCGCGTATTACGGGTTGTGTGTCCTCATTAAGGATATAGGTCGTCGACTCCCCTTGCAACTACAGTGTTGATCAGGATCAACAGGGTGATGTTCGTCAGTCTGTGCGCGGAAACTATAAAACCCGTTTTTGAGGGGGACAAAATCTGACAGCTGTGGAAAGAAATGCATCAGTTTATCAAGTAAATCCTGTAAGCCGAATAACCGGTGAGGGGAGGGCGGAGTTTTTAAGGACGTGGGGGCCTAGGTTTGATCAAGAGTGAGCGGAGGGGGGGGGGGGGGACGGGCGGGGCAGCTCAATCTGTGCGTAGAAACTATAAATCCTATCCTGCAATTCGTACAACCAGTGAGGAGAGGGCGGAGAGTTCGAGGGGGTGGGGGTGGGGGTGGGCGTGGGGGTGGGAGGCCGGGGGAGGGGGGGGGGGGGCGAAAGGGTTTTTTAAACATCAGGTCGCATAGATGTAGGGGTTTGCTATACGCGTGGTGCTAGCTCTAGGCGATGGTGCGAGCGGTGGGGAAGGAGGGGGCGTTGGGGGGGGGGGGGAGGGGGTGAGCAGCGGCATGGGCGGCTCTAGAAAAATAATGGGGTGATATCAAGTGCGTGGAAGTGTTTATTACTCTGGCAGATTTCGATGTTATCATTTGAGCAAGAGGGAGCGAGGAAAAAAAAGGGGGCGGGGGGGAGGGGGGAGGGTTCCAAGAGGTTTAGGTCACATATAATACAAAAATACACTCTTAGCTGTGAGATCGAAAATTTGGTCGAAACTCATCTTTGCAAGCTTGTGTGTCATACTCCGATCGCACGTATTACGCATATATGTAGGGGCTTGCTATACGCGTGGTGCTAGGTCTAGGCTATTGTTCGGGTGGTGGGGAAGGAGGGGGCGTTGGGGGGGGGGGGAAGGGGGGATGAATGAAAGCTACGTCATGAATAGCTAGAAAGACAATGACGTGATATCAATTGCATAGAAGTGTTGTTTTTACTCTGGCCGATTTCGATTGTAGGTGGGACGTTTGAACAAAAGGGCGGGGAAAAAAAAAGTAGAAGGGAGGGCAGAAATGAATTGGAGCTACGGCATGGATGGTTACAAAGATCATGAGGTTATATCAGCTGGGTGGTAGTGTTTACTACTCTGGCAGATTTTGATTTTGGGTTGGGCGTTTGAACAATAGGGATCGCGGGGGGGGGGGGGGCACTTCAATATGTGCGCGGAAACTATAAATCCTTATATATATAACAACGTTTACAAGCAAGGATGGGTTCTTCCGCGCCAGCTGCAGGGTGTACATGCTGACGAAGGCTTTCGGGAGTCTATACCCGCAGTGGATTTGTGCGTCAGGCAGCCAAGCAACAGCGAAGTTTCCCGCGAAGTCATCACCGCGGTGCGCGACGATTAAACACTCGTAGGCGAGCGCCGAGTTCCGTGATGGGTGGCTTCGGATTGACCACGGACGCCCAGCGCTGCACTTTGCGACAAGCGACGATGACCTCATTGAAGCCGAAGCTATGACGATCTCCCCCTTCTATTGGTTGATTCGCGGAAGAAAAGCCTGCGTTGTGCGAACCACGCTTCGGAAGCAAACCCCCACGCAGGACTCGAAAGCAGAGGCGGATAAGTTTCGGTGGCCATGCCGGCCTTGTTGATGAGGGCGTCTAGGTACGATGCGTTCTCAGAGCAGGCGCCCAAGTGCGTCCGCACACCTCCGCCGCGTGCGAAAGACCCGGCGTCAGACACGCCAATCTCGGTGGCTTCGACACGTCGAGCGTACAAGTCGGGGTTTGCGGTGGTGAGCGATTGGACGGCGTCGTTGCCCCGCCCAACATCCCGATTAACCAAAGAAAACGAATGTAACCTGCCGGGGTAGAGTAGACCTATCTAGACCTTTAACAACGGCCAGATCAGTGAGTGCATTTGTTGGCTCCAGTCCGGAGGAATCGTTGTATCTTTTCCGGTTTACTGAGACCTGCAATCAGCGGCACTGGCGACAGCAGGGTTTAGAACATACGAAGTACATATTAGCGCTATGTATGGCAGTTCAATGAGTCGACGAACGATGGTATTCCGCGTATGACGGTAGGCGATAGCTAGATCAGACTCCAGGTTGCGTGAGCCTGCATCCATTCAGAACTACATACTCGTCGTGCATCATAGACTCTCGTGCTCCATCAATACTGTTGAGCTCACATCAGCTCACTGCCACAATCTAGCCCGTGGTCTCGAAAAGGCAGAAGGAGCCCACAGATTGGTAGGAAAATAATACGAACAAAACTCGTCACGCGCGTCTTTTTTTTCTTGTGTTTGCCAGTTTCACGACCTCTTGTACCAACAAAAAAAAGAGACGCGTCGCGGGCGACAAGAAACTCCAGCAGTATAGTCGTGTCACCGTATTATTTAATAATAAAAATACACTCCAGCTAATAGATCGAAGATTTTGTCGAAACTCATCTTTGCAAGATGTGTGTGATGCTCCGATCGCGCGTATGACGGGGTGTGTGTCCTCATTAAGGATATAGGTAGGTCTGCGACTCTCCTTGGAACTACAGTGTAGCTTGTACCAGGCTCAACCGTCTGTGCGCGGAAACTACAAAACCCATTATGAACGGGCGCGCGGTATAGCTACACGGGCTACAGCCGAAAACAAGCCAAACGTCTGCACTGCTACTCTTACTGCTTTTGCTGTATGCTACAGCGCGGAGTGCTGCCAGTATCCAACGCCACCAATGCTGGACACGACTACTCGTGCAGCCATGCTATCTGGAGTGCTGTCCCTGCATGCACTGACCAGCGAAATCGACACCAGGTACAAAGTAAAACAGCCGTTGGAAGCAAGGCAAACAAACACAAATTGCGTTTTTTGCGGAAGCATGCAAACACCAGCCACCGACGCGAAGTCAACTGTCAACAATATATGCCGCTGCTGCAATTCCCACCCACCCCCGTCCCCAACGCCCCCTTCTCCACCGAACACCCGCACCATCACCTAGACCTAGCACCCCGCGTATAGCCAACCCCTACATCTATGCGACCTAAAGCCCTCCCCCCCCGCCCCCGGCCCCCCCCCCCGCCACATTCCCCCTCCCCCACAAGAAATATTTATAGTTCCACGCACAAATAGACCTGCCCCACCCGTGCCCTTCCCCCCTTCCCCCCCCTCCCGCCCCCCTTTTGATCAAACCTAGGCCCCCACGTCCTTAAAAACTCCGCCCTCCCCTCACCGGATATTCGACTTACAGGATTCACTTGATAAACTGATGCGTTTCCTTCCACAGCTAGCTGTCAGATTTTGCCCCCCTCAGAAACAGGTTTTATAATTTCCGCGCACAGACTGCCTAACATCACCCTGTTGACCCTGGTAGCTACACTGTAGTTGCAAGGGGAGTCGCCGGCCTATATTCTTAATGAGGACACACAACCCGTAATACGCGCGATCGGAGTATCACACAGCTTGCAAAGATGAGTTTCGACGAAATCTTCGATCTCACAGCTGGAGTGTATTTTAATTTTTATAATATACTCCGGAGTATATAGCATAGCTGTCGCTAGGGACTCGCGCAGCAGGACATTTGCAACTGTCGTAGTCTTGTCTGCGTTGTTGGTCATGACGGCCTCGTGGCCTATGATGTACTCCGTGGTCAAAAGACAGGTGCCAGTAGGTGCAAGTACATATACGCTGCCCCCACCCCCCACCTCCCCCCCCCAACCCATCCCAACCCCACCCCCTCGAACACTCCACCCTCTCTTTACTCACTGATTGTACGACTTACCCCAGGATATACATGATAAACTGATGCATTATTTCCAAAACCGTCACATTCATCCCCTCAAAATAATGCATAGTTTCCACGCACATATTGAGCTGCCCCCCCCGCCCCCGCCCCCCCCCCCCCCCCCACCCCCAGTAATAAACTGGTGCCAAAACCGTCAGATTTATCCCCTTGAAAGGATTTATAGCTTACATGCACAAATTGCCCCCCCTTCCCCCCCCTCCCCCCCCCCCCCCCCCCTCCAAACCCGCTCGCTTTTGATCAAAACCAGGCCCCCACGTCCTTCAAAACTCCGCCCCCCCCCCTCACCGGTTATTCGACTTACAAGATTCACTCGATAAAAGGATACGTTTTCATCCACAGCTGTCAGATTTTGTCCCCCTCAGAAACGGGTTTTATAGTTTCCGCGCACAGACTGACTAAAATCACCCTGTTGACCCTGATAGCTACACTGTAGTTGTAAGGGGAGTCGCCGACCTATATCCTTAATGAGGACACACAACTCGTAATGCGCGCGATCGGAGTATCACACACAGCTTGCAAAGATGAGTTTCGACGAAATCTTCGATCTCACAGCTGGAGTGCATTTTCATTTTTTATAATATACGCTGCGTGTATTACTGCTGTACTGCCGTACTGCATTGGGAAGGAAAATAAAGCACCAACTACGCCAGGAGACGGTGGCTTTCGGGGTGGTCAGTCACACCTTTTGGATTTCCTATACGAAAAGCCTGTTATCTTACAGCAACGCTTGGACGGCCATCCGTCATAAAGTACGTATAGACGGTCGTCCGTCACGAACTACCAACACTGTACGTCGAGACGATCGTCCTCCAAAGGCCTAATTGTCCGTTTAAATGTGACCGTCCAGCATACGCCAAAATTGCCGTCGCGTGGCATACCAGGTACCTTGGTATTGGCTACGTCGACAAGCTTGATTCTGAAGGGGTAGCAAACACGAAAAAACACATTTATGCGTAAAATAAGAGGGCAAGAGCAGCAGCAGCAGCAGCAGCAGCACGGCAGCGCCAACAGCCGCAATAGCAGCAGAAGCAGCCGGAAGCGCCAACAGCAGCAGCCGCAATATCATCAACAGCAACTGCAACATGGGCGGTGGTGGCGGCGGTGGCTCAGAGAGGAGATGCAACCAAGGCAGAAGCAGCAGCAGCAGCAGCGGCAGCAGCAGCCGGTCCTAAAATAGGGTACCGCTGAGGAGCAAAGATGCACCACCACCACCACCACTACATGAAGTTCGTGCCTACCATAGCCCCACTCGGCAGTAAACCCCTAACCCTTCTTGTTTCGGTCCACGCTCGGTGCTTGTAGATGGGCGGCTGTGGGCGACTAGTGTACTCCATGCTTGAAAGGGGGCTGCCCGACACAACACGGAGGACATGAGACCGAATTTGTTGTTGGCGAAATTGAAGACATACCATGATTTGGGAGCACCCGTTGCGGCGTCGGCCTCACCCCCCTGATTTGAAAGACGCTCTATTCTTTGGCTGTCAGCATGTCTGGCCGTCAAGATTGGAACTCGAATTCGCTCGTAGCAGTATTTGTAACTCATCTTTTTTTCAGCCCATTACTCGCACCGATAACACCATAGAACCTCGGCATACATATGTATGCATGTATCATAGTATGCAACTTTCCGGGAACTGCTTCTGGGTCAACAATAAGCAGTCAGCAGAGCACACCCAACAAATTAATACCGTAAATATGTTGAAAAAAAAAAGGAGCAAAGTTGTAAACGCTGGCACAAACCCTCCCCCTTCCGTCTCCGCTTGTACTAATAGCAGTACAAAATACTCGTCAGTGGGAAGAGAGGGGTTCGGAATAACAGTTCTTCAAACGTTAGTAATGCACGAATCATGGAATCGCAACCATTTCACACAAGAAAAAATCAACGTCGGAGTCGCTGGAAAACCGCAGAATTAATGAGCCGCCTCTTCACTTTTTTGGCTCAAAGGACCTGCACTGCTGCACGCAGCCAGCGAATAGTACTGTAGTAGCGGTCACACACAGCTGGGTCCTCAAGGCCGCTCCTACTACAGCCTGTGTGGTGCGTGTGTGCTTTACAGGTGACAATGCCACTTGCCGCGTTTTAGCAGGTGACCAGGATCAATAGAACGCCACTCTGTAGATATCGAACTACAACCCACCCGGGGCTAAATTAATCAGCGCAGAGCAGGAAAATAAGCAGAAGAGTAGCAGGTCTAGGCTGCTGCTAGGCTGCTGCTGCTGCTACTGCTTGCTGCTGCAGTTTTCCAATTTGCAGAGCAGAAAAGTATCAAATCGGTATATATGATCTCTGGTGGTGTATTCCGTTGCAACACTCACTGTTGATCTATTAATAGTGAGGATCTTGAAGGACAGCGACCCAAGAGCAGTCTCTGGAGACTACCAGGAACAGCAAAGAACTCGTAGGGTAGTGCTTTGCAGCCGTGCCAGAGTCACGCCACACCACATAATTATGATACCAGAACGGAAACGAAAGGGTGCCCCTGTCTGCTCAACAAGCATACGATATCTGATACAGCTTGGTGCCTTGCCGCGGCAATGGATGTTTCGCCACGTTTCGTCAGTGGTGCTATACGCGAAGTACCATGGCACTGCCAAGAATTCAATACGAGCAGGAAGTACGACGTATAGTCTAGATAGGATCCACAGTATTCTTTGGCGCAAATGTCTCACGGCAAAGCTGCAAGCTACGGAATCTATCTCATATGCACAGATGCAGTGGCACCACAATCCGAGCTCGTCACAGGTCTACTTTCGCCAACCAGGCACGAAGCACGCGCCTCCACGATACGTACACGTTCCTGCCCGCAAAAAATTTTTGGACAGACGACTTTCTTGCTCTTCCTGCTTCTCGCAATCCTAGTCTAATTGAATTACTTGTACGATAGGGACAGCCGTTTTTCTGTTTCGCGCTCACCGTTGTTTATTGAAGTCGTGGAGCGAGCTTGCTGTGGCACTGCTGTGCTTGTACATGCCACATAACGCCACACTCCGTGCGGGGCAGCGAAAACGCGAACAAGGAGAAGCTGGTCAAGGGGGGCGGGAAAGGGGAGGAAGGGGAGGAAACCTGAAGCGCAGAGCGCCCGGGAAACGCAGAAACGCCGGAAAATCAGAAATCAGAAATCGGGAAGGGGTTTCCAACGTTTTCAATTTAGGCTTTTTGGTTTACTTTCATCATCCCCTGGTTCTATCTTTTGTCTTTCCGAACCCGAACCATCTTTCGATTGGGCATAGCGAATATACTGAACACGCCCTGGGCGTTTCAACCATATATGGCGTCCAAAGCTTTCTCAACGTGTCACAAGAGAAGCAGGCGGGGTCTTTCCGATTTCATCATCTCTCGCTTATCTTCTGTCCGCTGCTGCTGTTCTGCTGCTGCTGCTGCTGCTGTGGCCTGCGACTGGCGAAACAAGGAAAATAGAGGAGAAAATTGTTGCAAAGAATACTCGACCTATTCGTACGACTCACTACCCGGCAAGCAGCAGCAGGAAGCCTCTCCGGCGCGCGTAGCCCTCGCGAGCAAAGGCCTGGACTGGACTGCTGTGATTGATTATGGGGTGTGCTTCGTCAAACAACGTTCAGCAAGAGGCACCTACGAACCACGTGGATCTCGAGCTGGCCGAGGCGGCTGAAGCAGAGCGCTACCATTTCAAGGTCGGTGCGACGATGCTTGCTTGTCTTTCTTTGCCTGCCAGTCCAATAATGGCTAAATGTTTTGCCGAGGGACCACCTTGTACCGCTCTCGGCGAGACGGATACCTTTTGATCCATCCCGCAGCAGGTTGGAGTAGGAGTCCTTTCATGTGCAGAGAGGGCAAATCAGGCACGTGGCGGAGTGGAGTGGGAGCCACCATCCTGCAGCAGCAGATAGATGCATACACGCTGCAGGTCCATGCTGCTATTTGTTGTACTCGTACACTCGTACATAAAGTCTACGGATGCACGAAATATGCGATTTTTCTGCTCCGCCCCGTACCGCCGTATGATAGATTACGATACTTTCCAAACACATTTTAGAAGTGGAAAGTTCAGGACATCGCCGTCTCCCTCCTCCATTTGGAGATCGCAACCCTTTTTCCCCGCGGACAACGCATCGCACACTAACTCCAAGTAGTTTGTCGCAAAAAGTGTGCTAGCTAGAGGGGGTTGCGTTCTTGACGAACCTTCGGGGAAGCAACGCCGACGAAAGCGATAGCTAGCCCCGCGGGTGTTTTTGTGTGTTGCGCTAGCAGCGTAGCCTTGCGCTGCGTCTTGATGTGGATGTCACTTGTTAGTTGAGGTCGCGATTATCGGGTTTATTGATGTGCTGACGCCGAGCTTGGCCGTGCCATGGCGGCAGGTGTTGCTTTTGGGGGCGGGGGAGTCGGGCAAGAGCACCTTCGGCAAACAGCTCAAGATGCTAACTAAGGGGAGTCTTGCGGAGGGGGAGAAGGTGCTATACCGAAAAGGTGCGTGTGTGAGAGTATTTATGCCTGTAGCCACATTGCCTGAGAGGCATATGCTCCGTACTTTGGCTTGACAGGAAGGAAATCTGTTGTTCGTGTAGTCTCACCGCACGCACACCCACGAAGAACGTACATGGAGGCTCCGGCGACGATTGTGGTACGGCAGGCACTACCGCAGTGCACCTCTTTTCGGAACGAGAGCCGCAAAGCTAAAGATGGGGCGCGGCCGTAAAACACGTCGGCAGCAGCAGCAGCAGTAGCGAAGGCAGCAGGAGCTGCAGCAGTAGCCAGTGCCCCTGCGAGTGCCGGTGTTATATTTATTATATTCGACGAGGGGTGGTTTTTATGTTTTTATGGCAACGAAAAGTATCAAGGCTCTGTTTTTCTTCAGTTGTATTATCGTTTTCGATGCAATACGGCTTGAGCTTTACGTACATACCAGTACACGGCAAATAAAGCTACTCGTACGCGCACGCGCACCATAAATAAATTGACAGCCACTTGAAGCACTTCTGTGTAACAGCTGTAAAATACCGGGTAGACAACAGGCAGTACCTCGGTAAAAAATACGTGAGTACCCAATCTAGCATGTACAATCTAGTCCATCATAGTGTATATCGGAATATCATGACTGAGCTGGTGAGCTTGAGCTGTTGGTAACTCCGTGGTTGGTAAAGCAGTATGAGAGGCGTTCGGTCTTCCTTGGCTGTCTTTGTTTTACGAAGCGCAGTATATCTTGAACCGTACGTCCCCGGGAAGGTGCCCCTTAACTGTAACCGTGGTAGGCGGTGTTGTCGGGGTCAACCCGCTTTCTATCCCCCCCTCCTCCCCCTCCGATGGCGGCAAGAGCGGCGAGAGGCAGCGTACCACCTGGCCCCGCACAGCTACTGAAAGTAGGGCGTTACCCTTGCCTTGTTCGGTGGGGCACTTTTAAGTATTCGGGGGGTAGGAGGGGAGGGAGGGGGCGTTGCAGGATACAGCCAGCCGGGTGTTGGTTGGTTCATGGGTTTGGGCTATGACTGCTTGGGAGTGGTTCATGCCCGTTAAAAGCGCCGCCGTCGCCTGTGCTGGTGCTCGTGCTGGTGCTGGTGCTGGTGTTGGTGCTGGTGCTGGCGAAGCGAATGTAAGAATTTCATTGAAGAATTCAACAAGCAGCAGCCGCCGCAACAGCAGCAGCAGCCGCCTGAGCATCAGCAGTCGGTGGCAGTGGCAAGAAGCTAAAGGACCCCGAGGGTCCGAACCGCCGCGTTTCACGCTCGTTCATTCGTCTCTTTTCTTTTCTTCCCTGCACACATGTTGCCGTATACCCAGCACATCAGGTGTATTACGTCAAGGTTGCTGACGATTGCTTGCCACAGATACACGTACGGCGTGAACACTTTTTTTTTTCTTTCACACTTCTACTTTCCAGCTTCTGGACAAGCCGTGGTCACAGGTGTCGTCCCTTCTTCCCCCCGGGTGCTTGCCTTCAATTTTTATCGCGCATAGGGTTCAGCACTCCCACTGCTCGTCGATTTTTCATCGAGTGTTGCCAACTAAAGCTCTCGCGCTTTCCGCAAGTCAATTTTTGCACAAAAAATAGTCCCCACGAATTTATACGAGTATGCACTCGGGGAGGTTCGAACTCACGAAACTGACCTATACCAGGCTCGAGGATAACCTGATACGCTACCGGGGCGATCGGCTACTTGAACACTACCAGGTACCATGTGGTACGTCCGTATGAACGCAAGAGTAGGTGGAGACGTGTGCGCGTACGCGTATGATTTTATTGTTGATTCTTTTTTGATCGCCCGTCAGGTTGCAGGGGGATGCGTGCGGAATGCGTGTGGGGCTCTTGGGTTTAGTGGGTCTCATTAGGGCTGTTCTTCGTCCTTGGGTGTACGTACTGCTGTACTGCATGCATTTGGTACGCGCCTGGTGTAAACCTCGTACTGCTGCACTCCTTGAGTATAAAAGTGTACCCTGGTACCTCCTGTTCGCGTATACTGCTTGCTGTGCCAACGATACACATTTGTACGAGTACACACAATTGATGGGCTGACCGAGTGCATTAAAACTTATATAGATGATACGGAGTATAATATACGACTGACAGGATACACTTGATGAACTGATGCATTTCCTTCCACAGCTGTCAGATGTTGTCCCCCTCAACAACGGGTTTTATAGCTTCCGTGCACAGACTGACTAATATTGCCCTGTTGACCCTGGTACAAGCTACACTGCTGTAGTTCCAAGGGGAGTCGGCGACCTATATCCCAAATGAGGACACACACCCAGCAATACGCGCGATCGGAGTATCACACAGCTTGCAAAGATGAGTTTCGAGTAAATCTTCGATCTCACACCTGGAGTGTAAGAGTGTATTTTTTTTTTTAAATAATATATAGTTCGAAGTATAAGATGATGAATACTTGGAAGTATGGGCGTGGTGGCTGACATGCCTTACGATCATCTAGCACTAAGAAGAAGAACCAAGAGCAAGGCATTGCAGTCACCCACATAATACGTACCTGGTGCCCTGGTACCTGGTGCCCAAGTACCTGGTACATGCTGCGAAGGTGCTATCAATACCTGCCGTGATGGCTTGACCTTTGAAGCTTGAATACGGTAATATGGTAGACTAAAGTACGAAGCTGTTGTTATCAGGTTTATTATCAGGTTAATATCGTCAGGTCATTATTATTAGTTATTATCAGCTGCCGTGATGAGTTGACCTTTGGAGTGTGAAGCAGTATCATCGCTTTTCCCTTGACAAGTGAAAGCGCAAACAAACATGAAAATATGACCGGACTGGGTCGTCCAACTCACACGTCGAAACGGGAGCAGGGAGGGTTGGTTCGCAATCCATGTGCTGTAAGAGCTGGTATCAAATACTGCTGTACTCAACTTGGTTATCGAGCGAAGCGAGATTCTAATTCCACGACGGCGACGAAAAAAAGATAAGGGGCTCCTTTTCAGCCCCGCGTGCCCGGATCTCCGTGTCCCGCGTCGCGTTCAGCGATCGCGATATCCCGAAAAAAGCGTAAAAAACGAGTGGTGGTGTGTTGAGTGGCTACTGGATGCGTCACTCGTGTTCGGCTTTTCCGCTTCCTGCCAACGCGCACAGCAGTTGACGACAGCAGTATGAATTATCGGCTATCAATAGTAGAGCGACGTCCTGGAGAGAGAGCTACATACAGCAGGAGTATCTTACACCACGCTGGACTGAAAAGTAAGGACCGTTTACGTATTAAGATGAAATTAAAACGATCCTTAAAGTTAAGTCCATGTTGGGGATACATCAGGGGGTAGTTCATCATACCTGGTACTGGTGAGGAGTGGTGGTGGGTGATGAGTAAGGGTATACCAGGTACGTGGTATACTACAGTAGTATTATATTTTCACACCCAGTAATATGCGCGATCGGAGTATCACACACAGCTCGCGAAGACGAGTTTCGACGAAATCTTCCATCTCACAGCTGGAGGAGTGTTATTTTTATTTTTTATTCTAATCATAAGTCTACGTACCCGCTTTAGAACTGCGCCCCCCACGTTTCGGTGACTAACCACTAGGAATTATATTTGGGTTGGTTTTGCAATACAGAATACTTATTATGAGTGTACCAGGTACTCTACAGCACGGGACGCCTAATAGGAACACCTGGTACGGGGCAAAATAAGCAAGACAGGCTGAGATTTACAGGAAAACTGTAAAGTTGGCAGCCGTTATCCTGAAGTTAGTGTAGAACACACCTTGTGTCACGTAAGGTATCCAGCTCGAGCAATCAGTCCTATTTGTTGTCCCTAGCGCTTGCAGATCATCCATGTATAGGTGTACTGCTGTACTGCTGCTTTACGACTAAATTGCAGTCTTGTTTGCCCTGGTATGACCTTGTTAATAGGCCTGAAAAATAGGTTCGCTCTTCCTGCTCCTGCCAGTTTCGATCTCCAGCCGATATTCCCACTCGGACCTTAGCCTCTGCTGTAGGCCTATCAGTCGGCAGGGGGGACGTCGTTCCGCTCGTGTTCTCCGTTACCGTCGAGGAGCTATGCGCGTGAGATGCTTGAGGCCTGGAGAGGGTGACCGTCAATGCTTCCCCTTGGTTTCTATACTAATTGTAGTATTCATCCGTCGGCAGGACCCCCCAGTATCGTTGGTCACAATACAGAATTCGCCGGTTCTGATCAAAACTGGCATTTCGAAGAAATGTGTTGACCTCGGTTTCCGGGGCTTGCTTCTTGCGTAGCCACGTTGTTGTCGTGCATTTTGCGTTTCTATCTTTCGCAGCGGTTTTAGTACTCGTACGACGAGTAGTCTGTTTCCTTGGCATTGTTCTTTACTCGCGCTGAACATTTTATTGAATTCTGAACAAAACTGACATTTGAAGAAATATATTGGTGTTGAGGTTGGTTGCCGGGGCTTGCTTTTGGAGTAGCCACCACGTTTTTGTTGTCGTACGTGTTACGGTTCGGCTTCACCTCGCGATCGTCGGCGGGATGCGAGACCGGCGTCCGTGACTTCCTGAAGTTGTGTTCAAGGTTTGTCTCACGGTGTTAGTTGCCTGTCTCTTTGGCATTGATATTTACTCGCGCTGAACATTCCTTTGTCGGATAGAAAATACATTAATCATGCTGTTACACTAGTACACCGGCTGCAGAACTAGTGCTAACAGTTAACATCGTATTTTGTGCAAGTTTGGGTTCCGGTGCCAGCCGTCGGCTCCGTTTTGTACATACGTATGCATTATAGGTGGTACTGGGTATTAAGTTGGGGCCGAAGTCATGACCAAACAACGAAATTTGAAATTCGCTTCGACCGACACTTTCCAGTGTTCGATGGCCTTGGAACCGTGTTGACTTAGCGTTGCGCGTCGGCGCAGAAACCTTGTGTGTGCATGTGTGCATTCTACGTGCAAAAACGATCTGAATCGTTGGTACCTTTGCGGACGTCACGTTCGGTCTGCAGCGGCAGCAACAGTCAACAGGAGTACGTTGACCGAGCCCGCAGCGAATAATATTCGTCATCTAACGTAGTTCATACACACATAACAACACATAACACACGTACCACACCTGCGTGCAGTCCAGGCGCACACACGTGTGTGTTTGTGTCGCGTGTGTACACCTCGAAGCGCATTATTGGAGGTACTATCTGTTATATCCATATAAGCACCAGCACGGCGGCGTTGTTCTGTATCGCACGATTTACACCGGGTTTTGTTTCAGGAAAGGCTTTGGCGCTTACGGTTGTCTCGAGGCATCTGCCCACTAAGCTGATTCAAGGCCTTCTCAGTTTTCAGCTCCTCTCAAGGGGCGATGTAAACCTAAGCGGTACGAGCGTACTAGCATGAGGTACCGTTGCCGGTATTTATGTATTGTATGCAAAGCAGCCCTAAAGCTATTCGTGAAGCTAGCTCGTACGTAGAGCTTATCGGCATATCGGTTGTTGTTGGCTTATCAGTTGGGCGGAGAGAGAAGGGAAGTTCGAAGTTCTTGTTCCATCGTATATATATGTGGTGTAGAGCTTTTCATCCATGCCATCTTTATGGACAGCACTGCTGTAGAGGCTGCACTGCGCTGTATGGCGGCGCTTCTCTCTTTTTGTGCATAGAGCGTTGTACCGGATCAATGGCAACTACTGCTGCTGTGCGGTAGAGAGTCCCTCTAAGCTTACTGTGTACTCACACGCTGTGCAGTACTGACTGCTGCGACAGCCTAATACCAGGTACCTAATACCCCATGAACGGCGTAGACCCGCCGCTTCCTTGCGTGCCCTTGAGCGATGGGAGTGTCGATAGGAGTGGAAATGTCTGTGATTCGTACAAGACATGATGATATACATTTAGTCTAAAGCATGCCAGGTACCATGTAAGACACAATTTGCATAATACATACCCTGGTGTTTTGGGGTGAGGGTGATTTGAGTGGTACCAGGTACTCTGTTGTACCTGGAAGTTGCTGTTGTAGTGAAATATCGTTTTCGCATGTCTGATACAATGGTGCCTGGTACGTAGTAACGCCGCCTCCAATGGTAGTCTGAATGTAGGAGTGTGATACAGTGCGATCGCGCCGGCGGTTCAGTGGATGCCCGTCAGCGTGAGTAGTGTTATGATATGACTCGTGTACGAAACGGTCCATTTTCGTTACGCCGTAGCTTTCAAAGTTGATAATGTTTCAAAACTAACCCACCCTCCGAATTATCGCCACACTGCCTCCAGTCTGGAGACCGTTTCCCGTCTCTCGCGCACTCCTCTCGTCGTATGTCGTCGCTGTGATGTATTGTTCACTACCCTTCCATGCATGAGCAAGGACACCAGGCCTTCGGACTATGGCACAGCAGTGTGGTGGTGGGACTACTAATAGTTTACGGGTAGTTGTCTCCTGCTTTCTGTTTCATTTGCAGTGTATTATATAGGGCTGATTTCCATCCTCAGCTTCACGTGCGCCAACATTCGGGGCGCCCTTTATTGCCAAACGTACGGGGTCCCTGCAGAGTCTCGAGCGAATCGATCGTTGGAAATCGAAAGCGAGGCCGTCCCTACTGGTTTGCCTGCTACTGCTGATAGTCTTGCTTATCAATTAGATGTTGGGCCTCTTCGGGTTTTAGGGCTGGAGGCTGTGGGGACTGCAGTAGGGTTGGCTTGACGCCTCGAAGTGGCCGAATTGGGTGCAGTCGCTGACCCCTTGTAAGGGACAACAGTGCGTCGGGGCGGCAAGGTCCCTTGTGTACGGACATCGTCTAGCAAGTGTACCCCCTCGCTCCCCCCTCTAGGGCATGATTCGTTTTCCTGGGAAATCTGTGTGGCGTTTTTCCAAGCGGGAATCGGTGCAATGATCCCTTTTAAGGGGCCTTGGGTTGCTTACTAATTGTTGTGTCCACTACAAGGGACGAGGTCCTTTAACCCTTTAATTACTGCGCCCACGATTTTTTGTGACGAAACACTTGGAATCCGTGTCGACTTTTGTTCCGGTAGTGAAAGGTTAAAGTTGAGGACACAATGCGAGTAAATTTGATGTCCCGCACATACCGTTCTTCCTTAAGGTGGGGTCCCTTAAAGGGGGCCACCTACTGCATTGGGTAGGGGGCAATTGGCGAAGTTCTGTCGGTCCGGGTTTTCTTTCCTGAAGGTTAGTAACCGTGAACGCGAAATGGTTGAGTAGTGACCCCTCTTCTCTCGTACTGGACAACGGAATAAAAAAAAATAAACCTTGGAAGATTGCGGACGGAGACTAATTACCATGGCACCTTCAGTAGTAGTCTGCAGTAGTCTAGCGGTAGAGCCTGAGTACTGAGTACAAGAAGAATATTTAGAGGAAGCTCGACCAACGATCGTAGAGAGCGCTGCACCCGCGATGCGCGGAAAGGCACAGCACAGCCTCCAATAGAGCTTACCACTTTTTCGAGACGATGATTGACACACACTACACTCCTGTGTACGAGACGAAGGGGGTTTCACCGTACATGTACAATGGTTGTTTGTTGCGTTTCATTGGGTTAGGGTGAGGGAGAGGGTTGCCGCATACCTGGTATATGATTTAAAGACTATGTCAACCATTTTCTGGAATATGTGGCAAGGTACCCTCGAAAGGCAATGCTGCTGTAGCGATGGGAGCCGAGGGTCGGATATCGGGGGTTGTTGCGAGGGGCGGGGGACAGGGGCTGGAGCTCCACAAATCGATCGTCATATCATGTAGAATATCGCAGTAGCATAGACAAGCCGTACAATAAAGGTGTAGAATAGTGACGATACGCAGCAGTAGTTGTTGCTGTAGCAGCACTAGCAGCCGTAGAATGCCGAGTAATATGCACAACAGAGAAGCAGTAGTAGCTGCAGCAGCATAGTAAGCAGGTATATGGTAGTGGTAGCAATAGCGGTAGCAGTAGGGCGTAGTGGTGGTAGCAGCAGCAATGGCAGTAGCGGTATAATATTTCAGCAGGTATTTGTCTGTACAGTACTGCATTATCTATCATGACAACACAAGTAGCTCTATTTTTGTTTTTCCTTGTCGTCTGAATATGTTTTGACCCAGCGGGAAAATCCTCTCTTCGTCCAGCAGAAAACACATTCCGTCCTCCGCTTGTAGTCCGCTGTATGACAGGAATACCCCGCCCCCCCCCCATCGCAACGAATAACCCTACCTCCCTGGAGTACGCCCTTGAGAAGTTTAAACGTGGATGGCGTTGTAAAGAACTAACCGACACATCCGGCATCGGCACTTCGATTCGATGGGTCTAGAAAAACGTCGTATCTCGCCTGTGCCGTCCCTGTATACCCCGCTTGCAAGTGCCCACCGGCGGGCACCCAACCCCGACTCGGACTGCTTCGTCGCTGCCCCAATGCCTTCGCCACCCTCGTAGTGTTAGGGTTATGTTCATTCTTAGCTCCTTTCTCGTGATTTTTACGCGTTTTTCTAGAGAAGGATATCGGGAATGAACATCTACCATGTTTTCCCCCCGGTTGTGCTCGTCACGCACGAATAAGGGGCCCAATTTTGCCACTTTTTTTGTGCTCTCAACAGCACCCACACATCACCCACCATGTCTTAAGACTTTGCTGGAATCATTGATGTAGTACCACTTGTTCTTGTTCGCTTGTCCGGCGTCACTGCTCCTGCTCTTCGTCCCTCGCGGCAAACAGCGATCCGGCAAAACCTGGTGGACTGCATGCGGACACTACTGGATGCAGGGGATGCCTTGGGGATACCGCTGGTGAGCGTGAGGGCAAAGGCGGGTTTAGGCCCCTTCGTGCTTGTTCGTGCCCTTGGGTCAGGGGAAGGTTCAAGTCGTGTTTGCCAAATTGCGTGCGGGGCCCTTGTAGACTGCCCCGGATAACATACACAGCAGTGATTGCCTTGCGTTGTTGTTGGTCGTTGGTGGTGGGAGGTGGGGGTTGGGAGGCGGCAGACTCGGATCCCGCGTCAGCAGGGCATGCTTCTCATATATACCTGCTCTGTGACGTGTTAAAGGAGGATGGCTCGGCTGGCAGCATCGCAGGGCTTTAAAGATGACTCTGAGGATCGACACCAGCTATACGCGCTTGGTGGTAACATACCACTGTCTGGAAATATGTAAAAACAAACGTAAAAACGGACGAAAAGAACGACCGCAATACCTTCAAGCGACGAATAAGGGGTAAGAGTAGTTACAAACGAAACTACGCATTTCACCTGTGTAGGGCTGCTGTGGTATTGCTGTGGTATTGTGGTGTTGCTAGATGGTCCCCTGCTCGCCTATGACTCTCACGACAGCGCGAGATGGCTACATACATACCCCCAACACACCCCGCTTCGCACAACTAGAAAAGGTGCATCACCGGTCCAGCGCCGCGGTAGATTCAACCATTCTATATGGGACAGACGGCGAAATCAACGTTGTTTTCGTTGTTTTTCTTCCCTCAAGCGTTGCCTCTTCTCTCTTATGCTATACCCTGATATATATGCCGGTACCGTATAGTACCAGGTAGTGGAGGAGAGCTGCTTTCTTGGGGGTAAAAACCTCGACATCCCCGCTTTTCACGTTCAGAAGTGTGAAGGAATTGCCTCTACCGCTACTTGCGGCACTGCTGTACAGCTGCTCCCCCCGGACCACAGGGACAGAGTGTCGTGTACGTGACGTTCGTAAATATCTGTTCGTGTGATTGGACTTCCTCGCCATAAGGAGGTAGTGTGCGATGCGTCTGTTGTCTGGCCCGGAATATCGCAAGTATAACAGCATGCCGTTAGAGGAAGTAGAGGGTGGACATGTAGGCAGGACGCCACGGGTATCTCCACCACTCCGCAAACCCACCACAGCAGCTGCCGAAGGTGTTTTCCCGTCCAGCGGTACGTTCGTTCCTGCAACGCTTGCATTCATACAACAGCGTGTGTAGTATGTAGTGTGTGTAGTGTGTGTTGGCTACTGCCGCCGCTGCTGCTGCTGCTGTTGGTACAGTACATTGAATTCGAGCGCAGTATCTCTCTGGTCGGGGGTCGGGGATGGGCCAAACCTCGACGGAAAGAATGGGGACACACAGCGGGACGCCGGACGAGTGGTATTAAACAGTCGGAACGCCTGCCAGAGGTGGGCGGCAGTAGCGGTGACGGCAGCTGCAGCAGCAGCAGCGATAGCAGCAGCAGCGATAGCAGCAGCAGCGATAGCAGCAGCAGCAGCGATAGCAGCAGCAGCAGCAGCAGCACTAGTAGCAGCAGCAGTAGTAGCAGCAACAGTAGCAGCAGCAGCACTATCAGCTAAAGCAGCAGTGGTTGCGGTTTTGGCGAACCGTTAAATGAGAGTTCCAGGGGGATCCAGAATCCCGTCGACGCTCAGGATTGTAGGTTATAATGGCCGCTGGCGGCGCATGCGCATCCGCCAGCTGCCGCAGTCGTCGGGGGTCGGCAGGTCGGAAGTCTCACCGTCCTTCCTCCCCTTGCTCTTTCCTGTTTCCGACTGCCGTGTCTGCACTACGTGCAGCCAGCTGCCGCAGTCGTCGGGGGTCGGCAGGTCAGAAGTCTCACCGTCCTTCCTCCCCTCGCTCTTTCCTGTTTCCGACTGCCGTGTCTGCGCTCCGTGCACGTGCCCGGGCGGTGGCGCATCAGGCGAAGTCCAGTCTGGGGGCGGAGGCGTCGCGCGTGCGGAACGTCGACCTCGTGTCGGGGGACATCACGCCCGAGATAGGACACGACGTCGTCAAGCTTTGGGAAGACGAGGGGGTGCAGAAGGCGTGGGCAAAAAAGGCGAGTTACTAGTATTTTTTTAGTAGACGATTTTTGTATCATGCTTTTCTCGGAGGTGCGAGTTGGGTTGGGGGGGGCGGCAGGGGAAGGAGGGAAGGGAGAGGGGGGGAGGGGGCGTACTGCGGTGCGATTTGTGTTTCTTCAACGGCCATGCTGCAAGCCATGCCTTGGTTAGGAGCGCCGGAGTTGGCATAAGAGGTGGCGCGGTCGCTCCGTTGACGCGCCTTGTCCGGTGCAACAAAGTCTCAAGACGGCCAAACGTTATCATGTACCGAGAGGGACGGGAAAGGAAGCGCGAAAAACCGCAGCATTGTAGAAAGTGGGATGAGCACTTCAAGGGAAAGGAAAATAGGTCGTGGGACCTGGAAGGCGGGACGCGAGCGGGGTCAAGGGGTTGGTTGTAGTGTGCGGTTTGACGGAGCGGGTTTCATCCCGGCGTTTTCGCGGTGTCGCTGGTAGTCGAAGCATCGCTCGTTTTTCACGCTTGTTGATCCGCTTTTTCGCGTTTTTTGCTGCGACATGACATGCGGGAAGTCTCTATCACACGGGCAGTGCGAGTAGTGTACTGAATTCTGATGTCGTGCTGTGTTCTCATCATACAATGTTTGTGTCCAATCTCATGTCTCACGGAAGCTATGCACCTCTCACGAGGGCGAGTGGTAACAGGAAGGCGTATGTACTCTACGTACATCCTGCAGGCGGAGATCACCAAAAACAACCACTCTCCGTAAAGAAACGCCGTAGTCACATGTTCTAGATTTGAGCTTCTGTCTTTCCTGGTTAATGTAGGCATGCGAGGTGGCATCTCGGGGTGTTGCGAACGCGCTTTCGCTGCGACGTGGTCATTCCTAACATTGGGTACGCGATGCGCTCTCCGCCCTTTTGGGGTCGTGTGTGTCGGTGCCAGCAGGACAAGTTCTGGATACTGGACAGCACGCCCTACTACATGAAGGAAGCCGTGCGATTGACCCAGGCGGATATGGAAGTAACGGAGGTGCGATGTGTGCCGTAGCCGTCTGCCGGCAAGGCGAAGGCGTTGTTTTGTTTTCATTTTTCGCAGCACTAAACGGGATCCGATTGTCGTCATCTTGTTTTTTTTTGTTCACTACTCTTTCACGAGCGCTGTCTGTGGCGAAGCTTCTCCGGCGGAAGAAAGAGGGCGCGTTCTCGCAGGGGGGGGGGGGGCGGGGGCTGTTCTTGGAGGGGGAGCGGGGGGGGGGGGGCGTGCTCGGATGGACGGGGGGGGCAACACGCCGTCGACACTTCTTGAATCCGGAGACGTAGACGCGCGCTTGCTGGCCCCTCGATAAGAGTGATGTGCTGGTGGCCGCGATAAGAGCGATGTTAAGTCGTGTTCATATGAGCACATCGGAGTGGGACGACAGCTTGTCGTACGTGGCACACGGTAGTGGGCAAATCAACCGAAACTCCGGTACAATCTCCGTGATTTTTGCGATGCGATGTACTCTATAGCGCAACGGGTGGTCGTCAATCAAGGCTAGCGAATGAAAGCTGAGGCGTCGTGTCGTAACTCTGCTGTCATGTTGCCTCAGGCGGCGTCTCCCTGTGGTCATCTCTCTTGGCTGTGCTAAATAAAAGTGGACCTTGTTCGTACAAACCAGGAATAATAAATATACTTGATCCTGGTCTGTGCCTTATGGAGATCCTGTTTGTACCGCAAATGATTAAACTGGGGTTTCCGGTTGAAGTTTGGTGGGTAGGGAAACGGGGACGGTGACGAGTCAACCCCGGGGAGATATTTTCCTTTCCGCCTATAGCAGGAAGCTTGTACGCGTGGCGTGCGATGGCTACATCTCTTGGCCCATGGTCTGATTTAACTATTAACTAGTACGATACCAAGAACTAAGTTGGGGATGCGAGAGCCTAGATGTACGACAGCCAGACTGCTATGGATGCTCAGTGGTAGTCTATGCACGGATTCGGCAAGATTTGGGGTGATATATTGTTTAATTTTTGCCCCATGTGAGCTCGAACCGTGAGGATAATCAATACCAGTGTTTCGTAAGACGAAGCTACGAAGTCTAGGGCGTGCCCACCTCCACATTACGAGTGATGCGCACTCGGCTTGACTCTTTAACATGGTGTCCAATCCGAGGAAACATGTGTGCCTTAGAAGGTTCCTGGGCGTTGATGGCGTATGTGCTTATGGTCGTCGTCGTCACGCCCCCCCCCCCCCTTCGTTCCCCTCCCTTATTCCGCCTCTTTTCTGTCCGAATCAATTTTGGACAGGAGGACGTGGTGATGACTCGCGTGATAACTTCGGGCGTGGGCACAATAGAGATAGGGGAGCCTCCGTACAAGTACACCGTGGTGGACGTGGGGGGGCAGCGGAACGAGAGAAAGAAGTGGCTGCACTGCTTCGACGATGTCAAGGCGGTCGTTTTCCTCGTCAGCCTTGCGGGGTACAATCAGGTAAATCACAAGTCGCATGCTACGATAGGGCGGGGTGTACCCAGGTAGATACGAGGCGGGAGGGGTACAGTTGCATGCTACGATGGGGTGCGGTACAACCAGGTAATGAGCGGGGGGGGGGGGGGGGGGGGGGGTACTCAATTTTTACATGGCCGTAGTCGTATGACCATATGGTATGACCCTCGCATCCCTACTATGCCGGGACGGAGCACGTCGGGTTTTCACTAACCAGGCAGACATTGCTTGCACCAAGCGCGAAGCGCCGTTAGGTGTTCGGCGAGTCGTGTGAAGGGTGAATTGCATCCTTCCAAGAACCGCTCGTAAGACGGACTTCGGCACCTTGAGCCTACTTCCTTGCTTATGAATGACAGCGCCATGGAGTTACTTTGTTTTCTGGTGTGACCACTCCAGAGACGGCATTGGGTATTACTATGTAACTGCCCCGTGGGTGCCTTACCATATTCGCACTACGTGATGCGATCATTCCCCTTGTGCGGAGTTAGGGTTATCTACGCCGCACAATATGATCTAACTCGATAACCATCATGGTGACCGCAAAAAAAAAGAACAGAAAAAAGAAATAGAAAAATGGTACGCTTGTTGTCTAGCTCACGCAGTGACTGGCATGTTTTACAGCGTCGTTGCAGACCAACGCCGACCCCAATATAATACAATGTTTTACACGGTGCCAACCGAGGCCACCTATTACATACATATTAAGGGAGGGGGGGGATAACACAAAGCCTGGGGCTTGCGGGGGTGCAACCGGGTAATTGCGCGGGGGTACAGCTGTATGCTACGATAGGGTCGGGTGGCGTGCAACCAGGTAAACGCGCGGGGAGAGGTACATACTGCAAAAACGGGGGCTTGCACGAACGGGGTGATCCTGATGTAGTGTTGACTATGGGTCAGCGGCAGACTGTCATCCTCGCTGGCGGTTGCGCTAGGGTTCGAACCTCGGCTGGCGCATTTGATCATACAGGGTACTTTTTTTCTGGGCTTTTTCCGCCGCCGAAAGCGCACGATCGTCGGGTGGTTAAATTCGATGCTAATCAAAGAGAAAATGAAGGGCACGCATGCTGGGGGGGAAGAAGTGACGACACCTGTGACCACGGCTTGTCCAGAATGTGGCAAGTAAAAGTGATGATGAAATAAAAAATAAAAGTGTACCTGCCCGTTTTTATAACTGGGTCGAACATTGGAAGCGGCGCGCGGGCGTGTCGACGGTGGCTCCGCTCGCTAGAAAAGAGGAAGAGCGAAAGCTCTCGTCCTCTTATTACGGAGATGTATTGTAACGAAGTAGGACGAAGGTAAGGACAAAGCAAGGGCGCAACGAACGTAAAAAAAGGCAAAGTATCCATGTTTCAGCCGCGCTCTCTTCTTATGTGACGGCTGTGCTCGTCTGAACTTGTGTAGCGTGAAGACCAGGCAACAACATATTCACAAATGACGAGATAATAAAACACAACGGAGATCTCCTCCCCCCCCCCCCCTCTGTTTTTGTAGTTCATCTCTTCCTGCTAACAGTGGATTTCCGTAATAGTATCTACGTTGACGCATCTACCGGGCGAAGACTATGACAGTGGCTCTGTTGCCATGGGAGAAAGGAGCCCGTTTAGCTTCTTGTCGTGCGTGCGGATTTGGCTACCACGCCGGCGGGTAGCAGGACCGTCATCGTTGCGCCTATATGGCATGTGCCATGCATTCCCAGCGGTGGCTTATTGTCGAAGCGTAACGAAGTACGCGGTGCCCACGCCTCATTTCCCGTCGAGGAGACTTCGGACCTCTATTCTCGTGGAATTGACAAACTTTTCATGTTTTTCAGCGGCCGCTTTTCGTAATGATCTCCTTTTAGCACTGCAACACGTAATACACTTATTCGGAGTAGTTTGTCCTCGACATGTGTTTTGTACATGTGTTTTGTGTGAGCTTCTGCCGGGGTTAAAAGCATCCAGCCACTCTACAGCTTTCCTGAGCTTAGGCGCGATGTTTGGCGTTTGAGCCACGAGGACACTTGGCCCGCCCCCAGTCCGCCTCTATATGAATATTTCGTTCACCGGGTGCGATTAACATCCTTCCTGCTCGGTGAGTAATTCGTGCCCGGCGTTTGAAATGTGTTCGAGCGTCGGTGTGGAGAATGTTGGAGCCGCCCCATCCCCGACTCTATTCGCCTTCTGGTTGTGTAACTCCTCTATCGGTTAGTGGTCAACCGTTTTGTTTGGATGGTGTTTTTTCTCTCTAAGGTTATGTTTGAAGACTCTACACAGAACCGATTGCTGGAGGCGCTGGATCTGTACGAACAAGTCGTGTCGAATCCAATGTTCAGGTGAGGGTGTTTGCCTCGGGGTGGGTTTGTCCATCTTCGCACTTTTGGCTTTGTTGTTGTTGTTGTTGTTGTTGTTGTTGTTGTTGTTG
Organism: Undaria pinnatifida; assembly: GCA_012845835.1. NCBI lineage: Eukaryota > Phaeophyceae > Laminariales > Alariaceae > Undaria > Undaria pinnatifida. Next base: position 14,295,595 of record JABAKD010000013.1, read on the forward strand.
TTGTTGTTGTTGTTGTTGTTGTTGTTGTTGTTGTTGTTGTTGTCATTGTTGTTGCTGTTGCTGTTGTTGGTATTGTTGGTGTTATTTAACGCATGCTAAGACAGGGGTTTTCACTCTTTGACGGAATTGTTCCTGTTTTGACGGGGCTCCTTAACCGAAGAGCTTCCTAAAGTCGTTCAAACACCGCTTGTGTTTTGCCATGTTATTCGTTCCTAGGTCCTACGTGGTAGGTACTTTGTACCTGCTGCATGGGATTGCTGATCTATTGTACTCGCTTTCTCAACTTGAGTTGCTTGATGAGTTAGACGGTACAGAGCTCTTCAATTGAGGACCTCCACAGCTTAAGCAGCACGTCTGTCTACAGCAGCATGCGTCTGCCTTTCGCTGGTCTTTTTGTAGTCGGCGTTGTTACCGTGGGTATTATTTTTGCAGTTGGTACGAGTAGTGGTATTTGGTGTTGTTAGTGGTGTGGTTGTGGATAGCCCTCTTAGCCGGCATCTTGATGCTGAGTTTTATTACGTTGTTCGTTAGTACGTTATTACGTTATTATTGTATTGTTGTTTTCTAGTCTGTTGGGTTCGACGTTGTGTTGTTATCGTTGTTGTTGGTGATGTGGTTGTCGTGGTTAGTGCTTGGGCCGTTGGTGTACAAGTGTCATTTTTGTTGATGGTATTTTTGTCTGCCACAGGCGTTGGTGCTGTGATGTGCAGCGCTGGCTGATACCCTCGCCAGCCGTCGCTTCGGGTATCCTTGCGCTTGGCTTCTTTGTTGCTACTGTTGCTGATGCTGTTGATGTCCTCTGTTGGTGTCGGTGTTGTCGCTTTGGTGTTGATGGATTGCTGTTAGTTTGAGTGTTGTCGTCATGGTCGTTGTAGTTGCTTTTGCTGTTGGTGTCATTCATGTTGATAACATTTTTTTCTGTTGCAGCGATCGTTGGTGTGATGCGCGACGTTAACTGGAGCCCTATGCAGCCGTGTTCGTGGGCGTCCTTGTGCTGAGCATGGTTCGCTGGCATCTCGTGCTTGCAGTTGCAATTCATCGTACGCATGGCCACGCCATCCCCGCGAATATCCCCTTCTACAGAGCGTACTCCTGTTGGCAAAGCCCCGCGTATAGTGTAGAGCTGTTGTGCATGGGTCCATACGCCAATGTCTGTAGAGTGTAGTGCAGTAAGTCTATCCTTGGTGCAATTTGTTCTTGCCGCTGCTGCTGCTGCTGCTCGTGCTGCTCGTGTTACTCGTGCTGCTGCTGCTGGTGGGGGTGGGGGTGCTGCTACTGCGGCTACCGTTCTCACGCTGACAACCGTGATCTTTCAGACCAACGCTACAGAGCATTCTTGCAGCCTTGTTTTTCAGTATTCGATGTAGAGATTATGGACGCGATTGAGTACCTTGAAGTCGTCCCTCAATCGATGGAACACAAGAGGCGACTCTCTCCTTTAACTAAGGTGTGCGTGTGCGCCAAAGTTCCCGTCGGCACGCCGTTCACCCGCTCGTTCCCCGCTTGCATCATTCACCGCAACGTCGAGTTGTCTTCGTTTTTCCGGCCACCGACAATAGTGCAGTGGAGATGCCTCTATTGTGCCGGTTGAGTAGTGCCGGTTGCTCTCTACATTGTGGAATCGTTTGGCACATATGGGAAAAACCAGTCGTCGCAGTGCGCAGAGTAGTACCGGCGGCCGCTGTAGAGTACCAGTATTTCCCTCTATAGTGCACATACCGGCACTATAGAGGGACCACTGCTGTACTGCTGTAACGTCTTTGAAGGCCATGATAGTCCGCCAAGCAAACGAAAGGGGCCGTCTTATCGCCTTGTCACACTCTTAATACGGGTTTGCCGCGGCACAACCATCACCATGCTGCTCACGTGTCGCGCAGCTCCTTACACTGCAGTTGTGACTCGCCCCATATGCCCTGGCAGCCCGACCTGCTCCTTGCGGTTGTTGCTGTGATGTTCATTTTTATGGGTAATTATTTTCGTCAAAGGTCCCGAAAGGGTGAAATGCCGTTCCGAACTTGGCCACATCCTTTTCCTACAATGTAACGACGCATGGTGCTAGTAATGCTACTATTAATGCTGCTACTACTACTACTACTACTACTACTACTAATAGTGTGGTAAGGGTAGCACCCATATTTTGTGAGAACCCTCGTTTCAAGAGCTCCATGCCTCTCCCGAGTATCGACTGGTCGGGTAATAATGCAGGTGCAACTCAACGAGCAACCCCATGGCGTAGATTAACGTCTACAACGACTACAACCAAAAATATCGTTAACCGCACGTGGCATTCCAATTCCACTGGGTAGTTCCTCTGTTTGAGGAGCTCGTCGAGCAGAAAAATAATTATTAGCCGACACGTTCTACCGCGACCGTAGCTCACCTAGACGCTTACCTCGTAGGCGGGGATTACTCTGCGGGTGCTAGCGGTCGTTCGTGCTCCCTCTGCCCGAGGTCTGTCACGGTGGGGGTGTAATGCATCCTAGGTTGGTAGCTTCGAAACCACCCTCATGACCGGTTGTTTTCGCGTGGTCGTGGTCGTCATCGTCGTCGTCGTCGTCGTCGTCGTCGTCGTTTTTTTTTTCTGGTGTGGTGCTGTCCCGCGCGCTTGTTTGACCGAACGCCCAGGGATACCCCCATACACGTCCTCCTGAACAAGACCGACTTGTTCGAGGAAATGATCAGGGAGGTGCCGCTCTCGTCTTGCTTTCCGGAGTACTCTGGACCCCCGGATCAGGTGCTGCCGGCGATCTCCTTCGTGGAAGGTAATAGTGTAGCTAGTCAAAGAAGGCGCCAAAGAGCTACCCAAAGTAGTTTTTGTCCGGGTTGACCTTTGTGACTAATGGGGCGTGCCAAGCGCATCCTTACCTTGGCGTCGCCAACACCTGCTCGCCGTAGGCGGTAAAAAAATGCAGGCATAATAGTGCTAGTACCGCGCTAACTTTGTTCTGTCTTGTTCGTTCACGTTTTTTTTTTCCCCCCGGCCGTTTTGGGGCCTAATTGTTTGAACAAGTTCAACAAGAAACACCAAAAGCGAATGCGATCGGACCAAGGCTGCGGTACAGGGGTGATATTTGTTGCCTGACTTTGCAGCGGCTCGGGGTCTATCGCGCGAAGTGATCCACCACCCTTTCCTTTGAAGTGTCAAGCGTCTGTGCTGTTTGTAATTATGTAATTGTGCGATATTAATCCGGAATGGAAGTGTTTGCTACGCTGTGCCAAAAACAAATGCCTAATGCGTTTTGTTGAGGTGAGTTACAAAGTCATTCGTGCGTGTGGTGAATAAGTGGTGAATAAACTGACTCAACACCCGGGAGTTAAAAAGGGGGTGTATCATAACATCGTCATAACATCATCGTATCATCATCATAACATCATCCTAACATCATCATAACATCATCGTATCATCATCATAACATCATCCTAACATCATCCTATCATCCTCATAACATCATAACATCATCCTAGCATCTTAACATCATCATAACATCATCCTAGCATCCTAACATCATCATAACATCACTATAACATCATCGTAACATCATCATAACATCATCCTTACATCCTAACATCATCGTAACATCACTTTAACATCATCGTAACATCATCATCATAACATGATCCTAACATGATCCTAACATCATCATAACATCATCCTAACATCATCATATCATCCTCATAACATCATCCTAACATCATCTTGACATCATCCTAACATCATCATATCATCCTCATAACATCATCCTAACATCATCTTGACATCATCCTAACATCATCATATCATCCTCATAACATCATCCTAACATCATCTTGACATCATCCTAACATCATCCTAGCATTGTCATAACATCATCCTAACATCGTCACAAAATCATCATAACATCATCATACCATCATCATAACGTCATCATAACATCATCATAACATCATCCTAACATCACCATAACATCACAATATCGCCATAGCATCATCATGACATCCCCCGTACTAATACCGTGGGTTTTTCCAAAGCTACGGTGGAGGTTCGCCCATTTCTTTCTGAGATTCCTAACTAACTTCAAGAGCTCTATTCCCCCCCCCCCCTTTTTTTTTTTTTGAGAAAAAAAGAAAGCATCACCCGATGAAGGATGAATGGCATGCCATGGCATGGCCTACTCCTAGTTAAGGCCTAGCTAAGACCTAGCCAAGGCCTAGGCAATTTTGCTTTTCAAAAACAATCGAAAACTGAATTAATTTCCGACGGTTTCGGGTCACGGAGAACCGTCATCCATAAAGCGTTTTCGCCAAAAAGTGGTGTACCTTAATACCTTGAAACCTCTGTCGTAGCACGGGTCCTTTCGTTATCCGTCCTATCAGTCGGCCGGGAAGCGTATGCAGGCAGTACTGCCAACATCGGCAATGCTATGCGCGTGTCGTATAGTTTCTAACGTCGTGCTTTGGAAGCACTGCACTACCCATGCCCTAGCAGCCTTGGCATGATAGCTTGCTGTGGCCGTTTCTGTGATCGCCATATCGTCAGTGCTCCTTGTTTTGTTTGTTGTCATTTTCCCCCTTGGAAGTCTCAAAGGGTTAGCGGGGTAGGGGCGTGGTCCATTCTTATTGAAGCGAAAAGTCTGTTTGAAGAATCCGGGGGGGCGGGTATATCTTGATAAAAAATAAATATATGCTATATGAATAGAAACATTGGCGATTTGGAAAAATTTAGCCTTCCACGTTTTGTTTTTGCACAATGAAGAGCTGTAAAATTCCAGGCTTATGGCAGAACGCCTCCGTATTTCGATGCAAGTCCCACAGTATTTCCAAGTTTTGTAATTTTTGGGAAGACCAAACGGCTTCGATACGAAGGCGCTAATTCGCCTCGGGCAAGATGGTTGGCGTGCAAGCCATGGCGTGACCAGCGACCTTTCCGCGACCAGTGGAACACCCATCCCATCCGTGGTGAAGCGTTGAAAATGCACAGGGAGGCACCTCCCTTCTGTCCATCGCCGGGGGGGCTCGGTGGGTCTCACGTCTGCCGGACTGTCGTCTGATCGCGCTGCCGCGCCGACTGCTTTTTATGCACCGGCCTCAGCGGGGTAGCGCTTCCTAAAGAACTATGCCCCGAGGCACGCCTAATCGTATATAATTGCCGCGACGTGGGTAAAGAGATTGGGGGGCGTCCTATTTTGGAATGTGCGATTTTAGTTTCCAGCTCAGCTCTTGGGGGGCTATTCCGTCAGCGGTCTCACGGACAAGCCGTGACATCGGGTGCCGTCCCTTCTCGTCCTCGTTGCGTGCTTTCCTTTTTTTTATGGTGTTTTGTTAGCTGCGTTGGTAGTTTGTGTGTAGGTTTGTTTGTTTGTTTGTTTGTTTGTTTGATTGCTTGTTTGTTATGGCGACGATGGTCTTTCCTCTCGTTTGTGGCTTGTTTGCCCCCGCCAGGCAAGTGCAAGGCGATCGTGTCGAAGTGTTGTCCTCAGAAGAAGGATCCTGTGGTGACGCCTATCTGCGCACGTGTGAGGAAGGACGTGAAGGTAAGTGGGGTGGTGGTAGAACCACGCGCTTGAGTGGCGTTCTGCGGGAGGGGGAGGGGGGGCGTGTAAGGCGTCGTGCTGGTTATTGCACCCAAAAAGCTTTTGTCACCATTTTTCGGTTTATTGCTGTTTCGTCACCGTTTTTTGTTTTGTTTTTGGCGCAGTGGAAGAGGCTTTATTCAAGGCATGTCTTGAAAATACAGGCCCTTGGTTGTCTGGAGATGAGGATGGAACCTGAGATTGTGTGATGGCGATCGTTCAAGCGCGTTGTGCGTTGTGCAGAATAAATCCCGAGGGGTTGTATGGGCTGCTGTGGTGGACACCGGCATGCAACGGTTGTTGTGCGCGTTTGTCGACGTGTTGTGTCCGCCTGTGTTCGAGTAACGCCTCTGACGGTATGCATCGAGGCGTAAACAAAACTCTATTTCTGAGAGCTACTAAGTGCCACGACGTACAGTACTCTTTTGGCTTTAAATATTTTGCAGTTTTTGTTTTTCGATTTACAACCAACACCCCCCCCTCCCTCCCGAGCCCCTCTGACATGGAAGAGTGTGGTGGACTAGAGATTAGCGAGAAAACGATCGCTATCCTAGGAGATAGATGGCGGCTGCAGACGGCGAAACAGAAACACTTTTTATGTAGTATGTGGAAGAAGCGTGTAATGAGCTCCCAAATGTTGGAGGTGTCTCTATCAGGAGTAGGAACGGTGCTCCGTCTGGAAAGGGATGCGTGGTCAATGGTCAAATGACCAAGGCCAGCAACAAATGAGTACCCCTCCCTCTCCCGCCGCCCCACCTAAAATCAAATATGGTACAATAATGAATACTACCAGTCAGGTGATATCACCTCATTACCTATCCAACCAGCCATGCCGTAGCTCCAATTCACTTATTTTCTATTTCCGCGCTCCCTCCTCCCCCACCACCCGCACCATCGCCTAGACCTAGCACATATAGTAAAGTTCCTCCCAGGTATACATTCATACGACCTAAAGGGGTTAGATTCCCCCCCCCCTCCCTCCCCACATCGGCCCCCCCTCCTCGTTTTGTTCTCTCCCGCCGCCCCACCTAAAATCAAAATCTGCCAGAGCAATACACACTATCAGAGAGTTGATATCACCTCACTACCTTTGTAGCCATCCATGCCGTAGCTCCCATTCATATCCCTTCCCCCCCCCCAACGCCCCCTCCTACCGCACCACCCGCACCACCGCCTGGCACGACGCGTATAGCAAGTTCCTAACATATATATACGACGCGTATAGCAAGCTCCTAACATATATATATTATAAAAAATGAAAATACACTCCAGCTGTGAGATCGAAGATTTCGTCGAAACTCATCTTTGCAAGCTGTGTGTGATACTCCGATCGCGCGCATTACGAGTTGTGTGTCCTCATTAAGGATATAGGTCGGCGACTCCCCTTACAACTACAGTGTAGCTATCAGGGTCAACAGGATTATTTTAGTCAGTCTGTGCGCGGAAACTATAAAACCCGTTTCTGAGGGGGACAAAATCTGACAGCTGTGAAGGGAAATGTATCCTTTTATCAAGTGAATCTTGTAAGTCGAATAACCGGTGAGGGGGGTGGGGCGGAGTTTTGAAGGACGTGGGGGCCTGGTTTTGATCGAAAGCGAGCGGGTTTGGAGGGGGGGGGGGGGGGGGGGGGAAAGGGGGCAATTTGTGCATGTAAGCTATAAATCCTTTCGAGGGGATAAATCTGACGGTTTTGGCACCAGTATATTATTGGGGGCGGGGGGGGGGGGGGGGAGGGGCGGGGGGGGCAGCTCAATATGTGCCTGGAAACTATACATTATTTTGAGGGGATAAATGTGACGGTTTTGGAAATAATACATCAGTTTATCATGTATATCCTGGGGTAAGTCGTACAATCAGTGAGTAAAGAGAGGGTGGAGTGTTCGAGGGGGTGGGGTTGGGATGGGTTGGGGGGGAGGTGGGGGGTGTGGGGCCGGGGGGGGGGCGGGGGGGGAGGAAAGGCTTTAGGTGAGGGGTTTGTTATACGTGTGGTGCTAGGTCTAGGCGATGGTGCGGGTGATGGGGAAGAAGGGGGCGTTCGAGGCGGGGGGGGGGGGGGGAACACAGCGGCATGGATGGCTCTCGAAAGATAATGAGGTGATATCCCGTGCGTGAAGTGTTTATTAATGTGGCGGATTTCGATATTTTGGTGGGGCGTTTGAGTAAGGGAGAGCAAGAGGGGGGGGGGGGGGGGGGGGGGAGATATTTTTTAGGAGGTTTAGGTCACAAATAATATTCAAATACACTTCGGCTGTGAGATCAAAGATATGTAGCAGCTTGTTATACGCGTGGTGCTAGGTCTAGGCGATCGTGCAGGTGGTCGGAAAAGAGGGGGCGTTGGAGGGGGGGGGGGGTGGGGGGGTGGGGGGGGGGGGGGAGGAAGGGCTTTAGGTGAGGGGTTTGTTATACGAGTGGTGCTAGGTCTAGGCGATGGTGCGGGTGATGGGGTATATATATATCATCTATGCGGCCTAAAGCTGTTGGAAATCCCCCCCCCCCCTTGAACACTCTGCCCTCTCCTCAATAGTTGTACGACTCATAGGATATACATGATAAACTGATGCATTCCTTCCACAACCGTGAGATTTGTCCCCTTCAAGTATTTATATTTTCGCGCACAGATTGTTGCCCCGGCCGCCCCCCCCCCCCCCCCCCCCCCACCCGCTCCCTCTTCTTCAAACCCCGGCCCCCACGCCCTTAAAATCTCCGCCCTCCCCTCACCCGGTTATACGACTTACAGGATACACGTTTGATAAACTGATGATGCATTTCCTTTCACAGCTGTTAGATTTTGTCCCCCTCAAAAACGGGTTTTATAGTTTCCGCGCACAGACTGATCAACTTCACCCTGTTGACCCTGGTACGAGCTACACTGTAGTTCCAAGGGAACTCGCCGATCTATATCCTTCATGAGGACACACACCCAGTAATTCGCGCGATCGGAGTATCACACACAGCTTGCAAAGATAAGTTTCGACGAAATCTTCGATCTCACAGCTGGAGTGTATTTTTATTTTTATATTTTATATAATTGTTGGCGTCGGTTGGCACCGACGCTGTAAAACATTATTTGTATATTGGGAATGGCGTTAGTTGGCACCGACGCATTGAAACATGCCAATCACTTCGTGAGCTAGACAACAAGGGTGCCGTTTTTTTTTTTTTTTGGCGGTCACCATGATGGTTATCGAGTAGATCATATTGTGCGGGGTGGAAAACCCTAACTCCGTACAAGGGGAATGATCGCATCACGTAGTGTAAACATGGTAAGGCACCCACGGGGCAGTTACATGGCAATACCCATTGCTGTCTTTGGAGTGGCCACGCCAGAAGACAAAGTAACTCCATGGCGCTGTCATCCATAAGCAAGAAAGGAGGCACAAGGTGCCGAAGTGTTCCGTCTTACGAGCGGTTCTAGGAAGGATGCAGTTCCTTCATGCGACTCGCCGAACACCTCACGGCGCTTCGCGCTTGGTGCAAGCAATGTCTGCCTGATTGGTGAAAACCCGACGCGCTTCGTCCCGGCATAGAAGGAATGCGAGGGTCTATGGTCATACGACTACGGTCATGTACAAACTGAGTACATCCCCCCCCCCCCCCCCCCGCCCCCCCCCCCAATATGTTGGAGGTGTCTATACTAGGTGGAGGAACACGGCGCTCCGTTTCGAAAGCGATTCGAGGTCAATGCCCGTATAATTACTGTGAGTCAAAAAACAAGTATGCCCCCCCCCCCCCCCCCAACTACGGCTATGCATAAAATGAATACACCCCCCCGCCCCCGCCCCCGCCCCCTCCCTTTCTGCCCCTGGTTTCGCTGCAAATTGGCTACAGCATGGATGGAAAGAGGTGACCGACACGATACGAGCCAGTTACGCGCCAGATTTAAAGCGATGACCCATCAAAAAGATGAGAAGTGACGGACCCGCGGCGCGCGCCTTTTCGCGCGAATGCACCACGCCGGGTAGCACGGGCGAGACATGTTTCGCGCGGGTGTGGCCGATCTCGGGCACGGACGAGTACTCCTTGCTCCCGAACGCTGCCCCCAACAGCCGGAGCTCCGTACGGCGAGGCACGCAGGAAGGCGGTGCTGTCATTGCGGGCTCTTGCCCGAATACATACGCACCAGGGCAGTCAGTTTCGGGAGTTTCATGAGGCGTTCCGGTGTTTTTTGTTTTGTTCGATCTCGTCGTCGTCACTGGTGTGCGTGGCACCTGGTATATATTAAGTCCTGTTAACGGGGCAACGTGCGCTGTCGTTCCTTTTTTATTACTATTTTTTTTGCCTTCATTTTGATGATGTCTAGTGTCGTCTAGTGTGTTTTGATCAGATTCCCCTATTGATGAGAGAACACAAGTAAACGTCGCTAAACCAACTAATGTCGCTCACGTTTCTGGGGCGTTGGTATAGAAAAAGAGCCACCAGCGAAGTGCCTCGATGACTGACCTCAAGGCGCGAAGTGACTCGCTGGCCTCAGGGCATTTGCTGCTGTACGATGGGTTGTGACCGTGAAGCGTGTTTTTTGTTTTTTGCTTTACCCCGTGTGGGGTTGGGTGGGCTTGTCGGGGGAGAGGTGCGGGGTTGCGCACGCCCTCACCACATGTCTCTGTTCGTTCTAAGACGCTGGCAAGCTCTTGCTTTCGGCCCGGGCGACTACTGTCCACCACGCAAGATAACACACAAGATAACACACCCCCTCGGGTGGTTTTCCGAACCGATTTTCTCAAAATATGGTTGGCACACAACAGCGAAATGGCGGTTTTGGGAAGATCTCGTCGAGATATTGCCGTAGGCGCATCGCTCGGCGATTTTATTTTTATATTTGTCGAGAAAATCGGCTTCGAATCCTGTCGAGGGGGCGTGCTATCTTGCGTGTGTACGTAGCTGTGGCGGGGGGGCGTACAGCTCTTTGGTGCTTCGTCACGCGCGCGCCTACGTGCTCAGCTTTTTTTTTTTTCCCGCTGGTTTGGTCGGTTCTATTACCATTTTCTTCCTGGTTTGAGTGCCCGGCCGGTGATGTGTACACGCCCTTCGTCTATTTGGAGATGCGTTCGCTTCGTCCTCGTTAGGTGTGCGGGCAGGACGTGTTTATTGCAGCTGCCCTACCCTCGTCCTGTGAGGAGTGTGTCGGCGGTTTTGAGAGTTAGCGTCGGAGCATCGCCGCCTGACGCCCCGCCAGACGGCAGAGAAGAAGCGGCACCTACAGTACAGTATCTGTAGGCGAGGTTGCCTTTAGTGATGCGGCTCGCGTCGTTCTCCCGATACCGCTTTGATGTGTTCCCAAGGGGAGGGGGGGGCGCATGCCTTCTAGAGGGAGAGAGAGATGTCCGTCTTGACAAGGAAATGGTGCTACAGGCGCCGATCGACGGCGGCTTCTTGACTGTTATTTATCCGCGATTTCGCAACGCGAGGGCTAGGGTGTTGTTGGCCCTTTTTTATTTTGCCTTTGTTTTGTACGGGATATGAAACTACCGCCGGCCCTGTCGTTTCTGCATTGTGCCCTTTTAAGCACGGCGGCATTGTTCCCAGCAGACTCGATGAAGGGGCGGCTCGACCAGCACCCTCCCCGTCTTTTGTTCCAAACTGTATATTGTCTAGTGTTTCTGTAGCTCTGCCATAGCGTTGCCTTGCGCGCGAACAGGAGCTCGGCGTGTCTTTCGCTCGGTCAGGGATGGGACGTTTTGTTTTTTATTGGCGCGTAGGCGCGCAGATGCGTTTATGTCGTTATCATCGGACCTCAACCACAACAACCACGCCCCTAGGTTGTTGCTCTATCGGACGTCCAGCAATTTCAAGTTACAGTACGAGATATTTCCGTTTTTTTCAAATCGTTATCTGATCGGATCATGCTCTTCAGCGCTGACAAGTGCGGGTTTGTGAATGGTCGGCCGACGACTTTATGGCACCGAGAGAAGTCCTCCATTTGCGATCTGCCAGACCCGACTTTTGTCAAACTTTCACGGCAACCTGTTGTGTAGGAGTAAGCAACAGTATGATTCCCCGCGTAAACGAACAGTAGCGTGTCTCCGTCTGCCTCACTCGCACCGTTGCTACCGGTTCTGTTTCCTCGGCGCGAGATCGATTTCACCCGCGCACGTGCTTCGCTGCATCCGCCCCGCCACTGTTTGCCGTGGACTTTTAATCCCAGGCTTTAGTTTGCTTCGTGCTGGTTTTGGGTATGGGCATGTTTTGCGACGCGAAAGAGGGCAGTCAGGGTTTGATGGCGTCGTGGGAGTGTTTTTCTGGTGTTTTCATTAATTTTGATTCACGCGTTTTGGTGAGACAGTATAAAATGGATCGGTTGTTGCTCGAGTCAAAAGGCAGCGACGGCGAGGTATGCATCGGCTTGCAATACGGTGTCGCGTGGTGTTAATTTAGGTGGTGGGCGGATGTTTTATTTGAGGAGGTGCTGCGTTCGTATCTTAAGCGCGGGGCGTTGGCGAAAATTTAGGGCATGAATGTGTCCGCGTGTGTTTAGAAGTGCTTAATTGTGGTGATAGCGTGGTGCCGAGGAGTTGCCATCTTTTGTCTATAGCAGCGAGCGGGTTGCAGCAGGTGAAAACGTAGACTATTAATATTACAGCAAGCGGTATATCCGTACCTGGTATTATTATTTTTATTCCTCCTCTTTATGATTTTGTGTGTACTAATGTTTCAGTTTTTCGCTGTTTTTGCGGCGGTCGGCGCTGGTGCGTTGACTCTACTGCTTGAAAAGAGTAGGTAAAGCGCATTTTGAAAGGAAGGGCAACTGACTTGACTTGTGGCCATTCCGTGGCTGCAAGCGTTATCTCACGTGTGACACCAAACACCGGTGAGAATGCGAAGCATTTGCCAGCTAAACCCTACCATTCGATACGAGATTGGAACCGGAGCTAAACGAAGCCGTATGGAGGGCAAGCTGCATTCCAATCGATTGACACGAAGACAGCGCCCCATATAAGCTCGCTTCGGGATGGAACTCTGTTGATGTGCTTTCTACTTTCTACCACATGGATACAAAGACAACGCCCCATAAAGGCTCTTCGGGGTGGAAACGCTGTTGGTGTGCTCTTTCTACTCTCTACCATTGTGGCCGCTCACCTCATCGTCCATGTTGCGCAGCTCCTCATCGATGGCTGATGAGTAAATGGTGACCAAGCGCAGTCCATAAATGACACTTGGCTGTTGAGGACTTGCGATATTATCTGAAGTGCGCCCTGTACATATATATGCGACCTGGCTCAGCTTCGAAAAACTAGTTGATAGTCAAGGCTGTTCATTCCTCGTCACATTTTATTTTGTACTCCGAACACAATACCATCCATTACCATCCATGCACACGGGCTTAGGGTCAAGTTGGGAGTAATATATTAAAGGCAAGCATATTTCAACCTTTTTGTCGAAGCAGGGGCTAGGTCTACACACAAGCCTTCATGAGCCCTGCAATTATGTCCAGCATGGTGCTTGATAACGCAGTCGGCAGCCGCGCTTTGCTGCGTGGTACGCGCTTCGACGAAAAGCACAAGCAAGTTGTCGAGGATCAAGCTTGAAACTCGGCTGGCTATCGATCAAGCCGTTTTACTCTGTCGCCTGACGATAATTCGTGGGGTTCATGGTTCTTCACAAACTTCACAGGTTCCTTGGAGCGAACGGACACTCACTACGGCATACTCAAAATTGTTTTTTAGTAATCTGCTACATATGCACTGGTGATTATGTTGCACCAAGTACCTGGTACGCATTCACGAGTACGCACGGAACGGATATATGCACTGGTGATGATATTGCACCAGGAACCAGGTACGTATTTACGAGTACGCACGGAGCGGATTCTAGAAGCACGGGAGTACAGACCACGACCTCTTGTAGAGATCCTGCCACATGTCTTGGCCTGAACTGGCTCGATTGTTCGACTCGCCACAGAGTCAGTCCTAAACAGAGGAAGGGCGTTCAATATATACTAATAGTCTACAGTAAGCGCCCGATCTCCTAAATGCGGCGCACGCGTCGTGGGTCCGAACTATTCGGACAGCATCCCAGGGTTCCAACGATAAAGAAGCACGTAGATGTAAACTTACTTGGTGTACGAGGTATACTGAATTTACAGGTTATGAGCCTCGGGCGCTCTTGTTACGGCGCCTTGGCTTCAGGATACTAGGAATACGATTATGCGTATCAGCTGTCCGCACCAAGCTAGATATGCGGAGATCCTAGAGTGTTGGTAGGGGTCGAGCCGTCGGAGGCTCCTTGCTGCATACTTGTGGAAAAGCAGCGGCATTCAACCGTTTGCTTAGTACGGTTTGCAGGTCTATGAAGGCCGCATACTAACGGGTTGATAATTCTTCATGTACCGACGTCCACCATGTGTTTACTAAGCACGGCCGATGGAAGCAAAAAAATAGTGAATCACTACTGTACACTGTCGCGCATAGTTCCTGTGCCTGCATATCACCCATATCGTACGCATACCGCATCCCATTGCACTGTGTATCGCTCGAACGCCCGCTCCTCGCGTATACCGAGCTTGGAATCACCACATGCCGATAATAAGAGTTTCTACACCATTCTCGGTATACTAATTGCAGGATACGGAATGGACACCGAGGGATCGGAAAACCAATACGGTACGGAGGATCCATGGGACGTGGGTGCCGCCGCTGTAGGCGTACAATAACTGTGAGAACGGGCCCAGAGGTGACGTGAGTGATATGTGGACCACTCGGAACCCGTTCGCAATATGGTGGAGAATTCTCGTGGGATCACCTTTGTTATCGAGGCCTTTCGCTCTGCAATACAGCCCGCCCCCCCTTCCTGCGATGTATTATACTCGTGCCCACACCTCATTTACTTTTGCGGAAGGCATAGGCTTCTTAAAAGGCGGACCATGGCCTCGGTACCACCGTCCGGGTAACGGTTTGCATTGGGCCGAGAGGGCTGCGGACCTAGCACCGACGTCATACTTGACTTGTGTCTCTCGCGAGGTAAAGGTATAGACTAACGAGTGCTCGTATTATTTACCTCGACGGAGCAGCAGTCTGTCAGACGTCTATCACCTATAATAGCATTATTGTAGTGCAGCGCCCAATAAAGTTCGTGACGAGGAGCTGGTTCACAGTGTGCCGGAATTTTCCTTTATGGGCGGTCGTATGAGCGATTTTCCGCACTTAAAATGGTACCAGATATGTTTCAAGAGACATATTAGCAATTGTCGGGTTTTCAGACGACCACAGACAGCTGCGGGGGACACTGCCCCTTTTTATGGTATACCAGTACCACAGGATTTAGTACTCTTACTTGGCAAAATGATACCAGCGTTACGGCTGGAGGAGACTGGACAAAGGAAACTAAGACCCCAAGACTAAGAGTGCCGGAATGGCCAGACGGACCAGGTTAGGCGACGCGTGGTTTTCCACTTCTCCCCACAAAGAGTTGTTCGTCATATTACGTGAGACGATACTAAATAGACCCTACAAACAATACGTGCGAACACCCGTTAAGTGTGTACCGCAATAGGACGACACTAGTAGGCGGAAATACCATACTGTTATAAGGCTTAGTTTGGGTAAGCTACGTATTGATTGGTTAACCTTTTGCAAGTGGTCAAACAGACTAGTACCACCCCACTATTTCCTTAACAAACGGTGTCGTCGTCGACAGACCATGGTTTTTCTTGGGTCGTGGTTGCAAATCCCACATCCGCCATACATAATAAACTTATTCAGACTTTCCCCATGTCGAACTTGAAAAACACTCTCCCCGGTATCCCCAGGAAATGAAACGGCTTGGATAAATGACAGGTCCGCCCGCATATCCGGCCGACCTGCTATCCCGCCGTTTCTGAATCAGGGGGGGAAAGTATTGTAAGGCTTAGTTTGGGTAAGCTATTGGTTAACCTTTTGCAAGTGGTCAAACGGACTAATACCCCACTAATTCCTTAACAAACGGTGTCGTCGACAGACCATGGATCTTTTGGGTCGTGGGTTCAAATCCAACATCCACCATAATTATAATAAACTTATTCAGACTTTCCCCATCCATGTCGAACTTGAAAACACTCTCCCCGGTATCTCCAGGAAATGAAACGGCTTGGATAAATGACAGGTCCGTGTTAAGGTATTAGTGGGGTATTAGTCCGTTTGACCACTTGCAACTGGTTAACCAATAGCTTACCCAAACTAAGCCTTATAACACTCTCCCCCCCTGAAACGGCGGGATAGCAGGTCGGCCGGATAAACGGGCGGACCTGTCAATATATCCAAGCCGTTTAATTTCCTGGGTATACCGGGGAGAATATTTTTCAAGTTCGCCATGGGAAAATCTGAAAAAGTTTATTATGGTGGATGTGGGGATCGAACCCACGACCCAAAAACCCATGGTCTGTCGACGACGCCATTTGTTAAGGTATTAGTGGGGTATTAGTCCGTTTGACCACTTGCAAAAGGTTAACCAATAGCTTACCCAAACTAAGCCTTATAACACTCTCCCCCCCTGAAACGGCGGGATAGCAGGTCGGCCGGATATACGGCGGTCACCAAGATGGGTAGTGTAGTACCAACACCAGCTGTAGAAAAATGTGCACGCCCACAGTCAAATAGAAAGGCTGTTTGCCCCCGTGTTAACCGCAGAAACTCCGCCCAGGCTGGGGGAGGTAGCACAGGAGAGCGTCGCCCAAAACGCCCACGCTCATCGGACAACGGACTGCAGTTCTGCTCCAAGCTTTCACAAGCTGTATATCAGCTGTTAGGTGTACACAAGCTTGCTACAAGCTCCTACCATCCCAACTGTAACGGGGGCGTTGAGCGGGTAAATCACACTATGGCACAAATGCTGGCTATGGACATCCGCCCGTATATCCGGCCGACCTGCTATCCCGCCGTTTCAGGGGGGAAGAGTGTTATAAGGCTTAGTTTGGGTAAGTAAGCTATTGGTCAAACGGACTACTATCATCAATAACACCCCACTGTTTCCTTAACAATGCATCGCACAATTTGGGTTGCACAGAGAGCACCACCAGTGAGTGGTTGATTTCGCCCCAGTAGGCTGATGATTCGGTTGCTGTGAGTTAAGGTGCTCTATCTACCAGCGGGAGCGTGATGCGCGGAATCCAGATATATATATGTCGTTGATGGTAACCACATTTTTCGGCTCGTTATTTATTTGTTTTTTTCCTGGATCCAGTAGGAGAGGCCTCGGGATCGAGCAAAAAGCACAATTAATTATTGATAGGATCGAGCAACGAGCAACATAAAATGGGGTCTCGAACTCAAGGAACACTTGATCACCACCTCTCTATTTCCTCCTTACTCCAGCCATCGTCCGCATGCGACGCATAAATCGATCCCCAACCACAAAAATCGCACGAAATGGCAGAGGAAAAACACGCGTACGTGCGTTTAGCTAGACCCTTTTAGAGCCCCAAACCCTCTAATACTAATTCCAAGTAATAAGTAATGTATCCCCCAAAACGGGTTCCCAGTAGTTCTACATGTAAAGGCGTGAAAAGGGCAGTCCAGGTGGGAGCACACCCTACTCCAAGGGGGGAAAACGAGTGACAAAAAAACGATCTAAACTAATCTGTCTCGATTGGAGACGTTTTTTTGTCCGTGGATGAAAATAAACGCTGTGATAATACTTGTATTGCGTGCCGATTTGTTCAGTCACCATGCCTGTCGTTTAGAGAGTCGATTTTTTGTTTTGGCGGTCGACGAAAGAGGTGTTGTTGGTTGGTGATGGGATTCTAGACTGCACTCTCATTCACCCGCGGATAAAACGATAGCAGCTAGCAGTGCGGGCAGTGGGCAGGAATCTGGGACGACTCCGCTGTCGGTAGTCGACACATACTACGCGCCATGACACGGAAGGAGTTCGTAGAGGTGCACACTATATTTTTTTTCCGATGCCCTTAACAAAATGAGGACCTCTATCTATGCCCCACCCCAAAGTTGATTCTGACTGAACTGAAAGACTTTGCAACCCGATGAACAAACAAAACCATCACATACATGGTGCCATGCCATGGCCTACAGTAGTACCGCCTCGTTGTCACTATAATCCTTCAAGACCATCCTGGCTCCTCGAGGGCACTCTGAGGTGTTCCGTCATCGTTGATCCTCTAGAGTGCGGTTACGCGCACAACCCACCTCGGGGTGTATCTCCACCCTGTGTCACCTCATTATACCCAAGAGAAACCTGCGAAGAGATGTTAAGGAATTAATGGGGTATTAGTCCGTTTGACAGCTTGCAAAAAAAGGTTAACCAATAGCTTACCCAAACTAAGCCTTATAACACTCTCCCCCCCTGAAACGGCGGGATAGTAGGTCGGCCGGATATACGGGCGGACCTGTCATTTATCCAAGCCGTTTCATTTCCTGGGAATACCGGGGAGAGTGTTTTTCAAGTTCGACATGGGGAAAGTCTGAGTAAGTTTATTATGGTGGGTGTGGGATTTGAACCCGCGACCCAAGAAAAAACATGGTCTGACGACGACACCAACCATTTGTTATCTTAACAGAGACTACAGTCAGTCCCACAATTGGCGTCGTCGGCAGCGAAACGGTATTTGGCGCATAGGTTTATAACCTCCGAAACTTGTTCGGGAGAAAAGGTAGTGTCATTGTGCAAGCACGTCATGACCTTCCAGTGTCTGGTGGTCACCAGGCATTTAAAGCGATGTTTGATGAGAGTTCGAGACCGTTATTGGTGGCCGACAACGAGATATCCAGTCTTATTGCACTATTAATAGTTGTGATGCCTGCCAACGTCGGAAAACTCCACACCGCCGGACACCGTCAGTTACCAACAGAGGCGGCCATGTACCAGTAGAGCGACCATTCGAACGAGCGTTTGCTATCGATCGTGTGGGAAATAAAACGGTTTCACAAGGGTGCAAATATGTATGTGTTGTCAGTGATTGACCATCTGACACGTTTTGTCGTGACGTATCGAACAACAACAAAAAACACACTCCGAAGAAACAAGAATGGCATTTTTTTCCGACCATGTGTGGGGTTAAGGAGCGCTCCGCCATACACGTCAAACACAAGAAAAAAAAAAACATTTCAGACGAAACAAAACGTGCTGTTATTATACCTCTGTCGTGGTACGTAGCACGTGTCACACTGTCAGTCTTGATTCGGGAGAAACGCCAACTCAGTTTCTTTTAGGATAGGATGCAAACACCCTACGGTATGAATGTTATTACTATTAATAGCGACAGTAGTTGTTGACGCTGGGGAGGGGGGTGGTCAACAAATAAATCAAGCAGAAACAGCAGCAACGAACGAAAGACAACCTAGCCTTCACACCACCAGAAGAAATTAACTGCCGCGACCTGGTGTGCTCATCCTAAACGGCGCAACCAAATATTAAGCGTGTCGGCACAGCGCAGCGCTCAATCAACTATCTATCTGGTGCTGCATGCTGGGTTAGGCCTCTCATCATGACTACTGTTTTTCTCGTGTACCGTCGGCACTGCACCGGCATAAAAACAGGCTTTCATGCATACAACGGATATACCTGGCAGAGACGTTTACAAAAGGAGGCGGACGCAAGATCGAACTTGCTCGCTACCATTATCGACGCCACCTATTGTTATTATTATTATTATCATCATTATCATTATATTACTATTACGGAGGCGCTGCCTTATGTAGGTAAAATTGGGTCAAATGGGAAAGAGGGTGCGTTGTGGCCATCCAATCAGCGTCCTATCCGTCCTTTCGATCCCAACTAGCCAATGCCTGCCTACCAGAACAAAAAAAAAAACAAGTTGTTCGGGACGAAAGAGTCCCGACAAAAAGAGATCCCGTTAACTGGGAGTGTACTGCAAAAATGATCCACACTGATGGCAAGCAGAGTTGCCCTAAAACGTGGACGCACTGATACAGGGTTTTCCAACTCCCCCCACGACGTGATTCTTGGGGGGGGGGGGGGACGAGGAGTTGACTCGTTCACTCACTACGGGGAGCACTGTATATCTGATATAGGAAACAAGTGGAACACAAACGAAAAAACAAAGAATCACACAATGGTGGGCTCAAGGCGGTTGTTTGCACCAAGACACAAGACACCGGTACGTAGGTTATCAAATATATATAATGTTCCTCGCTTCTTCTATATATGAAGCCCATCAATATTACTCAACAACCTTGCTGGGCTAAACAAGGACGTCAGCCGCACAAACACCCGGCACAGACAGACCGACCAACCCCTCGTTCACTGAACACCCTACCCCGCAAGCAAAGCGGCCATGCCACGCCTGCTTACCCCTACTTTTGTTTTATTTCCCCTCAAAAGACATGAAAAAATGCACAAAGCACGCAGCCCATGATCACGCACCATGCAAACCTAACGGAGCGCGTCGCCCAGCGTCCGCGCGCATGATAACGCATCATGCAACAACCTAGAGTCACACGTCGCTCATCCAGTGTACGCGCGCACACGAGGTAAACAATGTGCGCGTCCTCTCCATGATTATAACCGGTCGCTCTCTTCTCTGCACGGACTCGCACAGGGAGCGCATGGTTCGCAACTCTTCTTGCCCTCTCCTTCGCAAGGCCTCACACAAGGAGCGCAACTCTTCATTCTCGCTATATATCAACTTTGTTAGGCCTCATACAAGGAGCGCATGATCGTTAGCCTCCCTATCCGGCCTCGAAATGGTGCGCACGTCTTCCTGCTCGCTCGTTTGCAAGACCGCACAAGGAGCGCATGAGTTGTAAGTCTTCCTGCTCCCTCGTACACAAGACCTCACACAACGAACACACGATTTCCTAAGTCCCCCCACCTGGTCCTAAGCAAGGCGGGCATTTATCCCAAGTCTCGCTCGCTGCACCATCTCCGTCCCTACCCTGATATCTATCTACCGCTACCCACAAAAACCGAGCGACAGCGAACGGTCTTCGTTTTCCGTTCATTTTCGATTCGGGCTTGTTCTCGATGGGCTGGTCGCGCGTAGTTTATACCTAACCCTAGCTTCCGCCTCCCGTTTACACATAGAAACATGGAACCTAGGCGCTCTTAAAAGCGCACGGGTGGGCATGGCGCAAAAACAAAGAAATAATAACGAATGGGTATCGCAGGGCAGGAAACAGAAAATAAAACTCAAGACTTCTCCTTCCTGCGCCAATACACGATACCCCACGAGGTAGGCACACGTACTATGTAGTAGCAGCGATCCCCCTTGTGCGCGTGGACGACGGGTAGTGCCTCTCCCTCCAAACCACGATGAGATAACACACCCCGTGAGTAAATAAAACCATCACCAGCCTGCCTTGCACGAAAAGATAGGGCCTCTCCAGGCACCACACGCCCCCACATAACTACCCCCCATCGGTGCTAGGCCTCTCTCCGCCGCCGACATCAAAATCCAAAAAGAAAAAATAAGTTACCGGAGTAAAAAGAGCGACGCTTTCCTCTCATTCATATTTAGGTACAGTAGTAACAATTTGAGCGCGGGAAACTAAAGAGCAGCCTACTTTCTACCCGCTCCCAGTTTCCGTTCCCGTTCTCGACTTTCCCCGGCTGACTCCCCTCCCCCCCCCCCCCCCCCTCCCGCTCCCTCCAGGTTTCTATCGCCTGGAAACCGCTTTTCCGGCCACTAGGCCCCGCGTTCTGCGGCAGGTAGCATCCGAGACTATGAAACAAACACAAAATGAACGATGCTACTGCTGCCCAGCCCAGTCCCCCCCCTCCCCCCCCCCCCCCCCCTAGGGCAATTTCAAATCCGAATCCGCCCCGCAGGGGCCCCCTGACACGATTGCACCGGTGAAAAAAGAGGCGTTTCGAGGGTGCCCACCGCCCGCGGTTGCTATGTACTAAAAACCGCACAGAACCGAACGAACATCATCTTGCCATCCGGGCCGTGTGATCTACGCATACGCCCCCCCTCCCCTCCCCTTCCCCAAACCGCCTCCATTTGATTTGATTGCAATCAGAGCCAACCAGACTATGCAGCGCAGGGAAAAAACAGTCGCGAACAAGAACAACAATAACCCAACACCGCCCGGAGGGACGAGGCACAAGCATCATCCATCATCACGCACCATCCACTAGCTGGGCGCAGCACGGTGCGTGCGGACGAAGGTCGACCCCGGTAATTTTTTTCGCGTATTGAGAGAGCCCCCAGTATCGAAAATTGTTATATTTCGGTGTGTGAAGAGTCAACAGTTTCTCTTGCCTTTGGTAACAAACCACTACACAAGTCGTGGGCCCCACGTTTTATTCCTGCGGAACCCGTTATCGCGGTGTTTCACGACAAGAAAAAGAAACACACACACTAACCAAAGACGCGCAACGGGCTTCTTCCTAGGCGACGGACAATATAACCTCAGGTGTGGACGGAGAGGGCATGACGCAACGAACAAGAAAAAACAAGAGCAAACACCAAAAAGTAACTCGTCTGCTTACCGTCCCCCGTTCCCATATCCAGAAAACAGGCGCAGCCCTGCGGAGCGCCCCGCGCCCCGCGCGGGGCTAGCTAGCTAGCTAGAGTGGTCTACCCGGCCCCCACCATAAACGACACGCCCGCAATACACTCCGTACGATCATACCCGGTAGCTGAAGGCATCCACTAACCCAAGGCGGAAAAAAACTAAAGTATGATAGAATCGATTTATTTTATCACCAAGAAACGAAGAAAACAAAAACAACAACAGAGAGGGGGGAGGGGGGGGGGGAATGTAACTCGGAATTTAATTGGAGGGGGGAGTGCCCTAACCAACACTCACTTACCTACGGTAACCGAAAAACCACGCCAGGAGGGAGAAGGTGGGGGGGGGGGGGGCAAAGACACTCATGTACATGTACACGTACAACGCAACCCGACAGCCCCAAAAAACAAGCTGCTGACAACCCTGCTCATGCGCTCTGAACGCTGTGACAGAGATGAAGCCAGCGAACAAACGAGCCAATTACCACGGAAAACGTCACGATCTCATGTTAACCCTTTTAGAACTGGGTCCACCGAAATCGACACAAATTACTTGGAATTAGTGTGGGATAAATTTCGCACCCCCCCACCCCCTCCAAAACCCTCTTCTGGTAACCATGCCCGTCCATCCCACTTCAAACTCCACCCAATTCTGGATGCAGGGCAGGGGCCCAATTCTGGACGCAGGGCAGGTGCGCAATTCTAGCTCCCCGCGACGACCCCCGCAGGCACTCCAACTCTCCACGTTTCGGCCGCTGTAGCACAACGCAGAAGACGGCGTCCACCGCAGTGGAGACGACACCTCCAAGCTGGCAATGGGAAGCAGAAGCATCACCCACATATACGCGTATTGCTGTGCTCTTTTGGGTTAGTACGGACGGCCGCCGCGTCGTGCCACCCCAGGAACCCCCAACCACATACCGACCTCTCGCTCAACTCCGACTCAACCGTTCTGCCTACCGGTCTACCGACCACACCATAAGATAAGGTGTGTGTGGGGGGGGGGGGTAGGAACTTGCGTGTGCCTAGAAGTACAAAAAAAAAAACACACACACACACCCGCCGATTTAACGGTGCTGTTTTAGCTCAGCCTTTTCCTCTCTCCCAGTCAAGTCAGCCAGCCACCCAGCAGACCACACACGGGCGGACATCTAAAGGATTCGCTGCCTAAAAAAAGTCACGTCACCACCGCAACAAGAACAAAAAGAAGTAAAAAAAAAGGGCACAACGACACGCTTTTACCAAATCAATTTATTTCCCCTCCTCCCCCTCCCCGCCCCCCCACCCCCACACGCCTACGACTATCGAAAATCCATACACCCAAGCACAACGGTCTGCACTCCTGCACCCCCGGCAGTCGCATGCCGCACGCGCCCCCCTCTCTTAATAATCTCGAAAAAACAGCACGTCGATTGTCCTCCCCCCCTCCCCTGGAACATGTATCGAGGCGAACCTTTATCGGCGTTTTGAAACGAGTCAATGATCGCCAATCAGAGCCCCCTCCCCCTCCCCTCCCCCCCCCCCCCTCCCCCTTTGGACATACAGGTGACAATCGCAATCGCCCACCATCCCCTCTCGCCCCCACCCCCCCCCCCCGCCTGACATCCACGCAGGTGATATCACAGTCCCAACGCTACAAAGGAATCAAGTCGATGATCGCCGACCGGGCTCCGAGTTGGTCGAGCTCCTCCTAGAAGACGACGACCGCAAGCCTCCCCCGTACGACAACTTAGGCCGATGGAAAGGCTCTTCATCCCCCCAATCATCTCCATTAGGGTGCCCCGCCCCCCCCGACACGTCCAGCCCTCCCTCTGCGCTGGAGCCGTACATGGACCTCGCCATCGCCTCGCCCTCGGAGGGCGTTCTCGAGCGGCTGTGGCCGTGGCGGGAGCTCTTCCTCTTGTACGTGAGCTTGGGGCGGTCTATCTGGTCGTCGTCTAGCTCCGATTCGGTGGCAGCAAGGTCGCCCATGTTGGACACGCTGGCGTTAGAACCTCTCCGCCTGTAGAGAGTGAGACACGGCACAGAGGTGGCAGGAGGCGGAGCGGCGGACAAAGCAAGGAGCACACGAAGAGCACACGAGGATGGGAGGACGAAGAGCAGCGATTGCGGCCGTACGGAGGGGGGTCAATCAAAGCCTGCACGTCCCATCGCCACAACCCGTTTGGGGGTTGAGAGGGGAAACTCCGAAAAACAAAAGAAAAACGTGACAACCGTAGCATCAGCATCAGCATCAGCATCAGCCGGAGTGTACGGCACAACCCGGGCTACTGCTGGGATAGGGAGTCAACGATGGAGCGCCCAAAACTCTACGCAAGGAGTGGCATGGCAAGCGAGCTGCATAACGCTACTTGTATGGCACGCTGACATCAATAAGGACCGCCGCCAATATCACACTTTTCATATCGTTTGTCGCCACACTGGGTCCTATGATAAAAGGGTTGCTTAACCCCTTTAGAGCCCCCAAATCCCTGCCTACACTAAATTCAAGTAAATTTGTCCCCCAAAACAGTGTTTCCAGGTGTGATGACCCATAAAGAGGGGCACCCATGATTTCAAGGGGTTACATTCCACAAGTTATTATTTAGTCGGACGAAGGCTTGATTCAGGCAAATAATTTTGTCGAGTTGGACTAAAAGGCTACGTGAAATTGTTGTGTTGTCGGGTTGGACCTAAAGGCTAAGTGAAAGGATTTGGTCGAGTTGGACCAAGGCCTACACACCCCTCGCGGGAATAAGGCAACTCCTGCATCTATATAGCTATCTAACCGACATGACCAGCTAGTTTGATGTGAATCTACGAGCGAAGCAAGTGCCGACCCTTGGCAAGGCCCAAACGCAAGGCGCATACCGTAGCGGGGAGTTGAAGGGGGGGCGGAACCCCCTTTTTAGACCCCGGATCTGTGTTGAGATACGGCGAACAAAGAGCAAGGATCAGACGCAGGGGCTATTAATGTAAATGCGAGGACGAGCAAAATAACACAAGACAAAAATACATCGCGCCAGAGCGCAGCTACGAACACGCAAAAACATGTGCCCACCCGCGGCTAGGTGGATTTCAAAGGCCGGGAGGCATGAGCTGCCCGCCCGCTCATCGACCCGCCCACAATCTCTGTATCCTCACGAACGGAGGTGTCAGCCACCCAGTTCACAAGCCCACTCCATCCATCCACCGCAACCACCCCACCCGCCAACCACACCCACACCGACACGTAACCCACCCACGACCCAACTCAACCCCGCCGATCACACCGATACGCACACTGACACTTGTACGAACGCACCCCACCACCCGCCCAACCCAGCTCACTCAATCCACCGACCAGTGTCCACGCCGACACACGTAAGGACACCTCCCACTTAACCCACCCACCCACACCCACACCAACACATTGACCAACACGTCCAATCCAATCCATCCGCCCCCACTTCGACTTTTTGCTCCTGGGGTATTTTCTGTTTTGTTTTCGAGAGTCATGAATAACAGTGGGACCTGTGTGGCGACTAGGGACTAGGTTATCTCGATGATGTCCATGGGTTAACGCCATCACAACAACTATTAAATCAAGATAATAGATATAAATAACCAGCCCACAGCAACGACAACACCAACACCAACTCTATTAGTAGCGTAGCGATAGCGTCCGCTCGGCTCCAGCCTGACAACAACTGCAACAAAACCAACACCAACAAAACCACACCAATACGAACACCAACAATACCAACAACCACAGCACAACAGCCACACGGCCACAAGGACACATGCACGGATGCGCACGCACCTGAAGGTTTTGCTGTTTCTCTTCTTGCCATCCGATGTCACGGGTGCTCTTGCCGCCCAGTCATCCGAATGGGCCCCTTTCTCGTCTGAGCTAGACCGCGACTTCTCGTACGTCTGGATCAGTTCCTGAAAGACAAGAGATGGTCAAGAATGCGCAACGTGCGATCGATGGGCAGTGAAATTTGACATGTCAGCACGTGCGCGTTAGTGACTGCTGTGAGCGACGGTGAGCGAAAATGAACGAAAGCCGAAACCTAGACGGGCAAAATCACAAAATCAGGAGAAAATCGAACAAAAAGAAAACGAAGGAAACACGCCAAAAACGAAACATGGCGAAAAATGAGCAAAATGAATGAAAAAAAGAGCGGGAAAAGAGCGCAATCATCGTCCACGCGAGGGCCCGTAGGCATGGCACGGCCAACACGAAGCAACATATCCTCCGCTTTTCCAGTGCTTTTCAGACATTTCACACGGGAAGCGTGTCGGCGACAAGCCGCTAATTGCTTCCGGTAGGACAACGGGGCACCTGGGCAGCAAGCGAGGCAAGAGTAAGTATCATCCGTTTCCAAGCACACCCAACCCAATTCATCGCTCATAACTACCCGACAAAGCTTACACGGCCACTGCTGTTGTAATCGAAAAGAAGGCGCGTACCACGGGGGAGAAGGGACGACTTGTGTGCCCCAGGCTTGCCCAGAACGCCGTTGAGGGCAAACCCTCCTACGAATACGAATACGAGTATCATACGTTGAAATGGAGAGTTACAAGTGATTAGACCAGGTCAAAAAAACAACACGATTGAAATGGCGAGTGAAAAGTGACGAATAGATCAGGCAAAAAAAAAAACGACCGGAGATTATGTCAAAATGAAATAGATGAATAGGCCAACAGCAAAAATGAACACCAGATATCACCAGCAGACACAACAATCCGGCGCGGTGATAATTAGCATTCATGTATTATTGCATCAATCAACTCTTTTGGCACCCAGGTTTGAAACAGAAAAGCAAAAACAAAAACGCGATCTTATCGAAACGTCCGGGACGCGTGCGCACGACTACAAAAGCAGTGTGTATTACAGAAACAGAATAGCAACAGCTGTCGACTTTGTACGTGCCTTCATTTCTATCGCGACAAGAGTACAACACCTCCCTCGTCGACTCGTATCGAATTGGTTACCCAGATAAGAGTGCAACACTTCCCTCGTCGACTCGTATCGAATCGAGTAGTAGTGTAGTAGTGGTTACCCTCGAATGCTACGATACTGTTATTAACAGAGTTGGTCCTGGAGTACAAATCAATCCCACATGGGTCGGACTCGTGAGTTTATTTGCAAACAAAATAAAATAAAAGAAAGCAGCTGCTGAGTGCGCCTGTTAATAGCGCCGATACGCGAAAATAATCCATGTAAGTCGACTAGGGAAGAGAAAGGGCTGAAGTCCTCGCGACAAGAACGAAGGCACGTGCTGCAGTGGGGAGGGGCGAGAAGAGCGAGCCTGCAAAGCATATGTGACCCTGGATCCGACTTACGTCTAGGGAGGAAGATGGATCATTTGTGCGAAGATAACAGATGGGATACGCAGAAACAAACCAAAAAAAGGAAAAAGGTAACATCTCCGGTGGGGATACGAAAGCCAGCTAAAATAAAAACAAAAAGCAAAAAAATGAAGCAGTATCACGCAGTTTGCAAAGAGGAGTATCGACCACTTGGCCGGTCTACCTCACACCTACCTCTTTTACACCCCCTGCTGTAGCACAGGCAGGCGACCAATTTGAACCATTTTTATGAAATGCTGCGCGCGTGTCGTATGCACAAAAACATCTCCCTATTCGCCGTCAATTTTTCGCACTTATGTTCGCTCCCAAGAATATACTACGCGCAGACATCGTTGGCCAGGCGAGGCCACGTCTCTCACAAGTGAGCCGCACAAATTGTTCGCTAGGCTCTTTATGTACATGGCGAGATTTCATCCATTTTGGCTCAGTTTTGGAGGCTATGCATACGAGCTGGGTCGTCGGTTTTACTGGGGGCGCATTTAGTCCAGGGTCGAGCGTACCATACTCTGCACAACGGTGCTCGGGTACCAACCCTGATTCTCATGGTCCTAGCCGGGCAGATACCCGGGTACATCTAGAGTGTATACAATCCGTCATCATTCATTAGTGAGGTGCCTTGCAAAGACGACAACGCCCGCACTACAGCGAGACACACCGCACTTTACCAAGCTGATGCGGTACTCTGTCGCGACTGATAGAGTTTTTCCATTGCACTAAACTGGGGCCCCGAACTAAAGAGCGTACACCGCACGGCCGCACAAACAAGGCACCCCGACTGCGCCCTACAAAAAACGATCTCTTGGCATGTTTTGTCGGTTTCACCTCTCAGTTTTAGCGGCTGGCTGTGGCCGTCGGCGTGAGTGGGACAAGGACGTCTTGGTGGCCCCCGCCAGAGGACATGTGTTGTACGAAGGGCCACTTTTTCTTGGGAAGGAAACGTAAGGACCTCTCAGACTAGATAAAAAAAGCAAAAAAGGTCCTTATATTTTCCTCCGGAGGGGCATACCGCACAGGTTCAGTTTTGGCCTGGCACTTGCTGTCTGCTTTCATCGCCACACGACAGCGAAGTGGCGTCACAGCAGTTCAACCATCACGGCGTCAAGAGACGCAGAAAAAGCTCCACTCCACCCCGCTCCGCCACTGCCATCACCTATTTACCAAAACTATTTACCGCATACAGCACAGCAGTACTGGTACCTCTTTTCAGCCCGGAAATGAAAAGGCCACGTGGTACAAACATCAACAAAAAACGGTCCTGACGCTTCCGGAGAGAGTTTTCTTTTTTTTTGACCTTAACCCCTTTACAACTGGAAACCCGTTTTTGGGGACAAAATTACTTGGATTTAGTATAGGGAGGGGTTCGGGGGCTCTAAAGGGGTTCATCCTCCGGCGGACGGGAAAAAACAAAAAAATAAAGCTTAAGCCCACCACACTTCCACGTGGTTTCATACATGTCGAGTGGATTCAACTCAGTTGCATTCGCAATCCAGCGCTAGCTGGCGTATCCTTCAGTTCCCGTGGCAGCGGCATCTCAATCGAGTTGTCCCTATCGACGGTCACCGTTACCATCAATACTACTACTCCAGCAGATCAAGCTGCTGTTGTATACGGATTCGTGAGTATGTCGAGTATGTCGACCCGACATGATCCCTGGGGATGAGTTATCATAGATATCATAGCACCACGAACGCAATCGTTCGGGGTAGTGTTGGACTTGCGCAAGCTCCGGACAGAGCGAGCGGTAGCAGCTTCGCCACGATAACGGAAAACGTGGTGGCCGGGTAAAAACCGTCGCAACTTTACACGAAACAAAATACACCTCAGCTGCCTGCCAGATCGAAGGTGGCCGTCAATTTTATTTTTGGAAGCTGCGCATGATATTTCATGATTTTTTTTGAAGGACGTCCGCCGTGAGTTCGATAAGTTTCCGGTCAATACTCACATTTGCAAAAGCTGCGTTGTGGGTACTTGCAATATACTACGATCGTATGTGGGTGAGTTTTTTCTTAATGGAAGGGGTCCTATTCTTTTGTTTCAAAAAAAAATATATATATATATATATTTGATGAAAAAATATCTTCAGGACGTCAGCTGTGAGTTCGACGAATTTCGGGTCAATACTCATCTTTGCAAAAGCTGCGTTGTGGGTACTCGCAATATACTATATGGGTGAGTTTCTCATTGGGAGGGGTCCTATTTTAAATATATATATATATTATGTTTTGTTTTTCTCCACCATAATGGTTAGTGTTGGTATTTTTAATTTAGGTGGGGGATTTTGAGCTAGAATCATATCTACTTCATAAATTTATTGCTGTAGTTTCCACTACACTGCTCTATCATACGTATGGTGTTAATAGGTGGTTTATTTAGGTTTTTCCCCCGCTTTAATATCGGGAGGAGTACGAATACACAGCAGTATTACCAGTTATCTAATATGTAAATATTAATACAGCATTCGAGATATAAAAGTCAGCTACTCGCCCCCCCCCCCGCAAAAAAAAAAAAAGATTGTGGGACTCGAACCCACGGTTCCATATTGATACGCTTCGCTGTCACTCTAAACATTTTATAAAAACATTTCAAGGACGTCAGCCGTGAGTTCGACGAATTTCGGGTCAATCGTACTCATCTTTTCAAGCTGCTTGTTGGCACTTGTAATATACTACGTGGGTACAAATATTTTTACATGGATCGATGGTGCAAGTAAGGGGCTCCGTAAATCCCTGGAATATACCCACGCGAAAAAGTAAAAACAGGCATCTCAGCTGCTACAGCAGTACATACAAATATGTAGAAAACTATCTTTGCACGCTGCGTTTGATATCATACACCGATCGCGCGTGGAATTTTTGGGGCAACGTACATCCCTCTAGAGTAGTAACAAACCCATCCGCTCGCCACAAGACACAGCGTACAACTGCTGCTGTTGTCGACGTTGCTGGGAGGTTGGGAAGGTTGGAAAGGTTGGAAAGGCGGGAAATTAACGTACCGAATCCCCCCGAAAATATCATTTTCGGACCAGCCGAGAAAGTTGAAAATTAAGAATTTCCACATTTGGTCACCACATAAAGCAAGTTCGGTACAGTATTTAACGATTCCGGAAATCGAAATTCGGAAATTTGGCTGCAGCACGGGGGGGGGGGGGACGGCGACCGCCCCCGAAAAACACAATAAAATGATACTTTAGACTTGATAGAAGTATATATGGAAGTTGCACACACAGTTTGCAAGGATAAGCTAAGTTGCGCGAATTCTTCTCATCTGACAACAGAAATGTCTTTGTTATGTATACTAGTACCTGGTATTAAAAATTGTAGAACGTGCGTATTAGACTATGTACGCACAATACCGCAGAAACACGGTACATTTTTTTTGCATATTTACATTACATACTGTACTGGTATACGTAAAGTGGATTAATGGATACAATACAAAGGGTGTAACTCACATCATGCACTGAGTTAACTTCCAAATTCAAGTGAAAAAAAATCAAGTCAAACCATCATGGTTTCAGTGGGGTTGGCTAACGAAACACCAATTTCATAATTTCGGGGGACGATAATACCTGGTACGGGATTTCCAACATTCAAGGCAGACGAAAACAAGAAACAGGCCAATAACGACCACGCCAGCTGCGAGCGCTACTCGTGGAGCGACCGACGTAGTGGTCGATGTCAATCAAGCTCCACAAGCAATGAAAGTAAATGCTTCGCATACCAGATTTCTTAGTCAGAGGGTGAACAAACGATTAGCCTCCATATCCGACAGAGACGACATTGATCGATCGATCACACGCAAAGAGAGCAAATGCTTAGTAGTGTGAACAAAACAATTAGTCTCCACATCCAACACAGACGACATTAATCGATCAAGAATACATGCATGCGCGCGTCTCGCTTTCCTTTACCATACCGGACCGCAAAAATCACAACTCGCCTGCACAGACGACGAAGCCGTCAAATCAATCCTTCCACCGGGCGGAGAGTTTTCCGACTCGTTCGCAAAAGCCGAATTCTCGCCGCGACCGCCCGACGCGGCGCCGGTTCGCGACGACGTCGACGCAGCCCCCGACCCAAACAGCCGCACGCCCGAAACAGCCCCGCCGCGCCTGCTAGAACCCGACGACCTCGAGAATACCTTAGACGTAATGGTCGGACCCGAGGGGAACCCTCCCGCGTCCGAGTGTTCACCGTCCGCGATCTCCGCCGAGGCAGAACTATTCCCGACTAGACCGTTAGTCGAGCCGTTCTCGTGTCCGACACTCGATCCGTTGACGCTCCCGTGGCTGGTAGCCCCCCCAAGGCCGTAAAACTCCGCGCTCCCGGCAGACGCTGGGATGCGGATGCCCCATCCGCGCCCCGGCGTCCTGACCGGCGTCTCCGTCTGCGACGAGCTCGCCGCTTCCGCCGAATACGCCGGGGTAACCACATCCACGCCTTCGCCACCAGTCCCGCCCTGAGCCCGGTCCGTCTGCGCGCCCTGCTGCTGATCCGCCTCGCCCACCGGCAGAGACGCGTCGAAAACCGGCGCGGGTGCCGATGAAGTGGAATTCCAGGTGGCAACCCTCGCCGCGGCCATGGGGGGTGCGGGGGTGCCCTTGGTCACGGGCCCCGTCTTCGGCGGGGTCGTCCTGTGCTGCTGCTGCAGCTGCGAGGCTCTCCTGCCGCCGGAGAGCCGCGCTGAATTCCTCCGACTCCTTCGGTCCGCGCTTCCCTCCGCCCGCCCATCCGATCCGCTCTCCCCTCCGCTGCTAGCTTCCGAGTGCTCCGCTCCGGCCGAGACACGTGCTCCGCCGACTCCCCCCCTCGACGAGGTCACCGAGTACGCGGAGCGCTCTTCGTGAGGCCGGCCGAGGAGCTTCGACACCGCCTCCGCCGTCGCCGCCGCTCCGGCAATAAGCATGTGGTTTCCCGAGCCAGACTTGGACCCCGACACCGACGGCCGGCGGCGGGATTTCTTCCCGGAGCCCACCTCATCCGCCGAGGTGCTTCCCGTCGACCACTGCCGCCTGTGCCCGGGCCCTTCTTTCGAACTTGAGTTTTCCCGGGAAACGTGCGGTTTGCGCGGGCCGTACGTGAGCGCTTTGGTCGTCACCTCCTCGTCGGCACTGTCATCGTCGTAGTGGTTGTGCCTGCTGCTGTTTGTCGCGAACACGCGTTCGCGCTCTCCGCGGTCCCCGCCAAAGTCGGACTCGCTCTCGCCGCCGGACCGCGCAAAGTCCCCTCCTCCCCCCCCGCCGCCTCCCCCCGACGCCGACGCCGATGCCGACGCCGACCCCACCGCGGCCGTTCTCGGCCTGCGGCCCGACTTCCCCGTCTTCTTTGAGGCACCGGCATCCGACCCCCCTGCCTTCACCTTGCGAACGGTGATCACTGCCGGTCCCCCCGCACCCTCCCCCACGCCCACATTCCCGGTGCCGCGTTTCCCCTTCCCCTTCCCTTTCCCCTTCCCCTTGCCTCCAGAGGACGCCCACGCCCCCGCTCCATCCTCCCCGAACATCGGCTTGGTCAGCACCTTCGTGCCGCCCGCTCCGTTGTTCCTCCGGCTGGCGTGCCTGCTCAACATCGCGTCCGAGCTCGCCCTCAACTTGTCCGCGTCCCTCGAACCCACCCCGAGGTCCGACCTCGACCGCGGGCTGTTGCTATCAGGACCTCGGAAGCTCCCTCCTCCCCCTCCTCGGTGGGGCGCCGTCCCGTGCGCGACTCGCCCGGACCCTCGGATCCGCTCGCTGCCGGTGTTAAACGACGACGACCGCTTCCTCTGGATGCGGTGTTGCCGTCCCCCAACCGACCCGCTCACGCTCTGAGCTCGCTGGGGGCCCCTCAACGCTGAAGCCCCAGCGGAGCTCGACTGGGGGGGCCCAGCCCCGCGGGCCGCCAGTCCCCCCCTCTCCCCCGCCCTGCCTCGCGCGCTGTTCGCCCGCCTCGTCTCTGAACTGAACGAGGTCACCCGGTTTTGTCGGCCTCCGTCAAACTGCTGCTGCTGCGCCGCGTTTAGGACGCGGTCGTTCCACCGCCCGTCCTCCGAGCGTGTTCCGCCAAGGCCTCTCTCGCTGCCGTGCTGGCTAAGAGGACCCGGCGCGGCGGTTCCCAGCATCTGCCGCCAGGTGCCCCGCGAGTCCGCACGAGCACCGTGGTGGTGGCCGCCGGGCTCGGATCGAGCCATGCCGGCCGCGCCGCCGCCGCCACCGTGGGTGCTTCCGCCTGTGGCCGTGAGGGTGTGAAGAGGCTCGGGGGCTTCTAGGTGGCGTTTGCAGAGGGGGCAGACGATGTGCGTATTGCACCACTTGTTGATGCACGCTTTGTGGAAGACGTGGAGGCAGGGTAGAAGGCAGAGGTCGGCTCCTTCTACGTAGGCGCTGGGGGTGACAGGGGGGGAAGGGGGGAGGGGATTAGTGACATGAATGGAAGGAAGGAAGGGAGAAAAAAAATGGCATGCAAGAAAGGAATGACGGAAAGGGAAGGAAAAGAAGGAAACAAAGCAAGGTATTGAGAGATAACCAGATGAAGGAAGACAGGAAGGAATGAAGGAAGGAATCAACATAACGACAGAAAGGAAGGAAACACTGAAAAAGACGGACATCAACGTGAACAACATGCCAAAATGCATCAATAGCAGCGGCAGGAAACCACCCCAGCCGGGTGCCGCGGCTCCCACGGCTTGTGGCATCACCCTGGATAACTTATACCGTTAGTACCTGGTACCTGCCACCAGGTAGCTGACAGCGATCGTATTGACCCATTCCAAGTCCCTTAGACCTGGTGCTGAAGAGGGTGAGCGATAGGCAACCACCACCCCCAGAAACGCCCAACCCTGGGCGATTTTCCACTACTCATTATGCCGTTGCGCGAAACGCCGATCGGACTGAGAATAAGCGTAGTATGGCTGTCACAAGGAACTTCTGCAGCAGGATGTTTGCAACTATCGTCAACTATCATTTTGGGTGCGCTGGTGGCAGGCGGACGCCTAACGAAACGAAAAATGGCTTCCTAATTATTGGCATTGTAAGAAAAAAAAAAACCCGCCCCCCTTTTCATTAAATATATGTAATAGATGGCCTCGGTGGGCACCGACGTCGTAAAACATTGTACGTATATTGGGGTTGGCGTTGATTGGCAACGGCGCTATAAAACATGCCAATCACTGCGCGTTCTAGACAACAAGGGAATCGTTTTTTCTTCTTTTTTTTTTTGCGGTCCCCAGGCGGTTATCGAGTAGATCATTTTGTGCGGGGTGAAGGACCCCAACTGCGCACAAGGGGAATCATCACATCACGCAGGGTGAATATGGTACGGCACCCACGAGGCAGTTACATAGTAATAACCATTGCTGTCTCTGAAGTGGCCGCACCAGAAAACAAAGTAACTCATTGGGGCTGTCATGAAAAAACAAGGAAGTAGGCACAAGGTGCCGACGTCCGTCTTACGAGCGGTTCTTGGAATGATGCAGTTCACCCTTCATGCGACTCGCCGAACACCTCACGGCGCTTCGCCCTTGGTGCAAGCAATGCCTGCCTGGTTGATGGAAACCCGACGTGCTCCGTCCTGGAATAGCAGGGATGCGAGGGTCTATGATCATACGAACATGGCCATGCACAAGCTGAGTACCCCCCCTTCCTTGCCCCACGGCATTTCGCTCGTGAAAAGTTACATTGCAGCACACAACTGGTATCAATAGATGACAAACGTCCCACCTTGTAACCACGCAAAATCAGCAACTATCCTCTAACTCACATGTTGCACAGGGGACAGGAAGGATCAGCTCCGTCCATCATCAGCTCCGACCCTCGCTCGGATCCAAGACTGACACCATCGTCCGTGACGGCTGTGAACATCATCTGCACACCATCAGAGACGTTTTTTTTTAGATAGAACGGGGGCGAGGGTGGGGTTAGGAGTGGGGTTGGCGTATTGCGGATGGGGATAGAGGTGGCGGTGCGGATGGGGATAGAGGTGGCGATAGGGGTGGGGGCAAGGAGTGATCCCCCCAGCGGTCTTTGCGTCACAGAAGCAAAAGACGGTGCAATGTGCTTTGGTATCATAACAGGAACGCATCGTGACGGAGACACCAGGCGTGTCACAGAAAAAACATCTGCAGAACTGCGGGAGTTCAAACGGTGACCGCCGGCAGGGACAGCTCGCGCTATCGGTACCACGGGAACTGACCAGCTAGCGTTAGATTGCGAATACACTTGACTTAAAAATGACACTCAGCGTGTATAAAAGTACGTGGAAATGTGGTGAGCTTTGTTTTGCCCATCCGCCGGGAAAAAAAACTAGCAGGTATAGAACTAAACGTAAATACTAATCTGCGCTATATCACAGATATGTATCAGAGAAAGACTTGTAAAGTACACGGATCACGCCAAACGAAAGTACACGCGGCAGGCGACGTGCCCACTCAAGCATTTCAAGACTCAACATTGACAACGACACACCACGTACGCAAAAATACGTACTAACCTACCGGTATCACCATAACGGCGACCAAATCAACAGCAACAAAACAAAAAGGTGACCGCCGACCAACATCACAATACCTTTCTTTCAAAACCATAAAAAGGAAGAACAAAAAACGAGTGCCAGGCAAGTTTCGCTGGCCCGCGGAAAAAATAAACGACAGCATGCCCTGCACGCCTCGCGCCATAAGCGGGCGCCGCTCTTTTTGAGCGCTGTTTCGGCATTTCGACACTTTGCCATCCTCGAACGCAAAAAAGCAGCTGCAAAAAACAACGGCAACAGCAGCCACAACAACAATGACAACACCAGCACCAGAAACAACGAAACGCCAGATGAAAACATGTAGGCCACCACCGTCCACATTCACACATCAGCAGCAGCCCACCACCAGCAGAGCAGCAGCACTATTATAATCTATAGCAGCGGTAACGGCAAGTGCATCTACCGAATTGGAACCATTCATGTCTCGCACAACGCGTGATCGTCACGCCTGGCAGAGAGCAAATACGGTGCCGTCCAAAAATAAAAAATAACAGCGGTATAACCATGAATTGAACAACTCATGCCTACAACTTGCACAAGAGCACAACAGGGACATCACAGCATGACAGCGAAAGCGCGTCAGAACCTTGTCAGAACTATAAACTACCTGGTACCTTGTACCTGGTTTAATACATAGTTTAAACACCTAAAAACCTGGCACAAATGGTAAGTACCTGGTTGTTGCCTCACATTAACTCTTGTCAAACATCTATTAATCGAGTCCGTGGTCACACGAAGGTGCTGGAGCCCTAGGAAGATCCGAAAAACCAAATGATGACATGTACTAGGCACCAACCACCCTCGGCGTAACGGTTCATCCCTTCCGCCCGCTACCGAGGGCACCAACACCTCAACCATCCGTATCATCAACAATACGTCAAGAAACGTCCTAAAATGAAAAAAATAAGAAAAACAATACGTGTGTACCTATCGTATAGTTTAATGTGTGTGCTGCAGATTAAATTGGTTCTTTCTTCACGACATACCAAATACTCCGTATAATAATTGAACACCCAGTGTTCATCCTGATTCTTTATCCTAGAGATTGCAGATTCTGTGGTCATGAACTGCTTTTGAACCAGAGAAAACAGAAACAAAAAAAATTGAATAGGCGGGAGGCTTTGCCGACGATGAAATACCGCCACGCGCATACACATCATGCCAATCGCACACGATCAGGAAAACGAATGGAATCTCAGCGTACCGGGTACGAACAACACAGCAAAAAAAACAAAGACAAAACTACAAACATACATACCTGGCATATCAGAATTAATGAGGACACACATCCAGCAATACGCGCGATCGGAGTATCACACACAACTTGCAAAGATGAGTTTCGACGAAATCTTCGGTCTCACAGCTGGAGGAGTGTATTTGTATTTTAATAATATTCGTACCAGAAGGACTTCTGGAATGGGACCTAAAACAGACCAAACAGCTGTCTGTGCAAGACAGACGCTATTATAAATAATGGGAAACAAATGAACCATCGCTCTCTTGGATGTCCTCTCTCTCCAAACGAGTCGGGAAGCTGGCCACACGGTCTGCCACCTCCTTCCCATTCCCGTCGACATCGGGCTCCGATGTTAGTGCTGCCGCTGTCGCCCCCCCATCCAAAAGCAAAGCAGCAAATATATACCAGGTACCAGCTAAAGCACAGGTCCCATGTGTTCGTCAAAATATTGACCTGCTACACGACCCGCCAGTTCTCTCTGCTTTCAAATGACAACGGCATCAGTACCGCTGCCCCCCCCCCCTCCTTCTCGCCCGGCGTCCTCGTTAGCAAGCCGTAGCCAGCTCTTTTCCACCTCGGGCCTGTGCCACCTCGCCATGAAACCGTCTGCCGCCATGACGATTCCCCGGTAGCACTGGCTAGCCTTTAGCCGCCGTGGGCCAAAGTATCGCCTCTACAGCGTATGATACCCCGAACAAAGGGGAGGGTTTCGATCCCTCTTGGATATCGCCTACCTGGTACCAGGCACCGGGCCCCACGGACGAAAATGAATACTGCAGTCTATGATAGCAGTGCTCGTAACCGTAATAATAAGATGATAAGGCCTTGCAGCCACTATGTACCAGTATTTCAGAAGCAATAACGCAATACGATCTGCCGTTCTACGAACCTATATAATCATTTTATACAGCGGCACCCATGTACTGTACCCCATACCAGCCCGTACCAGGTACGCAATATTAGTCACTACAAAACCGATGAGAGGACATGCACGAGGGTTTGATGGTTTGTTTCCTTGCGTCTTTCTGCATTGTGTTTTGTTGTTGTAAAAGTAAAAATACACTCCAGCTGTGAGATTGAATATTTTGACGAAACTCATCTTTGCAAGCTGTGTGATACTCCGATCGCGCGTATTACGGGTTGCGTGTCCTCAAGGTTATAGGTCGGCGACTCCCCTTGGAACTACAGTGTAGCTTATCAGGGTCAACAGGGTGATGTTCGTCAGTGTGTGCGCGGAAACTATAGAACCCGTTTTTGAGGGGGACAAGATCTGACAGCTGTGGAAGGAAATGCATCAGTTTATCAAGTGTATCCTGTAAGTCGAATAACCGGTGAGGGGAGGGCGGAGTTTTTAAGGGTGTGGGGGGCTGGGTTTGAACAAGAGGGAGCGGCGGGCGGGGGCGGGCGGGGCAACTCAATCTGTGCGTGAAAACTATAAAAATCCTCCTAGGGGACAAATCTGACGGTTTTGCAAGGAATGAACCACTTTATCACGTACATCCTGTAAGTCGTACAACCAGTGAGGAGAGGGCGGAGTGTTTTTGCTTTTGTTTCTTCGTTTATTTTTTTGGACTTGTTTCTAGCAGTGCTATTCGTACCCGGCACATCGATAGCTATTTCACTTTCCTCTGTTCTTTTGCGTCTTGTGTTTTTGGTGTCTTTTTTCACAACAAAACGGAGTGTGACTCGTGTGACCACAAAATCTGCATCCATCAAGGAGCACAAGTAGGATGAAGCAGGAGGGGCACAGGGCGTGTTGGTTCTCTACGCGGTGAAGCCGTTTTTTTTCTTTTCTTTTCTGTTCAAATCGTCATTCTTCACGCCGTTGGGTACAAAGGAAAACGGTTTAACGTCAAGACACCAAACTCTGCAAAACCTAATATGTATACGTATAATTGTCATTTTGCCTCTTCTTTCGGACGCATCACTTCGTGCTCGCACCTTTACCCGAAACGTCAGATGGGGTGGGCACAATTCGACCCTTGGGGTCACGTTGCCCGAGGTTTGGGCGCGATCCGTGCCGTGTGTCGCGCGTGGCAAGCCTTTTGAACAATTTTGGCCTTGGGCATATTTAAGGCAAATCCACGGGTTTCCCCAACATCCAGCATAATGCGCGCGCACAAAGGGCATGCCTTCTTGATGGTTTACCCTTGGCGCGCGTACCAGACACAGGTAACGTTCGGTCTGTTTCTTGCCCTCTAATGAACACAGCCATGAGCACAGTCAACACGAAGAGAGCACAACGTTAAAAAACTGCAGCCCAGCAGCAGCAGCAGCAGCAGGTAACAACGTGCGTGTGTGGCACATCCATCTGCGCCGTACTGTTGTGGCTAGTTGGTTTTTTCGGGGCCTGCTTCGTGTATGTAATCGATTACTTGTCTTTTGCTGCTCTGCTGTGGGCGGCATCGCCATTTTGGACGAAAATATTGGGACCGTTCGGATTCAAGACTTTTATCAATTGTCACATTATAGTTCCCATCATCAATAAATTTGTGTTTCTCCCCCTCCGCGAGCACACCCAGTCATGTATCGACGACAGTGGGCATGCAAATAAGACAGACAACGCTGCAATCGTGCCCAGCAGCACAAGCAACAGCAGGCAACATCATCATGCGCGTGTCGCCTTCCCGGAGGGGAACCTTGTACAGTTGTATAGTTTGTTCCCCTCGTATAGTTGTATAGTTGTATAATTGTAGCAACAACGCATTACTCGTAGCAGTACTCTGCAGATTACTATTCCGCGCATACACATGGTGCATTTTACATACTTTCAAGATGTGTTATCCCCAATCGTGTATTCAGCGGAGAGGCGCAATTCCAAACTTGAAAGGGCGCGTATGGTATCTGCAGCATGGTATTCAATACGCCTCCAAAAGGGAAAACCATTCACGACCACGCTTCCCGGTAACCAAAACCATGCCAAGTATGAATATCGTATCATAGAAACACAATTCCCGAGAGGGGTACACGTACCTTATCACATATTCGAGAAAACGGTTGACATACCAGGTACTTCGAGTATTTAAATTACATACCTGGTACGATACCCTATAAAACCCTAGCCCAATGTAAAGCAACCAACCAACCACTGTAGGGTGAAACCCCCTTCGTCTCGTACACAGCCTGCGTCAACCATTTTCTCGAATGTGTAAGCTCAACTGGATATCCTACTCCGGCGCTGACCGAAGCTTGACGCCTACCGTGTTCCATTTCACCCCCGTCTCCGCGCAACCTGCAATGCAAGCGCTATTTTGGTATATTTTGGTGTATATTGCTAAATTTTGGTATATATTGCTATATTTTGGTATATATCGCTATATGTTGTTGTTGTTGTTGTTGTTGTTGTTGTTGTTATTGTTGTTGTTCCCACACTAACTCGCATAATCAAGTTCGTGGTCACCGGGCAGGCTCCAGTCACTCTGGAGTGGAGGAATACCCCAGGAAAAAAACACAAACAAAACAAGAAGTGGTACATGATACGCTGTGCGAGCATTTGTATCTGGTATCAAACGACACGAATAATACACAAGTAATGTCGATATGATGCCGATATATCGCAAGACATCCTACAGAAGCGATATCGATACGATAATCTGTCGGAGCGCAAAAAACCAGAAAACGCACATATATCTGGTACCTGGTGTATACGGAATGGAAATGTCAGTATCATCTTTATGTCTCGCGCGATTGGGTCGTGTCGGAGGCGCTCGGACTGTCACTATGTCAGAACAGTTAAGTGAACGCGCCTCCGACACGACCCAGTCGCGCGAGACATAAAGATGAGGAGGAGACACTAAAGGAGAGAGGAGACACTAAA
This sequence comes from Undaria pinnatifida, assembly GCA_012845835.1. Taxonomy (NCBI): domain Eukaryota; class Phaeophyceae; order Laminariales; family Alariaceae; genus Undaria; species Undaria pinnatifida. Next base: position 14,336,441 of record JABAKD010000013.1, read on the forward strand.
GGAGACGCCATTAATAGTGGGCAGGGCAGCGCACGCCGAAATGCTCTCAGAATCTTGCTGCCGTACAGTGATGAGCAAAATCGGATATCGGTGACGATATTGACGACTGATGACGATGGTGCAGTCACAATGATGCTACGTGATACCTGGTATATTATAAAAATAAAATTACACTCCAGCTGTGAGATCGAAGATTTGTCGACACTCATCTTTGCAAGCATGACATATCTACGTCATACCAGTATAACCGATCGCCCCGGTGGCGTATCAGGATACCTTTGGGACTGGTATATAGATCAGTTTCGAGAGTTTGAGTCCCCCCGAGTGCATACTCGTAAAAGTTCGCGGGGACTCTTCTTTGCGCACATTTTGACTTGCGGAAAGCGCGAGAGCGTGAGTTACCAACACTCGCTGAAAAATCGACGAGCAGTGGGATTACTGAACCCTATGCGCGACAAAATTAAAGGCAAAAACCGGGGGGAAAAGGGACGACAGCTGTGACTACGGAAGCTGGAAAGTAGATGTGCGCGGAGGAAAATAAAATACGGGTAAACACATATCGTAACACATACTGGTACACGTCATGGGATTCGCCTCTTGGCTGCCCACTGGTTGTCGTCATTCAACAGATAACACCAGGTACTGGTGTGGTTCATTGCATGGCCAGATCATTCTGATATATTGGCAACGTGTATTTGTCTCTCTCGTAGTTTGTGACCACAGAGCTCGTCTCTAACGTATGCATCGGCACGGACACTGCTTATGCTGGATGTAGATAGGTGGAAACATCAGTTCAACATAAACAACACACACTGGTACGAAATGACAAGTACAGAAAGAATGTACGAACCAGGCACGTGGTAATTCGATATACCAGTAGCACCGAAAGTATTTACCAGGTACCTGGTATATACTTTCTGTACTACTGGTATACCGGTACCCGGCAGAGAAAACACTTCAATGCTGTGCAGCAGTACCCGAAACCGGCACAAGTACCGTATATGTTCAACAGGGACGGGGGGGGGGGTTATGACGTAGGATACGCTGAGCGGGTTCCACGACTAGAGCTACAAACCAGCAGCAACAGTAGGAGCAGGAGGAAGCACATGAAAACCGTCCAAAAACGAACCACAAGCAGAGTAAAGTACTTCTGCTGTTGACTCTGTACCCAATACCTGGTACGAAATACAAGCGTGACCAAACTACATGCATATATAGTCAGATCGTTAGACGGTCAACGGCCGCAACAGATGGATCCTTCATGTCCCCGTCGTCGTTTATGTAAACCTGGCCCACGTACGAGTTGCCACTATCAATTTCAGGGATGTGCAATACCGGCACCAGGCTCTCATCGGTTGTCGAAAATCCAACGCTATCTGCAGCAAGATTACTGTTTAGAGTTTTTCGGTGTTGGCCCCTGGTGGAAAACGCCTCCTCCGTATATACTGGAAACCCTATGCCCTCTCCTATTATTTTTTTCTACTGGAGACCGCAAAAAATGCTTCTGTTCTTACGAGCGGTTTCCACATTGACCGTTTCTCGGTTTTACCGTTGTGTCCGTTCTTCTTTTTTTCGGTTACCTAATCAGTTTCCGCAGGGCTGTATTAGGCGGGTGTTGCGCTCCGCTGTCGTTGCACGTTCGCCTGTGGAAGATGGCTGGTGTGCTAGAGAGGACGGGTGCGGCGGGCATAGCCGCGACACGTAAGGTCTGAAACCCGGGGATGGACGTTAAACGCCCCCGGGATCTCTATTAAAATCTCGCATATCTATGATACCATATACAGGCGTCACTAAGTATCACCCCCCCCCCATGTTTTGAAACTGTATATTGCTGCTTTCGACTACCTGGTAGACTGCTGTACATACATACACTACATGTACAGCATAGATTCACTAGTAATAGTGTACAAGTATGACATCATACAGGGCATGCAAAACGTATGGCTTTGAGGGCACATCGCTCGGATGTCGATGTCATCTCGGTTGATCGTCATCATCATCACAATCATCACGAGGGGTAGTCGTGGCCTCCGAAGCAGCCTTTTTAGTGAACGACCAACACACATTGGTGAACGACCAACACACACGCACAATCCAATTCACTGCTGGACAGCAGCAGCGAAGATCGACAGTCAGTCAGCCAGTCCATAGCAGACCACATGTCCACACAAGCTTCCCTCCGCCTGGATCACTGGTGACTGACACGTCGAGCAACACGCGAGCAAGACTCTTGGACGCGCCATAAGCCGTCATGCTGGTGACTCATCACTGACATGTACTATTAACACCATGGTGGACAATTCCACGCCGTAATCCTAGCTCCGAGGCCCTCATCACAGCCGTTTTACACTGCAACAAAAATCCCACACAAACTCCAAGCAGTTTGTTCCCACAAAACAGGGCTGCTTGGATACGGCAGTAAAACAGTGGTGACGGGGTTAGCACTGCGTTTTTTTCGTCTTGTTCGTCTCTTCTTGTTTCTTCGATTTTTACCGCAAGTAGTCGGGTGTGGTGGCTTGCATCGTTTTTTTGCTCGCGTGATCACTACGGTTGGCATTGGCATGGACAAATCACCTTGCTGTACTTGCAACGTGTATCTCTGTCTCGCAGTTTGTGACCACAGCAGCAGTGGTGGCAGAGCTCGTCTCTCTAGGAGGCATCGGCACAGCACTGGTTGTGCTGCATGTAGATGGGTGCAAATATCAGTTTGCTGTGAATAACACACACACGTTGCGGTAGAGCCGCCTCTCACAGCAGTAATAATATCAATAGTACCGTTGGATTATTGTTTGGGGTACAGTAGAGAAAATTTCGTGGAACTTGGTGCGGCCCGTGTAGCCACATCGCTGGACTCCCTATAACTATTACCAGGGCACCCCACCGAAATCGGGGGATTTTTGTGTGCCACACCTTTGGATTAAAACTGCGCAAACACGTACTTTAGATTACCCACAAGCCCCAACCCCCACCCCCACCCTCACCCCTGCAGGTATCGATAAAGGAAATGTCCCGAAAGAAATGTCCCGCAAAAATGCGACTTGTAAAGATTTTATTGGTCGACCACATTCTATCCTACACGACAAAATAAACCATTCTTCGGATTCCGTTACTTTACCGTAGACACTATTTCAGCGGGGCGAAATAGCTTGTTTACTATTGTTTACGCAGATACGGACTAATGCACTCCCGTTACACACCGTGGGTAGCCCGATGTAAGATAGCCCCGCGCTACAAGCCGAACAATGCGCTCGTAAGGCCACGGGGATCGCACAGGAATATTTTGAGTAGGAGTTCGTATGGAGGCATTTCGCGTACATATAAAACCACTTGAAAAATAGAGTACGGCATCTGCAAACAAGATACTTACGCCGACATTTTAGAAAAAATGTAGCGAAAATTCAACAATACAGAGCTTTTCAGGTGTTTACAGCCCTCTTTTTCGACACCATAACTTCCTACCCCTCACTTGTTTACCTCTCTCTTCTACAAAGGCCTACTACAGAAATATAAACAGCGTTATATCATCCGCCTGTTGAGCAGCAAGCTTTGGGTGAAAACCGTTTTTCATCGGTGATGTACCCATTGTATTAGGCTCTCGCGCGTGAATTGACACATTTAAGCGATTTCGGTGGCTTTTGGTGTTGCTGGCTCGCAAGTTCGAACTCACGAAAACATCTCGTGAGTCGCTTCTCCCTCAGTTTCGCGGGCCGTGGTTGCTTGAAGGGAGCTAGCTGTAGCTGCCCGCTAGTGAAGCGCATAAGTTCAGTTGGGGGTCGTTTTTTGTCTCGTTTTGTATACCCCAATTTTCGATCACTGCAGCGCCTCAAAGTCGAGGTGTGGACCTATGCTGAGCGAGGGGAACCGATCTGAAGAGACTCACAAACATCTGTGGATGAAGAACTCTTGACCCTGATGTTTGCTAACCCTAAGCCATGAACCAGCCGAAGTTCTACACGCAGCGTGTTTACCTAGCCATGTGTTTTATTGTTCCGACAAAACAACTAGATATTAGAACGAAAAAAAGTAACAGCAGTTCACGTTTTCAGGTCTGTACAGGCAGGCCAAAAGGCGACAGGCTGAAACAGAAACCGTGAGTGTATATTTATGAAGCTCAGGCCAAAAGGCGACCGGCTCAAAAAGAAAACGTAGAGGTATGTTTATAAACGTGCTGGTACGTGAATCACCTTGCCTCACCAAATTCTCAAAAACGTCCCTGAGCTTTGCCCGCAGTGCCAACATAAACAAAGCAAAATCCTGCCCACCACCAAGACGATTCTGCATTTTAACAGAGCACGCAGACTAACCAACATCTAGCATAGCCCGTAGTACTATGCGCACATACCACTGTAATCGTTCTGCACAGGAGGGTATAAATACTGCGGCTCACTTTTTTTTTCTCTCCCATTTACTATCCTCGCACTACTCTCGCGCTCCATCCCAGTAGACTCAGACCCGGGGTCACATAGCGGGCCCTCCTCCCCCCTCCCCACTACGGTACGCGCCTTCAGACTTCATCGCGAAAAAAATCCAGCGCCTTATTCCCTCGTCGACTCGCGTCGAATATTACGGTTCACCGCGGTACCGTATAAAACGTCTGTCCAGTCACCGCCACTATGACACAGCACGATCGACGAAATCACAGCATTAACAGCCATTGGGCAAACGGCCGCAGACGTTACCCGGTATTCTACCACACCTACAAGGCACGGGGCGCAGGTGAACGGTGAGAGGTGCAGGGTCCAGCCCGCAGCACACACTGGTGTTCCGTCATAAGCCCATTGTCTAGTATTTAGGGTGGAACACGGCGAGGTAGCAACCCCGCCGACGACTTTCGAAACTGATGTTCTCCACGACGAGGGAGGGAGTGCGAACCCTGAGCGAAGCACTTACGGCAAGATCTCGGCGAGAACTCGCCAAAAGGTCTGCCCGAGATGTTCACTTCCCAAAGCCACCATTACCATCCACGTTGCACGTGCCCCTACGTGGCCGCCTTGTACTTGGCACAGGAGAAATTGGGTTAATCGTCGCAGCGGGTATGGCATATTACGTGATATACAGGTACTGCTGCCGTCATCCACAAATCCGACCTTTGCTGTTCTTACTCTTGTCAAGATACTAGAGAGAAAGTTTGCCTGTTTTGTGGTCAACTCGCTCCACCAAAAACACACGAAAAAACACCCGACAAACCAAAAACACAGTCTACCCGTACTCAGCTTAACCCCTTCAGATCCCGAAAACATCTCCCTATACTAACTCCAAGTTACTAATCCCCGGAAATTGTCTTCCGCTGGAAAACGGGTTAAGCGCTGTTCTGTGCGAAAAAGAAAGTCAAGGTAAACAAAGAGTACTGCTGCTCTACTACTTGCTGCATAATACGTTCAACGAACGCTCTTGATCGGTCGCGCCGCGGCACTTACCGCAAGCGAAGAGACCAGAAAAAAAAACAAGATATCCCACGTCCATCATCACTCAAACCTATAAAACGGCACAACAACTACAATAATACACAAGAGTGTGTCAGTGCCGCTTCTACATCTCAAGACAGAATTACAAGCATTACCCGGGAATTGGCACATACTCTACTGGCACGGAGTTCGGAGTACATCGAACGGACATAGATGGCTATTAATAGAGTGTGGTATTACCAGTATTTAGGACTGCAATGTGTTGATGTGAGAACAGCAACAACGCATCATGAGTGTAGAGTACAAAATACCTAACCTTGAGAGTATATTCGGGCATACAAAAGAACACCAAGTACCGAATACCCATGGGCGTTCGTGATTATGATGCGCACACTCCGTCTGTCGTACCGAGAAGCTTTAACGGATATCTATCATACACCAGAATCGCCACAATCACCCCCTATTCCTTTCCCATTACCCGCTTCTCCGCTTCTAGTCTACAAGAAGCTGCGCTTGGTGCGCCAGGCAGGGCTGGCCAGTGACTTCGGTAAATGCGCGCATTATAAACACCGACCAACGTCGCGAGCGCGATCCTACACATCTGCCGTATCTCCCGCCACCTACTATTACGTTACTACATGGTAGTTTTTTTTTGCATTTTCGCTTCACGTCCCATCACAATCCGGGCCAGATACAACACGGGTCTGGCTTGGCCTACACGAGCTCGTCAATCTCGCGCAAATTTTCTCGGTCTCCCCGCTCTCTCTTTCACGTATTTCTGAATTTGTGAGATCTTCCGTCGTACGTGATAGCGTTCTTGAAACAAAGCAAACAAACGTACATATCTTATTATAAAAATAAAAATACACTCCAGCAGTGAGATCGAAAATTCTGTCGAAATTCATCTTTGCAAGCTGTGTGTGATACTCCGATTGCGCATCATAGTATCCCATGAAATGGACAAGTTCGCCGGAACTCATCTTTGCAAGCTATAATATGTATGTACGTGTCCTAATTTGATCGCGGGAGTCGATTTGTGGGACGAGCGCAAGCTTCCAAACGTTTCCATTGTTCAATCTGCTGCTCTCAGGCCAAATGTTCACAGTATATCGTATACATACTGTAGTATTAAAAGTACTCGTTCGCTCACCTCTGACTTTTCGTACTTGAAGTCCGTGAACTGCGCCTTTCCCTTGACCGACACCCCGCGAACCGCCGTGTGGTCCGGTATGGCCGCATAAAGGGTCGCGATGTCCTGCGCGATCTGGGACTGATCTTGCAATTTCTGGTCCCCGCTGAAGCAGTACTGCAAGAAAAAAATGCAACGTCAACCGCCCATCCATCCGCGCATCCGTCCAACCATCCATGCATCCATCCATCCGTCAGAGGGGAGCGGTGGAGCCGGAACACCGTAAAAACGAGAAACGGGGCGCGGGGGGGGGTGATGGTCGAAGTCGCGCTTAGCAACGAGCAAGCGCGCACATTATCGCTATCAGATTAATACCGTAGTTGGTGGTATTATACCTCCTGATACTTACACACTAGAACCTAGTAGTTTGGTGTTAGCATGTTTGGCTATTCATGTACTGGTACCAGTTGTCCTGGATCACCTCTCGCTCGACAACAACACAACACCACTCCACGTGACGACCACCATCGACAGCCAAACACTCCGACCACCACTAGCACACATGCTGCTGCTCAGCTGTTCGAGGTTGATCCTGGTGGTACGTGGTGTTCGCCGGCATGGACAACCTACTTGCTGCAAAATAGGTAAAGGGTATCCTGCATCACAAGGGCTCCGCAGCGCGCGGCGGACGCGTGAAACAGGGACACACCGCAAGCAAGCTACGCAAAGGAGGCAAAGCGGGTCACGCGTGTGGCAGAGGTCGGAGACACTATTGAGAGGCCTTGTTAGACCGCGTTTGTTAACACTGCAGAACTAATCACGTTAGCCGTAGCGCTAACGCGGAGTGGGGAATGATACTACCAGAGACGGGCAAAACTGCACCACTTAACTCGCATAGACACCTTTTACATACTGTATATGTGTGTTGACAACAGGTAGCACAACATAAACAGTCAGCTAACGTTGCGTCCATGGAACAGCTGTTTACCAGGTAATCAATCAATGCTTTTGCATGATACAGCTAACAGTCGTCGTCCCTGGCGGCAGTGCTGTTGTGTAACTGCTCCCCCACACGTCAACACTCGTTCGTCAGCCCCCTACAAAACTGCTGCACTCCTTTTGGTCCAAAACATGCTGGTATTGAGCATTGCCGCACACAGGATTCCGCGGGCTTACATACGCATCATAAACTATCGATTAAACGCGTACAAAGCGTCACACAGCACCACCAGACTTCGTAATACTTGATAATACCTGGCACCTACCTGCTAGCATCGTGGCTATGGTACAATGGCCCCTCGCTTCCCGACCCGCGGGTTGCAACTCAAAAAGGAACGCTTCAGGTACATGATCATCACAGCGGCACGTCTGCCGGTTTTCATAGCACGACAACAGCACCAACACACAGGACACAACACCAACCGCTCCATGTAGCTTAAACACGACAAACAGCTTCAGATACGATTTCAAAACAATTTACGAGCGGCTCGATTTTTCAAGCACAGAGAACGGACTATCTATACCTTCGGCGGATGCTAATACCTGGTAACCCTTATGGGACTTGAGTCCCCAAAAATATCGAAAAAAAAAGAGACCATTCTATAAAATATACATTGTAGCATAGACGATTCTACAACGTATACATAGCATCCGCCGCATAGAGCAGCACGGGCTGCCATTAATAATGACATTGCTACAAGGCCTTGATAAAATAGTCTATATTGATTAAAGGGTAAGGAACGTGCCATATGTGCAGCGTAAAGGCATGCATTGCACGTATACTTGGTATATGACACGCGCGTAGCATGGCAATACTTGCACTGCTGTTTGCAAGACAACAGATATTCCTATGATATTTCTATAATACAAGGTCGATAAGACAGGGCGTTTGGGATTTTTATGCTAGCGTCGGTATACCTACAAATACCTGGCATATTCGTAGGCCCTAAAATAATCAACACCTATATATCAGAAATGTGACAAAATAAACGATTTTGTGGCACAAAGTATTCGTAGAGAGAGGGGTGGCGGAATGCGGGGGGGGGGAGGGCCATTGCCCTCGACAATGATCAAACTCAGATAAGGGATATTGTACCAGAGCTTTGTGCGGTATCGACTTCAATTCGATGGGAGTCGATGAGGGAAGAAAGGGCTGAAGTCTTTCGCGGTAAAAATGAAGGCGCAAGCCGTAGTAGGGAGGGGGGAGGAGATGCTGCTTAGTGATCCCGGATCTGAGCAACGTCTAGGCAGGGTGAAGGAGAAACAAAAGTGCGAACATGACTGTTACAAAAAATTTACAGCGGAAGAGCTGTGAGATTGAATACTTCGTTGAATCATATCTCTGCAAGTTGTGTGAAAGCAATACGTCCATCGCGCGTGTTACTGGGTGCTTGTACTCATCAAGGATATGGGGCGGCGACTCCTCTTAGAACAAGCTTGTACCAGGGTCAACAGGGTGATGTAAAATTAATCTGTGCACGGACACCATAAAACCCGTTATGCAGATGATATGAGCGACAAGGAAGAAACGAGAAAATGAAAGGTTTTGTTCGGGTACTTGGACCAAATACGGCAGCAAGTTATAAGTCTCGTGGTATGTTCAGATTAATAGAAGTGCAACATGGCCGCCGGTCGCCTGTACTACTATTGTGTGTGGTTACCCTCGAATTACACAATTAATTTAGTTGGTCCTGGAGTTTTAAAATATCACGTGGGTCCGACTTTGGGTTTAATCGCAAAAATAAATGATCAAGGTGTATTAATAGCAGCGTGGGTGGGCTTAATTCGGTGCGAGTGGACGAGGGGAGAAAGGGTTGGAGTCTCCTCGCGATAAAAAAAAAAGGTGCGTACCCCGTAGCTGGTAGTGTGGAGGTGGGAGATGAGCCTCCTTAGCGGCCCCGAATCTGAGTTACGACTAGGGAGGGAGAACAAGAAAAATAAAAGATGAGAAGAAAACAAAAGGGGTGAGCAAAGAACAAAAAACAAACATAAATGGCGCACTACAACATGGCATAGGGTGCATGTGCACGGTATGACGTGGTATGGTATCGTGTGGTGGCGCTATTGTTTTTAGTCGGTCAGTCAGTCAGTCCGCTATTAATAGTCAAGCCTTGTGTGTTTTGTAAACTTTCCAGCCTCTGGACAAGCCGTGGTCACAGGGGTCGTTTCTTTTCCCCCCCGGTTCTTGACTTCAATTTTTATCGCATAGGGTTCGGCAATCACACCGCTCGTCGATTTTTTATCGAGCGTTGCTGACTCAAGCTCTCGCGTTTTCCGCAAGTCAACATGTGCACCAGAAAAAGTTCCCAAGAGTATATACGAGTGCGCACTTGGGGGGATTCGAACTCACGAAACTGACCCATACTAGGCTCGAAGATATAACCTGATACGCCACCGGGGCGACCGGCTCGTGCTTACCAGATACTTGGCAACAGCAGTTCAACATCTTCCGAATTACAGCAGTACCGTACACCTTTGGTATACGCTGCTGTTACATTTAGCGGTACCATAATACCGTTATACCGTTTTGCAGCTTTGTCGGTTAAATATACCAGGTACATGCGTATACTATTTTCGATACTATTTTACACGTGCCCGATGGATTAGTAGGTTAATCTCGCACGTGCTGAAGTCAAGTACCAATGTCAAAGGTCGTGGCTTCAAGCCTACACCGCGTGCATACGAGCGGTCGTACGTATACGTATATGGACTTTTTTTGCAAACATTTTTTGACGAGCGGAAAGCGCGAGAGCGTGAGCTAGTATAACTCGACGAAAACCGAGGAGCATTAGAAGGCTTGAGAGTAAAGGGAATGCCGAACCTATTCTCGTAATGCGCGATATAAAAATCAAGGCAACTACCGGGGGGAAGAAGAGAAGACACCTGTGGCCTGTGACCACGGCTTGTCCAGAAGGTCGCTGAGGGCAAAAGCTCTTACGGTTGAGCTAAAGAGCAAAAGTGACGATTGAAAAAAAAAAAAAAAGAGAACGTGCCGTGCTGGTGGACAATGCCAACAAATCGCGGCATGTGCGGCCTTTACGGGCATTCATTTAACATGGCTGCAATTGCGATCACAGCAACACGCCTCGTCGCTGTTTGGTTTGGCACGCGTTTTGTAGGGAAAACATGTTACTCGTTCTGCTGCTGTATGAAAACATGCAGATGTCGGCACAGCAGCAGTAGTGCAGTAGTGCAACGACCATGTGTATGGGGCAAGCTGCTTTTTTGGGGATCCTGTGTGGATCTTGTTGGTAGCTTTAAAAGGGCTAAAACACTCCTGTATGGCCTTCCAGTTGAGAGAGAGGACATGGGGGCGGCTTTTAATGGTGCCGAGGGACAACAACATTTTCGTTCACAATGTCCACTATGCGCGATCCCGAAGACGGAAAACGTCTACTCGTAATCGACTCGATGTTTCATAATAATGTTTTACACGTGAACTATACCAGGTATCATATCCGGGGGGCAACATTTACAGAGGATATACACAGTAGTATTAAAGTATCGCACCTTTCGGTAAGCACCGTTCAAATGAAAAAACATGCTGTAGAGTATACCTGGTATACGAGTGCAGACGAAGTATCTGAAATGGAACACTTGAAAACCTTTTGGCTACATCGTGCTGCAAAATAATCCCACACAAATAAATTCCACGCACAAGCGCTCTGTCCCCCAAACACAAGCGCTCTGTCCCCCAAACGTATGTGTGCAATTCTACGAGTAAAGGGTTACGGTACGTACTACTGCTGTAAACCCGTCCGTTGGTCTGCTTGGTTTGCGTGTAAACTGTCTATGGGACTCTCTGGCCGACTACTTCCGTTGCCACTGCTGTCCCTGTCGCAATCTTGTTGTGCAAGAGTCACAGCTCACAGCCGGGCGGTCTACGTTACACAATTACCGGAGTACGAGCACTATTATTAATTCGAATATGCTATGTTTACATGGTAGACAGATGGACGCCAGCAGAACTCGACGCCAGAAGCAACTCGCTTCTGTCAAATTGCCAAGCAAATGTGAATAACAGACCTATGTCGTACGCACAATGTATGTAAATATTTAAGCTCCGTACGCTGTTCGAGAACCTGTTGGCTGTTGCCATTTGCTCAAATAGAACTCGTACACAGCGCTAACGAGTAGGTGTCCGACACCATCTGACACAAAGAAAAAGTTGACGAGAACACTGGTGTTAAAACAACGGCAACGTAAAACTCGTATAAGATAATCATCACCGTCAACTGTTTGTTGTATCGTACGAACCAGCGATACGACCAGGTACCAGTATAACTGCAAGGTCTGCCGGTCACCCCGGTGGCGTATCGGGTTGTCCTCGAGCCTGGTATAGGTCAGTTTCGTGAGTTCGAATCCCCCCGAGTGCAGACTCGTACGTACGTATAAATGCTTGGGGACTTTTCTTGTGCATGAAGTGACCCGCGGAAAGCCCGAGCGCGCGAGTTAGAAACACTCGATAAAAAATCGACAAGCAGGGGGATTGCTGAACCCTGTGCGCGATAACACAAAAATTGAAGGCAAGAACCGGGGGGGGGGGGGGGAAGGGCCGACGCCTGCGACCACGGCTTTTCCAGAAGCTGGAAAGTACACGTGTGGGAAAACAAAAAAGAAAATGTCCCGAAAATGTTCGTCATTTTCTTTTAGGTACTTTTTCCTCTATTAGCCTCTAGTGTTCTCCTTTTCTTGGAATTTGCTTCGTTTGCCGGCACGATATGCTGTAGTTACCACGTACTGTCACCAGTACTCTTACAGTACTACATGTCTGGTAGGTCATTGCCCATTTTTGTTAAATCGACACACGATGCGTATGAAAATACGTGGAAGTGTGGTGAGCTAAAGCTTTATTTTTCCCCATCTGCCGGAGGATTAAAAAAAAAAAAAAAAAGTCATTGCCCCTGAAATTACGGATTACATGCATTCTCTAAAAATATAAATATATAAAAATACAAATATCTTCATGATCATGAGTTGGAATCGGAAATGGCCGGACTGAAAAGCATGCTTCTCCGCATTGTGAAACGTTCTCGCAAGACAAGGTGGATCTTTTGGTGCGTGTGTCCCGTCACCGTGCACGCTGATATCGACTGTACTGGGGAGGGTCACGGCGCGAGCTAGTGCCGAGTGGTTCGAGAGGGTTGGCAGGATCGAGTATCCATGTTTAGGGGTTTCGACATATAAAGGGTGGGTTGAAAAAAGGGGCATTCATACATAATGCATGTGTATGCTCCTGCTGGAGAAGCACAATGCTGCTGTTGCTATTCGTCTGCTCCTGCTTCTACTTCAGTAGAACATACAGGGAGCCAGTACCTGGTACATACCAGCAATAGTGGCCAGATGATGTACGGTTGGTCGAGCATGGTCATGCTAAACGCGAGTCTGGTAGCGGATGCTACGGCTGTTGCTGCACGACCATTACGACGAGCGGTGTTCGCCGTTGCTGACCTGTGCCGCACTGCCATCAGCACAACGACAGCTGCGGCCGCTCTTGTGTGCTGTTGCTTGTTACTGGACGTATAATTATAATATGCATGTTATGTGTCGCAGTACGACTAGTATCTAGGTGCCGGGTACAGCCACCGACGGCTGGCCGAGCTGCATGTTACTGCTGTTGCTGTTGAAAGTTTTGCTACGCGTATAACTGCTGTTGCAGCTGCGGCTGTTAACACGACGTACGAATCCTACGACGAGCGAGCGTACATCCCACTCGGGAGTGTTTCTGTCGCCATATCCTTACCTACACGTCGGCCACTACGGGCATACGCGGAGGCCGCGGCGCCGCAGCCCCGCTTGTGTACTATCCGGTACTGAAGTGATATACTTATCGAACATAGCAGCAGTTGAGACAAAAATACTTGAGCCCCTTTCCCTGTTGGCTCGGTACTCGTATGATAGAGCAGTACCGAGCTGGAGTGAGAACAACAACCGCGCTGGAATGAGAAAAACAACGGACGGACTTTGATTAGACCCTGGTAGTGTTCGTGCTGAGATGTCGTTGGGTAGAAAGCAAGCACCAGGTTGAAAGAATGGAAACGCCAAGACAAAAACGGCCACAACGTATGTATGACAAACCAGAACGTCTTGTCGATCGTCAATGGTTGACCAAGCTTGAAGTTTGCCCCGAAGCGACAGCACTATTCGTTGAACGCGTGCACCGGACTCAAATATACTACGAGTATTAATGGAACAAAATTCGGAATTTTGCACGAGAGCATTTGTTCAGAAGACATGGTCACGACATTGGGGTTAGCATTGTTTTGTGTATGGCCAAATCATGCGGCATACCCCTTGAAAGGATTTATAGCTTACACGCACAAATTGCCCGCCCGTCCGCCCCCCCCCCCTCCAACCCCGCTCGCTTTTGATCAAAACCAGGCCCCCACGTCCTTCAAAACTCTGCCCCCCCCCTCACCGGTTATTCGACTTACAGGATTCACTTGATAAAAGGATACATTTCCCTCCACAGCTGTCAGATTTTGTCCCCCTCAGAAACGGGTTTTACAGTTTCCGCGCACAGACTGACTAAAATCACCCTTTTGACCCTGATAGCTACACTGCTGTAGTTGTAAGGGGAGTCGCCGACCTATATATATATATTCTTAGTGAGGACACACAACTCGTAATACGCGCGATCGGAGTATCACACACAGCTTGCAAAGATGAGTTTCGACGAAGTCTTCGATCTCACAGCTGGAGTGTCTTTTCATTTTTTATAGTATGTACATCGAAGTATATTGATCTCTGGTAGTTTGTGACGATGGAGCTCGTATCTTCTATATATGAGGCATCAGCACGGATACTGGTTGTGCTGGATGTAGATAGGTGATAGATGGGTGAACACACCAGTTTAAAGCGGGGAAGACACACATAACTCTTACCAGGTCCCAGGTATTAATCAGTGAAATGGACGCCCCTTTGGCCACGCTGTTGGGTCTAGTCCGTTTCTAGGGCATGCTGCGGCATACCGCACAGTCTCCTCACTCACGTACATAAGACTACTTCTGATATACTATTAATAAAAAACACCCGGGAAAGACGCACGTGCCCACGAAACACCGCGTCCAGCGGGTTTCCATCTTTGCACCATGTGACGTGACGACAAGGTCGCGCGGCGTTCGACTCGAAGCTCGAAAGCCATGTTCGCAAGACACACGAACGGCGCCCCCCCCTAGGTAACATGTTTTGCACAACTTCTCTGTCTGTGACCAGGTACGATATATACCTGCCATGATATGGTCCTGCCTGGTATCATCCTCGACTGGAAGGAGCCCGCACATAATCGCCCCATCAAATAAGTACTAATATAGGTAAAAGTACCCGTATGCGATATACCCGTAAATTTTTTGTCTTCACACCATTGACAGCTAATTCTCACACATTCAACGCCAGAATCTAGCCGTGGTCGCAAGACAGGCTCATGCGCCCAGATAATGAATGTAAGAACTTGGAGTAGAAATTGCGCACAACATACGAGGAAGTAGTTCCACACTGGGAATAAACTACAACACAGCAGTGCGCAACACGACTATCGCTGAACTCGCCTTGCCGTCGCATGTCAATGCGAGCAACACCACCCGGCCAAAACACAGCACCCGCTATTGACGTCGCCTTGTACCAGCTAGAGAGGATAGTGTCGATCACGGCATTGTTCTCTTGTGTTCGTATCATATGGGAGGAGAGGCGGGGCGACTTCAGTGCTACACTACTAATATATAGTCCACAGTTTCCGCGATACTGTAGCCCTAAGCCTCTGCTGTGCGATTGTTTTCGTGGCCATTTCGTGACCCTCGTCATGTTCTGCTTGACGCTCAACAAAACAAACGCGCCAGGAGGCATGCCAAACAAGGGAAAACGTGCGTTGCCAAATCAGCGGTGTGGGGCCGAGCGAAGGGCGCAGAACCCGAGTGTTCACTAAAACCAAGACGCAGTGCGTAGTGCGTAATGTGTGGTGGCAGTCAAGGCACACAAAGGCAAACATTGCTGTCTGCCAAAAGGGTGAAAGGTATAAATTCCTGAAACATCGTAGTGGCTACGATATGAGTATCATACCGCTGATATATGTCCTTCGAACAAAAAGTCAGAATACAATGCCTCAATTTTCGAGTCATTTACTCGGGGGGGAAGGCAGGATGCAATTGCGCAAGTAGCCAAACAAACTGCTGACAAACGCGTCCGACGACCGTCAAGCGGTAAAACTTGATTTTTTTAAAGCTGCACTGCAGCACAGATACTCGCGCCTCTAACAGAACGTGTTTCGTCATACTAGTAGTCTCGTCTCGTAGTATCGAAACGCAACGAGTACAGCAGGCGGTACAGCAGAAGTGGTGGGCTTGTTCGTCGATGATCTCGCTGCCATTGGCGAGAGCACCTATCCTAAGCCCGCCCCCTGTACCCCACACCACGCCGGTACAGCAGTACCTGGTAGGTAGTTTTTAATATAGATTGTCAGCACACCGAAGGAAAGAGAAGGCATCAGCAGCGCACGAGTACTAGCAGCAAGTCTGGAACAGCTTTCTCCGATTCTGTGTTACCAAAACGATTAACAACGCGGCCGCACTATTACACTATTAATACAGTAGGGGGGCCTATGACCTATATATAAGGCCGTCGGAATAAGGCGGTCGTTCGAGATAGGATGGTCGAAAACTGCTTGACTCGACAGAAGATGCGAATAGGGCGGCTACCGCCCTATATAGCAACGGACGCTATATAAGGCGGTAGCCGCTTATTCAGGGCACCAACCGCCCTATTCAGGGCGGCTACCGCCTTATCCACGGCCCGCTTTCGCCTCCACATCAGTACAAAACCTCGCTCTGGCGCTGCTTTTAAGCGAGGTATAGGCATCAGTATCACATCCCTACTGCTGTTGTTGCTGCTGCGAGAACACACACCCCTACCACACAACGAGCACAGGGGATACGCACGATGCCCTGTGCAGCAGGCGAACTGTGTTTGGTTCCAGCGCGCACCCCCGAGCGCCCTGACGGCCACGAATGTCGCCGAAAATGCGGTGGTCGACTGCACGGCCTCTGCGGTGAAGCCGATCCGGACTGCGACAACCCAACGCAGCGCGTCTGACATGATTGCCTTGCCGCCAAGCGATCTTCGAAGGGCAAGGGCAAGGCGGTCAAGCCCCAGGCGGGAAAGCGCAAGGCGTCGAACACGGGCGGTGTTGCGGCGGGGCCATGGAAGAAAGCGAAGTCTGGAACAGACAACACGGGGCACGGGGACGGTGCCCCCCCGGCCTACGTGGAACTTTCGTCGCACTTCTTTTCTCTGGAAAGCGCAGTGAAGGCGTGCGGCAATGGCGATGCCTCCTTTTATCTGCAGATGGCCAGGATGTCGTTCATCAAAGCGCACGCCTCTAAGCCAGTGCAGCAGGCAGACATGAGGCAATTTTGTAAGCCTCAACAAGGCCAAGAGTGTGGGGTCACAGCGGAGGACTGCAGAGCAGTACAGTAGTCAGTACAGTATTACAGTGCCGTAGAATAGGTTGGAGCTATTGTTGTGAATGTGTAGCAAAGCAAAGAGTCCTTCCTCTCCGTACAACAGTACGGCAGGGTGTATCTTCTGTGGGTGGAGTGCGTCTCCGGCGGGCTCTGTCGCCCGCAGCTCAATTAACTATACTTCTCAACATGCAAAGTATGTGTGCACCCGTCTGCTCTGCTGTGCTATGGTGTGTATTTGACACCACACATGTTTACTGGGTTCAGCACTGCAACGCTGCACCTTCCTTCTCCGAGCACACGTATGATATCCCCCTTCGTGACATCCTCGGGGTCATCTTCTGGGTCAGAGGCACTCTGTGCTGTACCTTAAAAGGCTGTATGCACTCAATAGGGCGGTCAACCGCCCTAACCCCAATAGGGCGGTCAAAATCTCGGGTGCAGAACACCGCCTTATATAGCCCCCCTCACTGTAACAATGATTGCTGCACTGCTGTATACCTGGTGTTGAACGCGCATGATATCATACGCGCAGCGTATGCATCGATGCAACCTAGACCATATCTGCCTGGTCCCTGGACCCCGAGGGCAAACCAATACCATGAACACACAAAAATAAGGCGACGCAATGCGGCCGCAGCGCCACCGCAGCAAGCAGAGCAGCAACAGCAGCAGCTGGAGCAGTGGCAAACGTGGGCAGCTCTACCTTTTACATCTACCACTCGGAATGCCTCGTACTGCCATCCAAATAAAAACAACGCAGACCTGTGAAAAAAATGATTGGCTATTATTTTAAAATAATACGGTTGATGTAGGCAGCCAGCGGCGCAACGCAAGACAAGCTCCCCGTCTAGTCAACAACGTTTTTTCGTTTTTTCCGGGAAACCATTTCCAAACGAACGAACGGTCGGCCGCCCCGCCAAGGTGCCGCACATTGCACACACTTACACAACTTTAATATCTCCGCAGCTTGTTGCGCTTACGTGTGAGCGCGACCTTTGGACGTAATGTTACGTTGATTTTGCTCACACCACCCTCTTGCGCTGTGCCTGTGCTGTTGTACGCAGTCTAACTGGCTGGTCACCGATTCATTGAGATGCCGGGGGCGTCATTTTACTGCTGTTGGCATGCGGTGCCAACAAGAGTAGCAGTACATCGTATACCGATGATCTCGATATGAAATCCCAATCATTATAGATGCTGCTGGTGCAGTGTGCTGCAGCAGCTGCTGCATTGCTTGATGGCGAGTCCGAGGCAACGGAAAAATAACTTAAACCCAAGGCCTCGAGCCAGAAAAGAAGTTTAGGGCAAGACACGTGTCTACGACTATGATCTACGAGCGCAACGATAGGATAAATGAATGGAGGAGCTGTTGACGGGAGAAAGAGGGTGCTAAGGAAAACAAAACACCTCGATGATGCAGATATCAAAGCAGCGCTATTGATGTGATCAGTCCTTAAAAACCAATACGATTCGAGGCGTCTATTGATTACTGCTGTAGCATTCCGAGTGCTCCGCCTGACATGAGAGCCCTGCAACCAGCAAGCGAGTTTCTACATAAATCAAAGGACATAATCGAAAAACAAATATATCGTAGCTCATCGCGCATCAACCGCCTTGTGCACGAGCTCACTCACCTTCCAGAGAACCCAAAACAAAATCACGCTGAACAGCGATGCCAGCACGATGTATTTGGTGTTCCGGCCCTGTATAGCCAAGGTCAGCATCGCCCCGTAAGCCCCAAGCACGCCCCCTGCGAGCAACAGCAGGATCACCACCAGCACGATGCGCGTGTACACGTCCTGCTTCTTGAGGTACTTCTGCAGCACCTCCATCACAGTCTTATCGGGGGCATCTTCCATTACGCTCCCTTCCTCCCCCTCCGCCCCAGCACCCCCGCTGCCGCTCTCGATGTCCCCTCGTGCTTTTCGCTTTCGCGGGGGGGGCGGGACGGGACATAACAGCGCAGGCACCAAGGGGGCCGGAGTGGTGTCGTGGATTGTCTCGCTCTGTCTCCGGGTGGGAGGGGTGTTGCTCCTGCTAGCGCTCCTTCTTTCGGCTGTAGTACCCTGGGGAGGAGAGGGTCCCGTCGGTCGAACATGCCTAGAGCTCGAGGAGCTCGGGCTCTGGCTTGTCGACGTCGTGAGGATTGATTGGGGGGAGCCGCCCCGCCCGCCAGGTCGCTTGCGCTGGGAAGAGTTCACACGTCGGACCTTCGGGGCATCCCCCCGTCGCGCGTCTCGCGCTTCTCCCGACTGGGACTTGCTTTTCTTCTTGTTTGCTTTGCCCTCTCCGGCTGCGGGAGACGGGGTCTGCATGGCCTGAGACGAGGGGGGTGTGCCTCCTCCAACAATCGATGACCCGTAGAGGGGATTTAAGCCCGTTTTTAAGTCGGGCGCGGGGTCTTCCAAAGCGGCATGCGGCGCCGCCGACAAGCCAGGTCTGCTTGAGTTCCGGACGTGCTGCTCCGACATCGGCGAAGGGAGCCGCCCCGACACCTTCTCGACCCCGCCTCGCTCGTCCAGCCCTGTTTCTCTCGACTATAACTGAGGGGAGTGTGATAAAAACTACAATGCACGAATGCCGAAAAGGCTGCACGCGCCGAGTATCGTTGGCGTCCGTACTGGCTTATGTCCACCTGATAAGTATCGGAGCGAGAGTAGGGGTCCGGAGAAGGCTTCCTCCTCTTGCCACTTCTTGATTCTATCTGTGCCACCGAGCTCCACGCGCGGGGTTTGTCACTTCCCAGCTATAGCTCTACTGCTGCGTGAAATGGGATATGTGGGCCCCATGTATTATCTGGGAAGAGCTAAATTTCTGCGGGAACTTCATTGGTCTGGTATTCAATTCAACCCATCAAAACAGCCCTTTGCCCTGTTTTCCCCGAATATATGGATTTTTCACGCTTTTTAATATTTGTTTTGGCGTTTTTGTCAAAAAAAAAATGATGAACGTGCGAAATGGGCGCGGCCGACTCACGCATATTTACTGATTTTATAATTGATCATTCAATTGGTAGTACTCACAGTTGACGTATTTGAAGTATACATATTTTATTGTGCGTCGGCTTCCAGGCGGACTCTCTCTCTTTTTGGCTTTCTCCGCAAAATCTGAACGAACGACCGAACGACAAAAAAACACCAAACCGCAAACTTGTACCACAGGTATGATACTGATACACCAGCGGAGATACACCAGCATGTTGACACCCGACCAAACGCCATCCGACTCGACGCGGTGCACAAGGTAAGCTGGTTGCTACAGAGTAGGGACGTAATCGGGAGTGTGATGATGTCGACATTCCTGCCCAACCCACCCACCGAGGAGTGCACACGCATCGCCACGAATGTTCGACCTCGAACATCTTTTGCGTCGATACCAGAAATGACAAATTATATTTTGAAATGAGCGAAGCCGATTTCGTAGCCAAAAAATCAGATATTTTCCTGCTAATTTTTCTAGCAACAACTCAACTGACCATTCACAGATCATGCTGTGGCACCTTTGGTACTCACAGGTACGGCACGACTCACGGTACTTCGGGGTTGTTCTGTGGTACCGCGGATACTTCCCGTACTTGGGAATATTTTCGAGGTTCAGAGCTGCAAGTGCTGCAAACAAAGTTTCGTCAGTTTTTCCCGCCAAAGAGCATCATCAGATATTCGTCCGTCCATGACTCGTCCACAATACTCCCAGTATGTATTTACTGGTTCCTAGCAGTATATCGAGTTCTCGACTCGCCGTTTTTCTGGGTTCTTACTGCTGCCGATACTGCTTGTGGCAGGTGGCCGTAATCACTACCTGGTACTGAGTATTTAATATAGGTGGCCCTGCCGGTACTCGGCGCGCACAGTTTGTGCGGACATATATTGCTTTGCCATTGTCAGCGTTGGCAGTATTTTGGGCTCTCTACACTGCACGGATGCAGCCAGTAACGGAAAGCTCGCAGCGCAAGTAAGTGCAACTGACCATTCATTGGCCGTTTCTAAAATATTACAATGCTACACACTAAAACCGGTCCTAACAGCACACACGTGTGAGAGAGGCCCTGTTCGGTAGAGTTGTACTACCCTTATACCCTCCCTGGTACTGGTACTAATAGTCAGAGTGCGAGTAAAACTCGCAGGGCAAATATGGCACCTGGTACCCGGTACTCGCAGTGCCGCCAGTATATGTTTGATATCTTCAAAATAAGTTGTGTTAAGTATGCATGAAATGCTGTACAGCAGCACATACCAGGTATGTAGGATCGTGTGATAGGATGCGATACTTTGCTCATACCAGGTACATATCTTCGGCCTTTTTTTCCTTCTCTTTCTCCCTCCCTAAACGTAACTCAGATCCAGATTCAGAGTGATTCAGAGTCACCTCGTACATTACGAAGTATAAAAATGAAGATACACTCCAGCTGTGAGATCGAAGTTTTCGTCGAACTCATCTTTGCAAGTGTGTGATACTCCGATCGCGCGTATTACGGGTTGCGTGTCCGGCGACTCCCCTTGCAACTACAGTAGTGCAGCTATCAGGGTCAACAGGGTGATGTTAGGCAGTCTGTGCGCGGAAACTATAAAACCCGTTTCTGAGGGGGGCAAAATCTGACAGCTGTGAAAGGAAATGCATCAGTTTATCAAGTGAGTCCCTGTAAGTCGAATAATCGGTAAGGGGAGAGCGTAGTTTTCAAGGACGTGGGGGCCTGGTTTTGATCAAGGGAGCGGGGGGGGGGGGGGGGGGCAGCTCGATTTGTGCGAAGCAACTGTAAGTCCTATCCTGTAAGTCTTATGTACAACCAGTGAGGAGAGGGCGGAGCGTTCGAGGGGGTGGGGGTTGGGGGGGGGAGGGGGGAGGGGGGGGGGGGGGGGGGGGGGGGGGGGGGCGTAAATCATGTCGCATAGAAGGGGTTTGCTATACGCGTGGTGCTAGGTCTAGGCGATGGTGCGGGTGGTTGGGAAGGAGGGGGCACGGGGGGGGGGGGGGGGGGGGTGAATTGCATCAGCGGCATGGATGGCTCTAGAAAGATATTGAGGTAATATCAAGTGCGTGGAAGTGTTCATTACTCTGGCAGATTTCGATGTTAGGTGGGGCGTTTGAGCAAGAGGGAGCGGGAAAATAAAAAGAAAAGGAAGTGGGGGGTTCGGGGCGCGCGCGGGGGGGGGGGGGGGTTCGGGGGGGGGGGGGGGGGGGGGGGGGGGGTTCAAGACATATATTATTTTGACAACCTCTACCAAACGCAGTAGCATATGCCTAACGAAATAAAGTCACCCTCGTGTTCAATAGTGGTGACAATGCATGCCCGCATCACCTCGCTTGTTGTATTTGTAAGATGTATCTCTGTTTTAGAATTGGCAACCTCAGAGCCCCACATCGGCGCGGTGAAAATCATGGGCGTAAAATCGTGCATTTGAGCCAATAATAATGTGGAAAGGAAGTACAGGCAGATATGTTACAAATGCGGTAGACCACGCTACCGACCTATTACGTAGGGTACATTTCGTACATACCGTCTGCATGATCGCCTCCCAACCTATGCCAAACGAATTATGACTAACGAAGGAACGTAATTGAGCGCGTGTACACCTTTTTTGGCTCTTGTTCGGATTATCTTATTTTGGTTTTACTTTACTTTATCTTATTTCATTTTATTATGTTTCTTTTCCGAGCTTTGGCTCTCCTTTCCGGTTGGGTTGTTTCTTCGATTTCCCCTTCATTTTTTTTGTTTCATTTTTTTGTTTTTATTTTTATCTTTGTTTTTATTTGTTTTCTTATTTTGTTTTTGTTTTTGTTTTTGTTTTTGTTTTTGTTTATTTCGTATTTCTCTCTTCCAATGTATTTCTGTTGCTGACGTATGTATGTTGTGCCTGTCGTACCCAGTACTAGGGCATGACATTGCGTTGTCGAATGCATTACGATGCATTATCTCTGTGTCGTGGCTTGTGACCACAGAGCTGATCTTTCTAGGGTGAAGAATCAGTACGGACACTGGGTGTGCTGGATGTCGACGAGTAGAAGAACGGTTTAATGTGAAGAACACACACACACACACCAAGCTTTCCTTTCAAAACACTGACGATTCGCACTTCTCCCACTCGTGCTCAACGGTGGTGACATTGCATGACCACATCACCTCGCCTCTTTCATTTTTCAATATGTATCTCTTTCATATAATTAGCGATGTCAGAAAATAGTACCAGGTAGTAACTACCTGGTACATGGTTGTATATTCTATCTTGCGATCCATCTACAACTGTTTCTTCGATTTCCCCTTCATTTTGTTTGTTTCATTTTTGCTTTATTTTTATCTTTGTTATTATTTGTTTTCTTATTATTTTTATTTTTTTTCGTGTTTGTTTTTGTTTTTGTTTATTTCGTATTTCTCTCTTCCAATGTATTTCTGTTGCTGACGTATGTATGTTGTGCCTGTCGTACCCAGTACTAGGGCATGACATTGCGTTGTCGAATGCATGACGATGCATTATCTCTGTGTCGTAGCTTGTGACCACAGAGCTGATCTTTCTAGGGTGAAGAATCAGTACGGACACTGGGTGTGCTGGATGTCGACGAGTAGAAGAACGGTTTAATGTGAAGAACACACACACACACAACAAATTGTGAAGCATTGTGAAGCTTTAACACGTTGTTCACCACACCTAAAGATTGCGTTACATACCTCATCTAATCTTCTAGAATAATAAACAATACCAGGCAGGTGATATAAAGGGATGCCTTCTTGCTACAGTCGTCAGATTTGTCCCCTTTTAAGCATTTATAGTTTCCCCGCACATATTGAAGTGTCCCGTCCGCCCCCCCCCCCCCCCCCCCGATCCCTTTTGTTCGAACGCTCCACCTAAAATCAAAAAGTGTCCCGTCCGCCTCCCCCCCCCCTCCCCCCCCCGATCCCTCTCGTTCAAACGCTCTACCTACAATCAAAATCTCCCTGAGAGTAGTAAACACTACCAACCGGCTGATATCACCTCATTATCTTTTTGTCCATTTAACATCAAATCTTCTAGAATAATAAACAATAGCAGGCGGGTGATATAAAGGGATGTCTTCTTGCTGCAACCGTCAGATTTGTCCCCTTTAAGGGTTTATAGTTTCCGCGCAAATATTGAAGTGTCCCGCCCGCCCCCCCCTTTTTCCCCCCGATCCCTCTTGTTCAAACGCCCCACCTAAATCAAAACCTGCCTGAGAGTAGTAAACACTACCAGCCACCTGATATCACCTCATTATCTTTTTATCCATCCATACCGTAGCTCCAATTCACCCCCCCCCCCCCCCCGCTCCCAGGCTTCCCCTCCCCCCCTTTTTGTTCAAACGCCCCACCTACAATCGAAATCGGCCAGAGTAAGAAACACTTCTACGCAATTGATATCACGTCATGATCTTTCTAGCCATCCATGACGTAGCTTATATTCATGCCCCCCCCCCCCTTCCCCCCCCAACGCCCCCTCCTTCCCCACCACCTGCACCATCGCCTAGACCTAGCACCACGCGTATAGCAAACCCCTACATCTATGCGGCCTAAAGATGTTGGTTACAAAACGTTTTCTGCCCCCCCCCCACCGCCCCCTCCCCCCCCCCCCCCCCCCCCCGACCCCCCTTCCCCCCCGCCGCCCCACCCCCACCCCCTCGGACGCTCCGCCCTCTCCTCACTGGTTGTATGACTTACAGGACAGGATTTATAGTTGCCACGCCCAGATTGAGCTGCCCCCCCCCCCCCCCCCCCCCCCCCCCCCCCTCTTGATCAAACCCAGCCCCCCACGCCCTTAAAAACTCCACCCTCCCCTCACCAGTCATTCGACTTACAGGGTTCACTTGATAAACTGATGCATTTCCTTCCACAGCTGTCAGATTTTGTTCCCCTCAAAAACGGCTTTTATACTTTTCGCGCACAGACTGACTCGGAGTATCACACACAGCTTGCACAGATGAGTTTCGACAAATCCTCGATCTCACAGCTGGAGTGTATCTTCATTTCTATAATATAAAATACACTTCAGCTGTGAGATCGAAGATTTGGTCGAAAATCTTCTTTGCAAGCTTGTGTGCGATACTCCGATCGCACGCATTACGCATATATGTAGGGGCTTGCTATACGCGTGGTGTCAAGTCTAGGCGATCGTGCGGGTGGTGGGGAAGGAGGGGGCGTTGGGGGTGGGGGTGGGGGTATTAATGAAAGCTACGTCATGGATGGCTACAAAGATAATGACGTGATATCAATTGCGTAGAAGTGTTTATTACTCTGGCCGATTTCAAAAGTATACCTGGTATTTCATAAAAAATGAAAAACGTCAGCTGTGAGTACGACCGATTGAATGGTTGAAACTCAACTTCGCAAGCTGCGTGGTACTATGAAAATAAAAATACACTCCAGCTCTGTGAGATCGATGATGTTGTCGCAACTTATCTTTGCAAGCTGTTTATGATACTCCGATCGCGCGTATATTATATTATAAAAATAAAAATACACTCCAGCTGTGAGATCGAAGATTTTGTCGAAACTCATCTTTGCAAGCTGTGTGTGATACTCCAATCGCGCGTATTACGGGTGGTGTGTCCTCATCAAGGATATAGGTCGACGACTCACCTTGCAACTACAGTGTAGCTATCAGGGTCAACAAGGTGATGTTAGTCAGTCTGTGCGCGGAAACTATAAAACCCGTTTTCGAGGGGGGCAAAATCTGACAGCTGTGGAAGGAAATTCATCAGTTTATCAAGTGAATCCTGTAAGTCGAATGACCGGTGAGCGGAGGGCGGAGTTTTCAAGGACGTGGGGGCCTGGTTTTGATCAAAAGGGAACGGGGGTGGGGGGGGGGGAGGGGGAGGGGACGGGTGGGGCAGCTCAATTTGTGCGTGGAAGCTATAAATCCTTCAAGGGGACAAATCTGACGGTTTTGGAAAGAATGCACCAGTTTATCATGTATATCCTGTAAGTCGTACAGCCAGTGAGGAGAGGGCCGAGTGTTCGAGGGGGTGGTGTGGGGGGGTGGGGAGGTGGGAGATGGGGGAGGGGGGGGGGAGGGGGGGGGGGATTATTGTACGTGCCTTCACTTTTTATCGCGAGAAGACTGCAGCCCCCTTCGACTCGTATCAAATTACGCCCAGCCACGCTTTTCTTTTTCAAGGCATCTCATTCTTTACTCTCCAGCTCAACTCGTGAGAAGATAATTCACCCTCAGCGACCTTCTGGACAAAACCACCCCCAGGTAGAGAAAACTTACCTACGCATTTAACCACAAGTACCAACAACCCTGACCAAGTCATCCACCCGCAAACCATTCACCATAGTATGTTTGAAAACCATTTCGCCCCCCCCCCTACCCCCCCTCCTTTCCCCCCCCCACCCTCTCCCCCACCCCCTCGAACGCTCCGCCCTCTTCTCACTGGTTGTACGACTTACAGGATAGGATTTAAAGTTTCCACGCACAGATTGAGCTGCCCCCCCCCCCCCCCCCCCCCCCCCTCCCCTCCAACCGCCTTGATCAAACCCAGCCCCCCACGCCCTTGACAACTCCGCCCTCCCCTCACCGGTTACTCGACTTACAGGATCCACTTGATAAACTGATGCATTTCCTTCCACAGCTGTCAGATTTTGTCCCCCTCGAAAACGGGTTTTATAGTTTCCGCGCACAGACTGACTAACATCACCTTGTTGACCCTGATAGCTATACTGTAGTTGCAAGGGGAGTCGCCGACCTATATCCTTAATGAGGACACACAACCCGTAATACGCGCGATCGGAGTATCACATACAGCTTGCAAAGATGAGTTTCGACAAAATCTTCGATCTCACAGCTGGAGTGTATTTTTATTTTTATAATATGATAGAGCAGTATAGTGGAAACTACCGTAATAGATTTTTACAAAATAGAAATGACGTTGGATCGAGCTCAAAATTCCCCACCTATTAACAGAGTAACAATACCAACACTAACCATTATACTGTGCAGTAGTGGAGAAAACAAAATATATATATACTAAAGACTATGTTCATCAACAAAATATTAGGACCCCCCCCATTAAGAAAAAACTCACCCACATGGTATATACTACAAGTACCAACAACGCAGCTTGCAAAGATGAGTATTGACCTTAAATTCGTCGAACTCACAGCTGACGTGCTTGAAGTATTTTTTATAACAAAATAAGAGAACCCGTGGTCACACCAAGTCACACACGTGTCTTCCCTTCTTCCCCCCGGTGCATATGCCTTCATTTTTAACGCGCATACGGCTCAGCATTCCCCCTTTTTATGCTCGTCGATTTTCATCGATTTTTTGCTTTTTAAGCAGAAGAATCAACTCTTCTACTAATAGTAGCGTTCGAGGGTAACCATTAGACCACTGGGTGGGGCGACCGGCGCATTTTTTTTTCGCTGATACTTTTCTTATCCCTTCTATTACCTCCGTCTCCCTCCCTAGACGTTACTCAGATCCGGGGCAACCAAGCAGATTCTTCTCCCCCTCCCCCACTCCACTACGGTGCGCGTCTTCATTTTCATCGCGAGAAGAAGTTGGCACTTTCTTCCCTCATCGATTCGCGTCGAATTGTGCTTACCCACGCTGTAAATCGCTCTCGGCAGTTGCTATCTCTAGAAAATAACAATCTCGATATTGAGATTCCAGCCCCTGATTCTCTCCAACTTTAGCAGTGTTCGAGGTTAACCACTAGACCACCGGGGCGACCGTTTTTTTTTTTTTTTATTTGCTCGTCCCATCTATAACCTTTGCACGTCGTCTTTCTCTCTCCCTCCCTATACGAGACGTAGCTCATATCAGGGTGACTAAGCAGGCTCTTCTCGCCCCTTCCCACTACGTCACGTCTAACACGTATGAGTACGCAAAAAATCGCACGCACCCGCGGCGGTGTATCTAAGACCATACACCCATACGATCGTACCTAAAGACACACGCTACAGATGGAGGTATCACTGTTTTTCGTGTCAAATTGTTTCTGAATGACGGGGCTCCGTAACTCAAAATCGTCGGGAAAAAAAAAATAATAGGACATTTTTTTTGCATGATCCTTGTTGTTTAGATTGTTCTTGTTGCAGTTTTGATTTTTCCTCCAAAATCAGTTTTTGGAGAGGTCTTAAGTTCCCAAATTGAGAAGTAGTAATAGAAAAAAGTGATGCACCTCTATCATAGCATGCGTCTCAATATACTAATGTAGTAAAATACTATAGTACTGGCTTACTGATACACCTGGTACCAGGTTTCAACCCAACCAGAAGCCTAAGACCTAACCTGGCCCGAAAATCAGAATGGGTGAGACCAGGGTATGTATAAAATACAGAATTGTCGATAGAGGTGCATGGTTTTACATACAGTACACCGCTAGGGGTGTACCCTCTGGTATACCTGTTAGATTTTTCGATGAGTAAGTGCCCGAAAGTGCACCTATGACATCCTACCTGGTATTCCATACCTGGTACTTGAAATAATGAATTTTATTTCGCGCCCATTTATGATTCCCCCTGAAACTCCAACCCCCTTCCTGGTTTTGAACAAATTGAGCGTTCGATATCGCAACGCATTTCGATGCCGATCCGATACGGACCAAAACATCCGATATCCGTTCAACTCATCCGTTTTTTTCTTTATCGGATCGGGTTGCTCAAAAGCCCGTTTCTGATATTTGATATTGTGCGGTTTCGATAAGCGTTGTGGAAAACGAAAAACTGGTGCTCGCAGCTAGGTTTACCATCCGAAAATGTGCGGCGTGAGCTTCGGCGTCGATCACTCACAAGCGTTCCCAGGAGGAAAAACGAAACAAAACGAACAAAAAAAAACTTTTGACAGGAAGCCTAAGCCTAAGCCTAAGCCTAACCCTAACCCTGGAATACCTCCATTCCATATCTACGCCCGACTTAAACGTCGATCTACTCTACTACCTACTACCTCTCGACGCTTACACGCTAATCTACCTCGTACTCTTGAAACGTAAGCCGCGTCCAGGCCCCATCCCCACGCCATGGGCGTGGGTCTGTCACCCCCCCCCCCCCCCCTTGCTTCCGAAGGAAAAGGATTGCAGAAACAGATAAGAGAAATCACTATTAATAGAGTACACTAGGACATGGAGAGTGACTGCGAACGCGAACAAGTGCGCAGTGGTTGTATGTAACAAAGACAAGGGGAATCCGGTAATTTTGAAATGGAATTGGGGAGAAGATGAACTCTGGATCGTAGACCAGTATACGTACCTTGGCGTAGATATCTCGAAGGACTGCTCTTGGGATGCACACACAACAGGAAAGGGTAAATCACAAGTAGGCAAGATGGATGCGATCCTGACAGACCCGCACCTTGACACTAGGATTTAAAGATGTAGTATTCTGATTAATGTGATTATGCCAACGTTATAGTATGCTGGAGGAATATGGGAAGGGCACGCGAAAAAGTTCGTAAAACAACTGGAAACAGTACAGATGACAGCAGCTAAAAAGAGACTAGGATGCTCAAGTACGACGAGTAATGCAGTATTAAGAGCAGAACTAGGAATGCACCCACTATAAACAAATAGAGACGTGAGGAAGTTGAAATGGCAATATAAAGTACCTGCTACAGAATATGCCAGAAAAGAGGTTGCCAGCCATAGTTGATAGGGCTGTATGGGAGAAAATAATAAAAGGGCAAGCTGGAATAAGATGGGATAACGTAGTCGAGAAAATATGGAAGGGTTTAGGGGGAGACCAAGAGGAGGTACTATCTACAGAAAAGTTTGGCGGGTACAAGGCAGAAATAAAAGAAAGAAGAGAATAAAGGGAAAGGCTAGCGCTAAGAAATAAGGTGAAAGAGGAGAAGCACTTGGAGATATACGGGGGGTTGAGGGAAGGTATTGGAATGAAAACGTATCTGCACGGCCCAATGGACTATGGGAAAAAGCTGCGCGAAAAAGCTGAAACTGCGATTTTGTGTAGGGGACCTGGACCTGCCAGAAAGAAGAAACAGATATACCGGTAATGGGGAGGAGGAGGACGTGGATGCACATATGTGCGCGTGTGGCACAACAATAGAGAGTAGGACTCGCATAGTAGGAGAATGTGAAATATACAAGGAGGAACGGGATGCGTTAGAGGAGATGAGGAAACTACACGTATGTGACATGGAATAATTTGGTAGAATGTAGAGTAGCAAGAAAACACTCGCTACCCTAGGAGATAGATGGTGGCCGCAGACGGCGAAACAGGACGGGGATAGGATGAGCAAACAGTTTCTATGCAATACAGGGAAGAATCGTAATGAGCGCCCAAATGTTAGAGGTGTCTCTACTAGGAGTAGGAGCGGTGCACCGTCTCGAAAGGGATGCGTGGTCAATGGTCAAACGACTAAGGCAAGCAACAAATGAGTACCCCCCCCCCCCTGCTTCGATGCTTCCCTTCGCCAAAACCTGAGGAAAAGCTTGAAGCGAGACACCCTCGGAAAATGGCGATCTGTGATGTCACGGAGGCGACTCGGGGCAGGCATTCCTCCACCACCGCTTTATCCGCCATGGGTCCATGCCCCCCACGACGCTCGATGCCAGGTGGCAGATGACCCATCACACGGCAGGGGTGCAGCGGGAGTTTCTGAGCTCCTAACATGAGCTCAATATCTCACCCAAAACATTACTCCGAAGGCATTCCCTCACGCAATCCGCCCAACACTTCTACATGGGCTAGTTCTAAAACGACCATTGTACTCGTAAAAGTCTCGGAATGACCGGCAGTTCCCCGCTTGAGGAGCTCAACCGGCAAGGTATACCTTTTTTTTGGCTCAAACGGTGCAACCCCATCCGCGGGGTGACTCAGATGCAGCTACCCTCTATCCCAAGGCGCCTAAGCTTCCCACCGGGAAAATCGCAGGTTTATTGCCCCGTTCGTCGAAAGGCACGTGTCCCGGGCGAGCGCGGTGTTGGCGCTTGTGCGCCTCTGAGGTAGAGGCAGCCGGCCACTGCTGTCGGCGCCGCCGCCTCGCAGGTGTACCTGCGCTTGCGGATCTCTGTGAGTTACATCCCATAGGATGGACGTGTCATGACATCCCCGCCTTGCCGCGTCTCGAAGCCCTCCTCTCCCGATATCGATATTCATCCTCAGGTTCCGGTCTGCCATGAAAGGTTTTCTCCTTTCCACTTGGTGGGGGATACTAAATCGATTTGGTGTGCGGGAGATCGCGTGGAGAAGGGGCTCTTGCTGGCTCACCTCTAATCGCTGCTCTGGGACAGATGCGTGCGTGTCGTGTGTCTATGTCGACTGTATCGCAGCAGGCGCACCTCACCGCCACGTGTCCTTCAATCCCTGTGAAGCGCCATCCAATGCTCGCGAACTCTTCTGTCCGTTGGTCTCTTCCGAACGCATGCGGTAGATCCTGCTCCGTGCGGGCTCCTCTTGCGAGCCTTGGCGAAGGCACTGGTCTCTTCCCCCCCCCCCCCGGCAGATCGCCGAGCCCGACAGACGTGCCGTCTCCGACAGCTGGTCCCAAG
The DNA here is from genome assembly GCA_012845835.1 of Undaria pinnatifida. Lineage (NCBI taxonomy): Eukaryota > Phaeophyceae > Laminariales > Alariaceae > Undaria > Undaria pinnatifida. The sequence continues at coordinate 14,367,883 of JABAKD010000013.1, forward strand.
GATCGGCGTGCGCGGTGTGACGGCTTCGGTTCACCAGTTTGCCCAACTTCTGTTGGTTTTCTGTGATTCGGTGATCACCGCGCCATGCGCCGCCAGCATGTCGGTCCCTGCGGCCCGTGAGGCCGCATCCGTATGCGCCGCCAGCATGTCGATCCTCGCTACCCGTGGGGTCAGATATGTGCCTAGAGCCCATTCAACCAAGATTCTGGGACGACGCCTGTCATTCTGACTCGCCATGCGTCTTGAAACCCCCCCGCAGACTCCCTGCGGGCTGGGTGACCAATCATGGCCCCCCTTCCCGACACGGGCTCGCAACGGGCCGGTAAGGTCCACCAGAACAATTGGTACGGTCCCGAGCCTTCTATCAATAGAAGCTGACACATTCTCACTTCCGGCGACGGAAGCCCTAACCCCCCCTCCCTCCTGCCCCTGAAGGGGATAATATAGGTATGTTTTAAGGTAGTACCATATATGGAAGAGACGTGATGAGCGCCCACACGTTGGAGGCCTCTGTTAGGAGTAGAGACATGTCCTTCGCGGCACTGTGGAACGGCGGCCTCGGGCTTGCCGGTGAGGTAGCAAATGCCAGCCGGTCAGGCGGGCATCCCTCCTGGAAGAACGATTATGCTTTTGCAGCTCACGGGAGCTCGAATATGTTCTCGTGCTCAAGCTGTGTCCCATTGTCCTCCGTCCTGGACGCTTAGAGGGACAGGACAGCTCCAGGCGCAGAACCCTTTGGGGGTATCTTGTCCTCTGCCCGAAGGGATCCATGGCGATGGGGGTCGCAGCTTGCTTGTCTGGCGTGTCAGCAAGACTGCGCGCTAGACTGTCGGTGCCTCCATCCCTTACTACCCTCGTCGCTTTCTCCTATAAAGTTCCTCTGCGCCGATAGGAATGCCCAGCATCGTCAGCCCTTCTTGTTAGGCGATGCGGACGTCAAGGCTGTAGCGAAATCTCCTCCGCCATCGGGATGTGTGGTTTTTCGGTGGCAGTGCCACGGTCTCGGCAGGGTTTGCCACGGTGCGGATGTGGCCTATTTAACTGCTCAAGCCGGGGAAAGCCAATGGCGACAAGTTTTCGTTCTGTTCTCTGGTCCATAACACCAGGGCAAGCTACTTCTGCGGCAGCTGTCACGACAAGAGCATGCTTCAAGTACGATGGACAGGGGGGAATAAATATTTTACTACGTATTAATAACTTCTTATTTTGGTGGGGGAGGTAATAGTTATATATTGTTCGGAGGCAATAAATCATGGAATGCGGTCGAAATTAATGGGGAAAGGGACAAAATGTTCCGGGCCGGGGACTAATGCTGTGAAGATGCTATTTGGTTTCGGGTCCACGTCAACGACCCCCTAGGCTCAACGATCACGGGCTAATACGATGGCTCTGCGTAAAACGATACCTGGTACTTTTTTTTATACGTCGTACCGGCACTATTTACCCATATAGCCCGCATAGCCCCCAGACGCGTAGTTACATATTATTTTATACCTGGTATGTATTTAGTATAACGTTATGACATTGTTATAAACTTTATATCATACGAAGTAAATCTGCAACTGATCACATGGAAATATAAAATACACTGCTGTACCTTCGGAGTATCATCTAATATGCGTGCAAAACAACTTTCATATGTTTGTGTAGACTAATGTTTGTCCTGTTTTGCTCCTCCCACTTGCGACACGCACGTGCAAAAATATACGTATGTATATGTAAAATATTATCTTCATTTTTTTTTGGCTCGCTGCCCTCCGGCGGCCGAGCGTTTCTTCTCGCACTTTCGGCCGCAGGGCAAGCTAGCCTGCCATGGGTACATTGTGAAGCATGTCTGGATCTCGGCCGAGCTCCGTGGCGGCGCTCGGCGCATTAAACGTCGCTTAGCTGGCTCTATTTGGCAAGGGATTGCGTACCGCCTCCCTGAGACGAGCAGGTCACTTGGAATACCCCAAATTGTTTTGCAAAATTTGATATTTTGATAAAGTTTTACATTTTTTTGTTCATCGTTGTTTTGTTCGTAAAAAAATGGCCCGGCACTCAACTAACCTCAGCAGCAGCACAGGAGCAGTAGGAGCAACCGCCCGGACTAAATTTACCTCAGCGGCAGCACAACAGCAGCAGCAGCAGTAGCAGCAATATACAGCAGTACCGCATATGACAGTGTATGCCGCACCCCCGATGATAATATTTTGGGTTTTGGAATTTTATCACCCAGGGTGGTATACCTTGGGGGTGTGGTATACACCGTACGCCCGGTGATAAAGTGGGTGGTCGTTTGGGATTTTCGATTATCCACCACCCCGGGTGATACACCATAGGGGTGTGATGACGTGGGGGGTGATAACGACTGTAGTGGTTTCAAACGAGTCTTGCTGCCATATTCTAGGCAGACGGGGGTGTGACAACAACGGGTGTGATAGCAGTGGTTGCAAGTTTTCGCCGCCACGCTTCAGGCAGGCGGCAAGGAGTGTGATAGTATGGGGTGTGATAGCATCGGTTGCAAAGGAGTTTCGCTGCCACACTCCAGGCAGGTACGGTACCTCGCCGTTTGATACCGGTAGTAAGGGGTGTGATAACAAGGGGGTGTTGTAGCACACCTCAAAGCGGTACGGGTACCGTACCTGTACCGTATTTCACGCGATTTGATCTGAAAGCTTTTTCTTTAAATCATCTGTGCAGCTAGCTACCGGTAGCTTCCTGATGGCAATCCAATGTTATTTCAAGCCGGGTATGGTAGCCAATATTTCCTTCTGACACGGAGTACACTACCGTATCGTACCGCATGATGAGCGCATTAACTAAAGTTCATCGACATCACAGCTGACGTCGTTAGAATCATGTTATACAACAGGAAAACAGGCAAGAAATGCAAAGCGGCATGCGAGAAGATACCGGTAGAGATAGCAAACATAATACAAAGAAAACACGAAGTAGGGAAGACTTGCGAAAAACAAAAAACTGCAAGCGGTTGAAGCCCCCGCACCGGGAAGCACAGATGTGGTTTGCGCACGATGGCCAAAAAATGACGCGATCGAGCCTGGAACCTCAGCAACAGTTGTCTGAGCCGCAGACATGTTTTGCCCGTTGCGATGGACCACGCTTGCGCTACGGTTCTGTACCTCTTCCAGCTGCATGCTGCTGGTCTCTACGGTAAGCTGTGGTACTCTCGCACACCTGGTGTGCTGCTGCTGCTGCTGCTGTGCTGTTCCGGTACCGGTACCCGTTTTGTTGATCGGCACGCTTTCACCCGCGGTGATAACTCGGGGGTGTCATGTTGATAATGAGGAATTACCTCAGGGGGTGTGGTATATACCTTACCCGGTGGTAACTCGGGTGGTCTTTTTTTAGGAGTTTAGAATAATGGCCACCCGGGTGGTATACCGTGGGGGTGTGGTATACAAGATGGGGTGTGATATACACTGTCATTTACGGTAGGTAGTAGCAGCAGTACACAGGCCATAAATGTGGGTCGGATTAGTGTGGGGTTTGGGGGCGCGCCGCCCTGGGCCGTTTCGGCCCCGTATCTCGACGTGGGTGCGTGGGATGGGTGCAGCCAAGGGTAAACCGGCCTACGCTCTCCCGCCGTGCGGGCGGCCGCTCGTCGAGGCAGGAGCGAAAGCGTCTGTGGGCGTGGTTGACCCGGTGTGTATGTGTGTATACCAGGTACTATTTTCTCTTGCGGGGTAACTAGACGTGTCCGAATGTAAGGACCGTTTTTAATTAAAAAGCGACATATCCCGGTATTATATTCCCGGACAGAGCGGATGCCAGCAGGAGGAGGCTGGGAGGCAGAGGCTGGGAGCAGCCGAGTGTTGGAACGAGCGCCACAGGGCACGGCTTGCATCTCTCCGCGCGTGAGACGGGACTCACAGGGACATAGAGCGCGGAAAGCTCGGAAGATGGCGCCGAGCGCGGGGAGGGTGGCAGGCATCGCGAGCGCAGCATGCACGCGAGTCTCGACCAGGCCAATTTTTTTTTTGGGGGCAGAGGGGAACCATGGGTAGGCTTCAAAGATATATAACTCCTTATTAGCGATAGCCAAACTCAGGTATATACACGATGCTGCTGTGGCCAAAATCGGGTACAGTTCTATTTCAGCGTTCGCCACGCGCCCAAGACGCCATCTGATTGGCTGAGTGGATCGGTTCTAGGTCTGTTGCTATTATCGTACACATATATCATACACACATACATTTCTGACCACATGCATCAAGTAATGGCGGGTTCAGGCGGGAACACTATCGATCTAGCTCTACTTTCTGCGGGGAAAAACGCGGAGTACGTGAAGGCTTCGGTTCCCCTCAAACACAGTACCAAAGCGTTGAACACTACCTCCAACTCACGGAAAATCCTACCACGTACGCCACACATACCGAAATTGTTGCCGCCAACCAATTAATTATTGTACAACATCCAAGAGCGACTGGCATTGGCTCGTCAACCCTATCCATTACCACCAAGTGCAAACACATACCTGGTATGACGTGCTAGCAACGAGCACTACTATTTTTCCACGTACGGTACACAGCATCCCCCGACCACTAATAATTCGTTTGCGCGTACATCAGTACAACGTGCACCCACCGCTGTCACACTCTTCCCGCTGATTACTACTACTACTACTACTACTTCTACTACTACTACTACTACTACTACTACTACTACTACTACTACTACTACTACTACTACTACTACTACTACTACTACTACTACTACTACTACTACTACTACTACTACTACTACTACTACTACTACTACTACTACTACTACTACTACTACTACTACTACTACTACTACTACTACTACTACTACTACTACTACTACTACTACTACTACTACTACTACTACTACTACTACTACTACTACTACTACTACTACTACTACTACTACTACTACTACTACTACTCTGTCTTTGGTCCATAAGCAACCGTTCAGGCAAAATTTGGCTGGGAGTGTGTGGAGAACACGAAATTGCGCCGCGTCGAGTCCAAGATCTGCTTCAGAATTTGTCAGGCCGATGTTGGCCAAGACCGCCGCGAGAAACCGTTTTTTCCCGAAAATTCTGGAAAGTTTAAAAAAATACTTCTACCAAATAGGGTCCATAAGCGACCGTTCAGGCAAAGTTCGGCTGGGATCTTGGGAAATTTCAAACTTTTGGCCTGCCATTGTCACCGGTCTTAGACAATACCCCACCCTATCCCGCAGTCTTGATCTTGGGCCTGTGCAGGCCTTCCGCGTCAACACAATAACACTAGCTCACTCAGATGAGCCGCATGATATTAACAGAGATATCAGAGGTTCGAGGAAACACCGATTCCACGAACTCACCACGAGTCGAGGACGTGTCTCCTCATAACTCATTCCGACGGCTAAACTTGCGAGGCTACGGTGCCTCCTGAACGAGTATCAAAAGGGGAACGGAAGAAGAGTGTACCCGTAAGGAGATCGAAGAACGCCAAACACCAAAGCTACCGCCACATCTTCAACTGGGTGGGGAGGGGGGAAGGGGGTGGGCAGGGGCGGACGAAAATGTATCCTTGAAAACGGCAGAACACAAGCTGTTGCTAGTCTGCGTAACTTTTTACGTGCGTATTATCTCCCTTGCTTCGTTTTGTGCTTCTGCTTTTCTTTTTCTCCCTCAATGATTTTTTCCTCGGATTTGTATGATACATTTTTTTGTTTTCTTGGTGGCATGCAGTGTACTCGGTTTCAGCTGCGAGTCTTCAACTTATGATCCAGTATGAGCCTGACGTACATACGCTGACTTCCAATTTCACTTTTTGTTTTTTCTTCTCCGTGGTGGATGTACGACTTGCTTCAGCTTTTGATATATGCGTGTATCATTTGCAGTTTGTTTTCTTCTTCCCCTTGGCTACTCTTCCACTCCAGAGTAATCGAAGCCTGTCCTGTGACCACGGACTTAATTATGCGAGTTAATGTGAGAACGACCACAACATCCCCACGGGGCAGGAGGGGCCGAAACCGTATAATGAAAACGGAAGAACACCAGCTATCTCTACATCCGCAGCGAGGGGGAGAGGCGGGGTGGAAATTGATTCTGGAAACGGAAAGACACCAGCTGCCGCTACGTCCCCGGAAAGGGGGAGGGTCGCGAAAATGTAGCTGTCGACAAGGCACAACGCCAACACTACAGACGCCTGCCTCAGCATGAGCGGCTACCTTACCCTGACCACACGGGCGATGGGCAGCGCGGTATCCGCAGGACGAAGAAAACTATTACATGCGACTAGCGGTAATGGGCGAAAGGCTGAGGTCGAACCCGGTGCAGTCAAAAAGCTGGTAACAGAAACCGGAGCGGACGTAATTTTTTCCCCACACACTGCGAGAACACGGTCGGCATGCGCATCGGAACGGATATCGTTTGTAGCCCCTGCAGAAAAAGACTCCGATACCGAGTTGGAAAGCGGAATATCACGCGATCTTTTTCCGTAGATCAAAACCCAGATCTCAAACCGCAAAAGAAACGGAAAACAATCGGGCGCAGTTATAGCGTGCAAGTCAGCTAATCACGTCTGCGCCTCGAGTTTAGTCTACGTTACGTTGATATGTCCTGTACAAACGCTCTACTTGAGTGGATTGCAGACAGCAATAATGCCGAGAAGTCCCCGTCGAAGTTGTGCAACGAGCCGAGGGGAGAGCTTGATCGCTCACGGGTTGTCCACAACGCGCACTATATACGCCCCATCGGTGGTTGCACGCGCGCTGATTTCCCAATAAAATAGCCACGTTTAAGCCGTCGTCGACTTGGTACCAAAAATTGTCCCCGTTGGGAAGCGCAGTAGTGATGTAGCGACGACGCCATTCCGCGCGTGGCATGCAGCCGTACCCGGGTGTACGACAACGCTCCCCGGTTACCTCGAGATTTTTCCCATAGTGCAGCGCCGATTCGCATCCAACGGCATATGAGATTAGTTTGATGATGCTGATGCCGAGGGCTGGTGCGATAGAGAGAAGCCTGCTGGCGAGAGAGCTGGAGGTCCATTTTCTCGTCTCGTGTGGCACCGCGATGACCCCACCTCGACCGCGGACCGATTGACGGCCGGCGTTCTTCTCCACTTTCAAGATGGTGGAGAGGTGCCGAAACGTCATGTTGAGAGATGTGGCACGGCGTCAATTTCTTGTTGAAATTGCTGGGCACGCATTGCGTCAGCCCCGCCAGCAAGTATCTGGTCATGTTGTCGCCGTCGCGGGGATTTGCGCAGGGATTGCAGCGCGCCACGAAAACCCGGCGGTGTGCGTCTGCACCGGGCACGTCTGAGGGCAGATCCAACTGTGCGCAGTAGAGGTTCAACAACAAGAGCGGGGGGAGCCGTCTGGTGTGTCGCTCGAAGAGGAGGGACAAACAGCAAGATTCTTGTTTCGAGGACCCGCCCAATTGAGCGAAAGTTTGATTTTGAAAGTTTTCGCGTCCGTTTCGGCTTTCGCGCCTTGGCAGATGGTGGTGGCCGTCTTGTACACCTCTGTTCCATTTGCCACGAAGTTGGAACCAGGTGCAGCGCTTCGGAAGTGACGGAGGTTCGGTGGTCCACGCTAGGAATGCGTGCTTCTGGCGAACGATGCGGTACGAGCGCTGCTGACGGGCCGTCGCTGGCCGCACTGTCCGAGCCGATCGTGGATCGTACTTTGATGCACGGCGACCCGACGGCGCCAACCGAATTGCCGCACGAATTTTCTTGGTGAGGAAATGGCGCCCCCAGCCATGTTGGCGGTCGATGACGACCATATCCATCGTTTGCGTCTTTGTGTTATTCACACGCTCCACGCCGCCATTGTTGTTACAGTCGTAGAATGTGGTGTTCATTTCTCGAACGCCGACAAATACGATGCGTGAAATCTTCGAACTTGAATGGAGGCCGTTGTGAGAGAGTATGCTGCACGGGCATCCTCAAAGAAGGAGGCACCGGATAAAAAGGCCGTTGATTATGGCTTCGGCCGGAAATTCGGCAGCATTGAAGACAAACATACCCTCGCAGCAGCGGAGGTCAGTGAACAACAAGATGTGGGTGGTAACCCGTGGCATGACCGGAAGGGGGCGGGAATAGTCGACGCTGATCGCATTGCCGGGTCCCGAAGGCTCCGGCATCGAGGCAAAGGCCAGAGGACCGTCAACCGGGAGGATTTACGTGCCTGACACTCCAGAATATTGCGAAGCCAGCATCGAGAGTGCAAAGACTTTCACCAACCTACCAATAAAGCCGTTCGAGCATGGATAGTGTGCGTGTCGCGCCAAGTTGGCCATACACTATCGAGTTGCAAACTTGCATGCTCCACGGGTGCATGGGCGAAGTTACGTACATGCGAACAATCTCGTTGCTCAAAAGACAGGCCGTGCGCCGCACTTGTCGTTGTAAGCGCAGAGGGGGGGCTGAGGTTGGTTTACGGACGAGTATGACTATGCCCTCGTTGATGGCATGGGGCCGGTCCCTGCCAGCGAGCTCCAGGACCCTCGAAAAGGAACGGAGCTGGTATGACGAAAAACTATTAAAAACCCAGCGGGCAGGGCCCGCGACCGAGCAGGAAGAATTTATATGATGGCGTCACGAACCGTAAGCTCTTCTTTTTGGTCCCGTTCTCCGTCGGCATTCGAATATCGCTCAGCGGAATCGCCGAATTGTACTCTGATTCTAACAGCGAAGGGGTCCATATCGCGTGTAGCGACGAACAGGACACCAGAGGGGACCGGGAGTCTCAAAAGCGGAGCTCCGCGAGATTTTGCACGTTGGAGCACGAGGTGGATCCGCGGACACGGCCAAAGGTATTTGCGGGCGCGGGACACGAGTAGCTCGATAATGTGCTCATAAGCCCACTGCGCCCCATTCTCGCCCCCCTTGCACGTGTCGGGGGATGCGCCCGTGTCCATGACGCCCTCGAGGCGGCTGCTTTCTTGTCTGATATTCCCACCAGGCAACGCGCCAGACAATCCACGCCTCCGTCCCTTGTGACCCCCACCGTGCGCTCTAGCACATGCTCTGCAGTGCCGATCGGGACGCTCAACACCGTCACCGTTCCCACTGCTCTCTCGGCGGTTCGAACGTAGGCAGTTGCCAGGATCGATATCTCTTTCGCCGCCGAAACCTGCTACTTCGGAGGTAGCACCAGCAGCACCACCAACACCAGCAGCACCAGCATTAGCAGCAGCACTGGACGCGTGCCATGATAGGGATGGTGTTTTTTTTGCCCAAATGCTTTGGACTGACGGGCCATTAGATCAACCAGATCCATTAGATCTATAGGTACATTAGATGAATCAGATCAATTCAAATAACAAACTGCCCATAATCGCTGGTATATAATTGGGGTTTTACGGTAATTGTATTCCTAGTATTCCTAGGCAAAGGCGGTTGTTCGTCGGTTTGCACTTTCATCTTAAAGCGCAAGTCACTACTAACAGCTAATATTAATTTTAATACAGAGAATTTCAAGTGACGATATTGGGAAAAGTTCTTGTGCATCCCTACCGTGGCATGATACCACGGTCTTGGCGGGATTGGCAACGATGCCCATCGCGTCGACCTCGCGCCGAAGAAAAGGCATGGCTCTTACACCGTGCTTGCCGTAGCCCCCATGAGACCAAGACCAACGCCGTCCGTGTAGGCGAAGTCGTCGACTCCTTGCCCCTCGATTTCCGCCTGGAAACGCTTCAGCCGCCGCTTCCGCAACGACCACCAGAACGTCGGCGGTCTCATAGGGTCCTCTTTCTGAGCACAAGATAGCAAACGTCCGGTGCTCCCCCAACAACACCCGAAAGAGCGCATCAGCTGGTCTTTCGTGAAAGCACATGGCCCCTAACGGCGTGTTCATCGGCACGCAGGTGGCCACCTCTGCAAGCCCGCCCGTCATGCTGACCGTGTTGAACGCGCTGGAGCAGTTCATGAGCATGAGCCAGTTGCCCGTACCGTGTAGCGTGCGTGTCTTCATCCCCACGTGCTCGAGTAATCTGTGTAAAGCGACCCCGAACTGCTGCACCTCACGGCAGACCTCTTCCAGTTGCGGTCGCCGATGTCGGGGCCCGATTGCGAAGAGCCGAGTCTGCTTGAACCGCCGCCTCCAATGCGTGCCGTCTGGTTTGTCGAACGGCACCACCTGACTCTTGGACAGTGGAGCGGTGCTTGCTCCGCGCCCCACGCGAGGGCTTCCACCAAATAAACGGGCGTGTACGAATAGAACGCGGCGTCCGCTTGCGCATGACAAGTGTAACGCCCGATGGTCTGGTTGAAAAGCAATAAGACAAACCCCGCACTGCCGCCCTCCGTTTGCCCGCGACCGACGGTGGTGCTTTGTCCCCTTGTCGAGGGGCTCGCCCCCGATTTTCGCCGGCCCTTCTCCGACCACTGGTTGCTGTTGACTCTCTCCCACAACCACTCGGCTTGCCTCGTCTACCCCTTGTGGCCAGTTCATCCGCGCCGCACCACTAGGTGTAGACGCAGGCCCCGCAACAGGTGTTAACTGGGCCGTGCCAGTGGGGGTCCCCGGCGTTTCGGTGGTGTGACCTCTTTGTTCTCGGTGGCCTGATTGTCTTTCGTGGCTTTCTCAAACTGCGAGTTGTTTCTCGAACTGCCCCCCAAGTCAACGGTACCTTGTCCGGCCCTCCGGGGTGTCAACACCGGAATCGGAAAAGGAGGCAACGCGGTACCTGTTTTTAGGTAGTTTTATATCCTTAGGACATTTGTTGTCAGGGGCTTCGCCCACTCCAAAGTCAAGGCCCCCCAGACGCTTCTGTACGTACGGTCCGATGAGGGCCCTCTGAGTGGATAACCGAATTAGGACGTTCTGCAGTTGGATCCCACAAGCGCATACAGCAGCACACAACGACCGCTTCCCATTCCCTCGAGCAGGGGAAATCGACAAACGCCCCCCCAGGCAGGCCCAGGGCACTACCGATTAGGAATCGCAAGACGAACGGGGACGTTGGTGCCCCTGCCATCGTGGCAAAGGGCACTATCGATCAGGAAGCGCAAGGCGAACCGAGACGTTGGTGCCCCTGCCATCGTGGCACATTAACAGCTCAAACCTTATATGGGCCTCAGTGTTGTGGTATCCAGCTTGCTATAGCCGCGGTACGTCCTCCTGCAGGAGGTCGGCGAACTGCAGGGCACCCCGTACCGCCGACCACCCCCCCCCCCGGTTGGGGCATGGACAGCCTTCGGACCAGCTCCACCGGATGAGAAGGTCGACTTTCCGCTGGCCATCGTATTCGGCACGCTATGCATGGCAGCGGATCAGTGTACCCATTTGCGAGGCGTCGTGCACGTGTCAAAACTGTAGCGGACTTACAGAAACCCTCCGTGGACGCACGGAATGGGTGCAGGGGCATGGAAACCCCCCGATACCCCGGGGGAGACTTTGAAAGTACGGCAGCACCACCGTGCAACACACGCAATAGTTTTTGTTTTCGTTTTTGGTTTTGCTCATCCCTTATTGGCATTTTCTTCGCACTTTCTATTTTTCTCGTTCTCCCTCCCTAGTTGTAACTCGGATCCGGGGTCACCACGCACGCTCTTCTCTCCCGTACCCACTACGATACGCACCTTCGTTTTTATGGGGAGGATGCTTCAGCCCTTTCTTCCCTGCTCGACTTGCATTGAATTGCGCCCATCCATCATAACACCCCCCCATGAACCAATTTCACCGAGGATGTTGTCGGTAGCAAGGGGATCCCACAAGAAGAACATGACTCTGCAAATATCTCGCCGAGATCTTTCCTATACACGTACATCGCGTGTCATTTTATGGTTTTACTCTCCTCTTTTTCGAGACTATCAGCTTCTAAAACCGTGCGAGGGGTTGTGTTATCTTGCGGTTTACCGTATTCCGTAGGTAGAGAGTGCGCTCCGAAATCCCGACCACTTCCACCATTTACGCGCTGGCCGCCATCGCCTTCTGTTTGCCAGCCTCTCCACGAAGGCACTTATCCCCGAAGCTCCCGAACACGTCAATGTTGGTGGGCGCCCAACAAGTGGTCGGGATTTTGGTTCATTTTTGTCGGGATGTATTCTGCAGGCTTTCGATAGTTTTTTGTTTGAGTGCCATGATTGCAAATTATCATTTGTGACGCTACAAATCGGTATGCAGTGTCACATACACCCTTATGCAACGTCCCGCAAGGTCTCCCGACATTTTTGTGCGACCTAATTTCGTCCTACACAGTGCAACCTCGGCGTTTGTGGTAGCTTGTGCAGCACCGAATCGATGTGCAAGGTTGTGTCACATTCTAGACGTACATACGTTGCTCAAACCTTTTCCGGCGCAGATGTTGCCTACGTGCGTCTTGCTGAACATGTTGTACAACTTTTTTTCCACGCTATGTACTTCAATCTAGGCGTTCGTGGGAGTGTGTGCAAACGTATTTGATGTGTAAGGTTGTCAAACATTCTCGAATCACGCATGTTGTAGACGGCTATCCGGTATAGAGGTCTCCGGGATGAATTGCCCACCCCGCCCCTTCTACGACCCCTCTTTGAACAACCCCTACCCCCCGTGCACGTCTTTAGTAGGATGCAGCTCACCCTTCGTGCGATTCGCCGAGCACCTCACATTGTGACAGTGCTTCGCGCTTGGTGCAAGCAATGTCTGCCTTGTGGGTTAAAAGCCGACATGCTCCGTACCGGCATTGTAGGGATGCGAGGGTCGAAACATACCACATGGTCATTCCACTACGGCCACATGCACGAATATCGCGTACACCCGCCTAACTCCCTCCCGCCCCCGCCCCTTGTAAGATCGCCTCCCTCCCCTCCCTTCTACCCCGCCCCCCCCCCCCGCCCCCCCGTCGACCCTTGCACAATCCCCTCCCTCGCCCCAATTTGAACAATTCCTTCTCTCTCCCCCCGTTGTACAATCCCCTCGCCCCATCCACCTGTACAACCGCCCCCGGCCCCATTTTTCTACAATCTCACTCCCCATCCCCCCGTCTTTAGCCTGCCCTCTCCTTCTCCCCTCTACAACCCCCTTCCTCCCCCCCGCTCCCTAGCACGACCCCCCCCTTGTTCAATCCCCCCCCCCCCCCCCCCCCCTCACCCACATTAACCCCCCCCTCCCCCCGCCTCCCCCGTACAATCTCTTTCGTCCTCCCCACTTCTGCAAGCCTCTGTTGTCCCTCCTTCTACGACCCCCCCCTTCCCCCCCCCCATGTACAACCCCCCCACCCCCCTCTGCACAATCCCTTTCCCCGCAATCGCTTCTACCACCCCCCCAGCTGCCCCCTCCCCTGTACGATCTCTGTCGTACCCCCCAGTTTTGCAAACCCTCTCCTTCTACGGTCCCCCCCCTCGCCTACCCTTTTTAATCCCTCCCTCCCCCTTGTACAACCCCCCCCCCTCTGTACATCCCTTTTTCCCCCTCTCGCTTCTATCCCCCCCCCCCCCCCCCCCTCCCGCCTTGCCTTCCTCCCCCCCTCTCTACATTCCCCTCGCCCTCCCCTCTACAACCCTCTTCCTCTCTCCGTGTTCTATCCTCCCTTTTTCTATCTCCTCCCTCAAAAGTCCCCTCTTCCTCCGCTCTACAATCCGCTCCCTCCTCTCCCTTCAATCCCCTCGCTCCTCTCCCTTCTACAACCCCCTTCCTCCCACCCCCTGCTATAACCCTCCCCCCGCCCCCCCTGTTCACCCTCCTCCCCCTCTCCTTCCACAACCTCCTCCCTACCCACAGTTTACAACCCCCTCCCTGCCTCTCCCTTCTACCGTCTCCTCCCCCCCCCTCCCCCTACCACAATCCCCTCCTTCCCCGCTCCTTACGCAATCCCCTTCGCCCTCCCCACCTTTTGCACTGCCCCCCCTCTCCTCCTCTTTACTATTCCCGCCCTCCCCCTCTGTTGTACAACACCCTCCTGCCCTTGTCAAATCCACTATCCCCCCTCCCGTTCAAACCTAGCCTCCCTCCGCGCCCCTTCGACAATCCCCTCCCTCTCCCCCCTCCCCGACAGATACCCCCCCCCCCTTTCCCCCTTGCCCAACCCGCCTCCCCCGAACCCCCTTCTACAACCCCCCTCCCCGCCCAACCCTGTCTAATCCCCACCCTCTGCCTCCCCCTCCCCCCCTTGCACACTCTCCACCTCCCGCCCTTGCACACGCTCCATCTCCCCTTCTTATACGATTCCCTCGCCCCCCCCCTTCTGCTACCACCCTCTCCTTCCGCCCTCCCTGTACAATCCTCTTCCTCTCCCTACCTTATAAAATCCCCCCTGCCCCCCTCTTTGTACGATCCCACCCCTCCCCTCCCCCTGCAAGATACCTCCCCTTCCTCCACCTTCTACAATCTCCTCCCTCCAGCCCCCTTGTATAACCTCCTTCCCCCCATTCCTGGTAGGACCCCTCCATCCCCGCTTTATACCCCCACCCCCCCGGGTGAGCAAAACAGTTTCTATGTAACATATGGAAGAAGCGTAATGAGCGCCCAATTGTTGGAGGTGTCTCTATTAGGAGTAGGAACGGTGCTCCGGCGCGAAAGGAATGCGTGGTCAATGGTCAAATAACTAAGGCAAGCAACAAATGAGTACCCCTGCCCCCCCCCGAGTACCCCCCCCCCCCCCTGCCCTCCCCGGAGTTGGAGTCGGTTGGCAACGACGCTATAAAACACGCTTCTCAATACGTGAGCTAGACAGTCAGGGTGGCATCATGCATAATTTTATGTTTCGGAGGTACCCGAGATGGTGGTCGGGTTAGATCCTACCGGTATTGTGCGGAGCGGAGAATATTTTCTTCCGTGCAAGGAGAATGATATCACGCAGTGTGTATATGATACGGCACCCACGGGGCAATTACACAGCATGCCGATGGCTGTCTCGGGAAAGGGCCACACCGGAAAGATGAAAATAATTAATATGAAGTTGTCATCCGATATGCAAGGATGTGCGCACAAGGTGCCGAAGTTCACCTTACACATGTGGTTCTTGGTAGGATGCAGAATACCCTCCATTCAACTCGCCGAACACCTCACGGTCCGTCGCGCTTGGTGCACGTGATGTCTGCGTGGTCGGTGAAAACCTGACGTTCTCCGTCCCGGCATTGTTGGGGTGCGAGGGTTGATGGCCTTAATTTAAGGCCACGGCTATGCATGAAATGAGCCCCCCCCCCCCCTTCTTGCACAATTTCCCCCCTCATCCCCCCATGTAGATTCTCTTATCTCATCCCCCCTTCTATAGTCCCCCCCTTTTCTACACCCCCTCCCTATCCCTCTATTGTACAATCTCTTCCCCTTCCCTCCTTGTACAATCCTCCCCCCCCCCACGCTGTGAAATCCACTCCCTCTCCCCACCTTTTAACATTGCCCCCCCCTCTCCCACAATCTCTCCCCCCACCTTATTAATATTCCCCCTTGTACCATCCCGTCCCCCCTGTCCCTTGTTCAAACCCCCCCCCCCCCCCCCCCCCGCTTTCTGCAATCTTCTTCCCCCCTCTTCTACAATCCCCTACACTCACCCCTTTTACGACACCCCCCCTCCACCCTGTAAAAGCCCCTCCCCCGTGCTACAAACAGTGTCTACGTAATATATGGAAGAAGCGTAATGAGCGCCCAAATGTTGGAGGTGTGTCTATTAGGAGTAGGAACGGTGCTCCGTCCTCGAAAGGGATGCGTGGTCAATGTCAAATGACTAAGGCAAGCAACAAATGAGTGCCCCACCCCCCTCCTCTCTCGTTTTACAATCCCTTCTCTTCGCCCCCTTTTAGTACCCACCCCCCCCCCCCCCCCCCCCGCCTTGTACAGTCCAGTCCCCTCGTAACAACCCGCTCCCCTCCTCCCCTTTCTTCGACTTCCTCCTTACCGACCCCCCTTGTCTACAATCCCTTCCCCCCCTCCCCCCTTGTACACACCCCCCTCTCCCGTTCTATAACCCCCCCCCGCCCCTTCTAAAATCCCCTTCGTCTCCCCCCCTTGCACAATTCGTCCCCCCTCCTTTCTAAAAATCCCCTTCCTCACGCCTTCTGGGAAAACCCTTTGCTACCCGTCTACAATGCCCTCCCCCCCCCCCCGTTTCTGCAACCGCTCCCCCCTCCCCCCTCCTATTATCCCCGCCCTATGCCTGCTTTTACAACCCCCCCACTCCTTCCTTCTACGACCTCGCCCTCTACAACCCCCCTACCGCCCCCTTGTACAATCCCCTCCTTGCCCCCCCCTGTTACAATCCCACCTGGCCCCAGGTGTTCTACAATGGCCTCCCTCCCCCCTCCGTCGACAATCGTCCCCCAGCTGGAAGTGGCCACCCCAGAAAATGTTTTTGTTCATTCGAAGCTTTCATGCATATGGAATACAGTACGAACAAGGTGCCGAAGTGCGTCTGGCAAGTGGTTCCTAGTAGGATGATGCTCACTCTCTATGTCACTCGCCGAACACCCCACTGCCTTTCGCGCTTGGTTCACGGCGATGCCTGCATGGACGGTGAAAAATCCGGCGCGTGCCGGCATTGTGGGGGATGCGAGGGTCTATAGTCGTACGACCTACCGGCCGTGCATGAAAGGAGTACAACCTCCACCCCCTTCTTGTACAGTCCTCTCCCCACCCCACCTCTGTCAATCCCTCCCCCCTTACTTCTTACACCCCCCCCCCTTCTCTGCCCCCCCCCCCCCCTTCCTGCACCCCCCCCCCCCCCTCTGTACATGTCCCCTCCTTCCCATCCCTTGTACACCTGCCCCCCCTCCGCCTCCCCATCTACAATCTCCCTCCCTCCCCTCCCCTTACAAACCCCCTCTCTCCCCCCCTCGTTCTACAATCCCCTGCCTTCCCCACCGTTGTGCACCCCCCCTCCCCATTGGCCATTTCCCCCAATCCTCTCTCTTCTACGGTCTTGCTTCTCCTCCCCGCTTTGTACCCCCCCTCCCCCGCTGCATTGCTTTGACGACCCCCTCCCTTTCTTCCTGTTCTATACTCCCTTGTTTTTCCTCTTTTTTATGCTATTCCCCCCCCCGCCCCCCCGCTCCTACAATATCCCCTCCCCCTGCCCTTCTACAGCCCCTGCCCCCTCTCCCCCCCTTAGCAATCCCCGCCCCGTCCCTGCCCCCCTTGTAGAACCGCCCCCCCCGCCCTCTTATGTTTACCTCCCCCTCTCTCTCATTCCTGCACTCCA